>SNVD02008766.1:0-34227 GCA_013180625.2 Boswellia sacra | reverse complement strand
CTAAACTACCATCAATCTCTTCAGAGATGGGTTTAGAAAGTCAGATACGAGTCATTTGACCTGCACGGATCGAGATCCGGCCTTGAAAAGAAAATATCAAATAGCAAAATCTCATGTCGTTAATTAGTCCACTTAATGTTGTTTATTTTATGCATAAATTTCCATTTTATCTTCATTAAATATGTTAGGTGATTATTCAATCAATGGCAATTGTCAGCATCCATAGAAAGAGGGAGGAGAATGGATTACATTTCCTTTCAAATATTGGGGAAGGGGAAGAGGATTACATCGCTTTTATTCTTCAATAAAATAAATTCTAAAATGTACATTTAAATATCAAATACAAATAGTCTATTCGAGATCCAATAGATGAGGAATTCCTCACCACCATATGTGAGTCTATTCAACGTCTATTGAACCCTATTCATCTATTAAATCATTCATTCCGAGTGATGGTCCCTCACCATCAATGTGAGTCCACTACCACTTCATAGTATCACACAATTATACTTCTATCATAATACAAACATTCATAACATTATAGATCATACAAAGCCACAATCTAGTATCATGGCATTCTAGCGTAGATTTTATAATTCTATCATGGCATTCTAGCCTATTGCTATTCTATCATAATTCATATTAATTCATAATTAATCATGGTATATTTTATCCTAAACATGACATTCATGACATATTCTAGCCTAATTCAAGCAATTGAGATCAATCATAGCATCCAAGGGCAAAATGGTAATTCTTAGCAATTCTATGCTATTTTCTAGCATTCATTAAAGCCAGTGTAAGTCTTCCTTAGGGTGATTCTAATCATGTGCTCCTAAGCATGATTCTAAGCATTTGTAAAGAAATTAAACTCCTAAGCATGATTCTAATAAAGAAGTGATAGCGGATTTAGCTCGACACGCTCATCCATCTTGCAACATAAATAAGGGTTAGAATAGTTCATAATAACCCTAGACATGCTCCTAAACATAAAATTAAACCCTAACCATGCTTATTCTAGGGAAGAAAAGTAAATGAGAAAATAAGGGAGAGAAGAGAGGATAGCTCTCAAGACGTACCCTTTCTGAGTTGAGAGCAATAGAATGCATGAAAATTTTGTATTGGAACAGACTTATCGAATTCTCGAATATGTCTTCAAAAGGAAGAAGAGATGATTATGTTCAATAATCAATGCGTCAAAAAGTGTGGAGAGGGGGTGTTTATATAGAGGGGAAGTGCAATTGAAAATGGAAGTAAAAAAACCAAAAAGGAAGGTTTTTTTTTTAATGCAAACTTCCAAAATTACATGACCTCTAACTAGGTGGCTGTCAGAGTGTCACTTAATAGCCAAGCGTCTATTTGACAGTCGGGCGGCTATTCTCCCTGCAACCCTTCCTCTTTTAGCTTTGTCACGGTATATGACTCATCATCAGACCCTTCCTCTTTTAGCCAAGCGTCTAGTAGTCCCTTCTGACCTTCATCTGTTTGTCACGTATAACTTTTCAAGTTTGACTCCAATTTGTGATCTATAAATTTCTATGAAAACTAAACATTTGTAGCTTTGTCACGGTATATGACTCATCATCAGATTCCTCCTGGATTAATTTCTATGATTTTTCAAAGTCACATGTCAGTTTTTGAGACCTTTCACCAATCCTTTCTCACCTTTCCTTTCTTGGCTTCCAAAGGCATTTTAGTCATTTCCATTGCTCAACATTCATATTTATTTCATCATCGAGCTTCAAAAATTCAGTGTCTGCTTGTCTTTGACTAGAATAAAAGGTGAGATCTAAAAGAATAAGGTTAATACCTTAACTAGTTGGTATTATAAGATTTATATGCTGGTAGACACTATACCATAAATATGGAATCATGACTCTGAAAGGATTACAGAATATCACCTTGATGGTTTTACAAGGTTTTATTTGAGAGGACCTAGACCGAATGTTTAATGATAGTTGTTCATTAAACTGATATTTATTTTAATAAATCTCAGTAAATCTACTCATTTAAATAGTGTAAAACTGGTATCAAGGGCTTAAGATGTAATTGGAGGGGTGACACGATAAAACATACCTAGCTCCAATTATTGGTATTCCATGAAGGATAATTATGTAAACCTGATGCTCAATAAATAGGGCTTAAAGAAATAATTTAGTCAAATTAAATTATTAAGCTTTCTATAAAGAGTATTTAATTCAAGAATATCGCTTTGGACCTACAGTGGAATGGACCAAAGTCCATAAGTAGGGCTCATTACAGTTATAAGATAATAGGGCACTAGGTCAAACTTATTAGAACTTGTAATTAAATATGTTCATCAAGATCCCCCAGATAGCTTATATAAATTATTTGAGCAAGGATTGGACTTGAGAAATTAATTATTTAATTTAGTTGGGTTTATTAGAGAATAGAGTCCAGGTATAAAATTAAATATATTTGACTAGTAAATGGGCTTATTTTTTCATTAATGTGATTAGTTAAATAGTAGAGTATCTGCGCCAATTTAATTAATTAGATTAATAGGCTTATACTTAATGTGATTAATTAAAAGCCTACACAAAATTGGTTTAGACCTAATTAAGTGTTAAAAGCCCAATTAAAGACTTAATGAAATTAACTTCTTATACAATTAGGACTACTAGTTCTAGAAGTCTAGAAAAATTAGTTAGACTAAGCCTAATAGGATTAGGTTTACTAGTTAAAATTGGACAGAGATTAACAGAGACATAAAAGGATAAATTAGGCAAGTGTTGTGATAGTTTTCTAGTGAACAAGGAACAAGTCGTCACTATACACCGAAATTGTTCACGTAGTTACTGTTCACACAATATTGTTCACAAATTACTATTAACAAGGTACTGTTCATCGACCAATATTCATCCCTTACTGTTCATCGATCACTATTCATTTGACATAATCCAGTGATTTTAATATGCCTACAAATCTCACTCAGGTAGTTTTCGGACGTCCTTAGGAACTAAAGTGGTGAGAAAGCAAATCAAAATTTTGAAGCCTGTGCTCACAGGATCCAAGTCCTAGAGATGTTGATTTGATTGAATTTGCATATGGGATCCTACAGTGGATGATTATACATAAGCAGTAAATGGGAATAAATGAAATACACTAGCAGAAAGAACTCAAAGTAACAACTAAAGCTAAGGTTTGGAGATCCACTCTTGATATATCAAATAAAGATAAACTAACGCATTTTTAACTCAATTGGAATCCACACATCTAGGAGATTCCAATCGAAAAGTTTGTTATTTTAGCCCATTTTAGTTGTATGAGTTATATTTACCTCATTACTAATATTTATGCTATTCTTGTAAAAAGGTTCAAGCATCTAATGTGCCAATCACCATATGTCTACAATAAATCAAGGTTTCTTACTAGACATATGTTAAGTAAGATAAAACCATATGGCATCTAGAAAGGATCCAAGCATTTGATGCGTCAAAGATTGTCTACAATGGATCAAGATTTGTACTTTACAAGGGATGTCAAGATTAATTAAAAAATAAACATAAAACATATAAAATAAACAACACAAGAATTTGATCTTTAAGCCAATATTATGGGGTTAGAGAATCCTTATTTTTATATCAAGGGTTTCATCCTGTCACCCTAGCAGTAGAGAAATTAGTGAAACATAATGCAAGAAAGAAAATAATTGTAAGAAAAAAAAGAAGTACTAATGATATACAAGAATAAATGAACAAAATACAAGAGAGAAACAACAATGCTAATAGACCTTGGCCAAGAGCCGAGATGCCTTTTGGGTCACAACACTTTCCTATTTATAAATATACTTGAGGGACACAATTGTCAAATTACACATGAGACATTTGTAAAATATCTTGTTGACAATTTGGATCACCATATGTACCAAATTTGATTACAAATTTTGTCACCAAAAGATTAATAATTTTGATCAAGTGTATTCATGAAAGTTATAGATATTTCTCTCAGATTTCTAGAAAGCTAAAGGTCATTCGTATTGGATACGCATTTTAAATTATACGATCAAAATACAGAGGTATGTTTATGTTGGGTTGGAATTATAAATGGGTTTACTTCTAGCCTAGTTTTAGCCGGTCTAGTTTCTGAATTTCATGATTTTTGTGAAACACAATGTGAATAAGGCTTTCATCCTACTAGAGTGTTTATGACCGCAACAGTGTGTCAAAGTCTCTTTTGGGACTTAAGGAAACATAAACAAGCCATAGGCATGTCTAGAGAATCAAGTTGCCACCCAATTTTCTATTAGGAAAATGGATGATGGCAATCCGATCCCTTACTTCGAGACCTAAACTACTCTTATCCCTTTAGAGATGGGTTTAGGAAGTTAGGTACGAGCCTTTTAGCCCTCCTAAATGTAAATTTGGCCTCCACTAGGGTATACCAAATAAAAATACCTTGAATTTGTTATACAATCCAATGAAGTTGGTCGTTTTATGCACACACTGCTAATTTTATCTTCTTTAAGACATGTAAGGTAATTTCAATCAAAACAGTTATATATTCATACTAAGAAAGAGATTAGGAGAATAAAATTACATTTCCTTTCATACATGGGAAAATGGAAAGAGGATTACATCAATCTTTATTATTCAACAATAAATAAAGTAATTCTACTTCTAAACACTTCATATATCTCATTCATTCAATTTATAATATTCATAGCATGCTCATGCATATCAAGCATTCAAATATAAGCATTCAATTCGAGACTCGATAAAGAATGAATTCTTTATCACCATATGTGAGTCTATTCAATGCTTATCAAGCCTCTACATGCATATTCATACATATATTTAATTATTCTAAGTGATGGTCCCTCACTATCAATGTGAGTCCACCACCAATGCATGGCATCATACAATCATTAAGTTTCTAATCATAGTATATTGATAGATACGTTCATAAAAAATTCTAATTAAAGCCATAAACTAAATCATGACAATTCTACCTAATTTGATAATTCTATCATGGTAATTCTACCTAGGATGACAAATCTATCATATTCATATTAATTGCAATAAATCATCGCATTTCTAGCCTAGTCATGGCATTTTTAGCCTAATTCAATCAATCATGACAAGACATAGCTATTCTAGCTTAGCATGGCATTTCTACCCAAATTATCAATCATAGCAAATCATAGCATTTCTAGTCTCATTTCATGACAATCAAGTCTACTTCAATCAATCAAAGTAATCATGGCATTTCTAACCAAATCATGGCATATTCTAGCATAATCAAGGAATCATAATGAAAGATGGCTACTCTAGCCTAATTCAAGCAATTAAGGCACACATGTAAATTCTTGCCTATTTTATGCTATTTCCTAGCATTATTCAAAGCAATCATAAAGTTTGGATTTTTAGTATGATTTTAACCATGTGTTCTTAAGCATGATTGTGAATGAGGCTTTCATCTTGATAGAGCGTTTGCGACCATCATACTGTCAAAGCCTCTTTCAAGACTTAAGGGATCACAAATGAGGCATGCGCACGTATGGAGAAACAGGGTCACCACCTAATTATTCAATTGGGAATGAATAGGGGTAATCTGATCCCTAGCTTCAAGACCTAAACTATCCTCATCCCTTCAGAGATGGGTTGAGGAAATTAGGTACGAGCCATTTGCCTCGTTCGGATCAAAATCTGGCTTCCACTAGGGTATACCAAATAAAAATAACTTAGGTTGTAATACAATCGGCCTAAGTGGTTCGTTTTATGCACACATTTCCAAGTTTATGTTATTTAAGCATGTAAGGTGATATTCAATCAAAACAGTTGTATATTTATATAAAAAAAGAGGGAGGAAAGTATAATTATATTTCCTTTCAAGCATGGGGGATATGGGATAGGATTACATTGCTCTTCAACAAATAAAAGAAATTTACTTCTAAACACGTCAAGTATTAATTCATTCATACAAATCATAGCGCATTCATGTAAATCACATCTTCAATATAATCAATCAATTCGAGATTCAATAAATAAGGAATTCCTCACCACCATGTGTGAGTCTTTCTTTCTTTTATTTCTTCTCTCTCTCTCTTTTTCTCTTTCCTTTCTCTCTTTTTTTTTTGTCTTTCTCTCCCTTTCTTTTCCTTCTTTCCTTTCTTTTTTTTTTCCTTGTTTTTTTCTCTTTTCTCTTTTCTTTTCTCTTTTCTTCTTTTGTTTTTTTTCTTTCTTTCTTTCTTTCTCTCTTTCTTTATTTTCTTTCTTTGTTCTTTTTCCCTTTGGCCTTTTATCCTTCTAGCCTTCATTAATGTGACTGTCGATTAGCTGGGGGAGGACCATCAACCAACGATTGACTGACAGTCATCTAACGGTGGAGGGTCTATAAAAAAACCCTTCACCTTCCTTCACTTCATTCACATGCCATTTCTTCTTTTTTCATCCGATTCACTTCTAGTTTTGTCTTACGCGACTGTTTTGACTTCCTTTTTCTAATGGCAGATCATCCAATCCATCTTGACTTGAATAAGATTGATCCAATCTAGAGATCAACATTGAGAGGTCTTGCGAAAGACCAAGAGGTGTATGTAGTTTATGACTTGGATTCTCATATGATCAATAGAGTATGTTTTCTTTTTTCTATGAATTTTCTAAGCATGTATTCATGTAAAGACTTCAATTTCTTGTTTTAGGACTTCCATGAGAATAAGATTTATGGGATGTTTTTTAGAGCCCGTAATTGATTCTTAGAGATAGGAAATAAGGTTGTTAGGAATAAGATTGCTACTACCAATTTTTGATTTCATCACTTTTCTTCCACATGCCTCGTAGCACACTGATCATCAGGCATTGGCTACTTTATGTGAGAGATGGATGGACATGACTGACACTTTCCATCTTTAAGTTGGTGAGATGATTATCACTTCGTTTGATGTTGTTGCCATGACTAGCCTTCCATGTAGTAGAAGGGTTGTGCCAATTGATTCTTGCATCACAGACTCAAGAGATCAAGAAAAGTTGGTCCATCAATTTCTAGATTGTGATGTGAAGATCGAGAACAACATAGCAATTTGATATAATTCACTGTGGGTATATTGGAAAAGAAGATCAATTTTGGCTTCAGTCAACGTAGATCAGTATACATGTAGCTTCATCACGTATCTGCTTGCTTCAACACTCTTTGTCAATGCATCGAACACCCCCTTCTTAACTCTGCTTCCTACACTCCAGGATCTTGGCCGAGTGAGGGACTTTGATTAGGGCCGCATTGCTTTTGGCTAGTTGTTCTTTGGTTAGTTGTTCTTTGGTTTAGAATGTGCATGTCGAGGCATCACTGTGATCATTGGTTTTGCTCCATTAATTGAGGTAACTTTTCCTCTTTCTACACCTTCGTGTTTCTTTTGTATGAGTTTCATTTATGGTTTTGCTTTGTTCATAACAAATGTGGACCTATAAGTTGGGTGTTTTGCCATAACTGCTTCATGCTTGTTAGGATTTTTCTGTTTCACAGATAAAGAGGTGGGCTGCACTTCATAGGAAGCTTGAGAGGTCTTACGAGTTGGATTTCTTTCATGATTACATTTATACAATGACCTGAAGCGAGGTAAAAACATCACAGTTAGTTTTCATTCATTCCATATCATCATATTCTTATGACATTTCTATCTTATAGATTCATTCTGAGTGGTGGGGGCCTATCGAGAATTGGTCTAGTGCTATTAGGGTCACCGCTCCATATGTTAACTACCATATCCTTCTTCCATGATTTGATAGCATGATGTGGTACTTAGATGATAAAGTTTGGGACTCGTATAAAGGTCTAGAAAACTGCCAGATTCCGCCTCCACCACCTTTTCTAATGATTGATTTTGGTGATTTAGCCATGGAGTAAAAGTTGACAAATTATACTGCTCGGATTCCTTTGAGAGAGATCGAGTTTCTTGAGATGACAATCTCTTATGTAGATTACGTTGGTGCCACATTACTTCACACTAGGCTAGGTCGGGCTACTAATGAGATTCTTCAGCCTTCTACTGGTACCGATTGTGGTTCTTCTAGCAGCTCTTTTGCCCGTCGAGGGAAGAGGTCCAGAGTTTTTTATTTCGGTATTAGCATCTCTACATCGTTTGGCACTGCTACTAAGAAGCCTCATCCACCTCTAGTTCCTTTAGCTATTCCAACTGCTCATGTGATTAGCAATCTCTAGACTTATCCTAGCAATATAGTCTACACATGGGATGCTAGCTACAGATCAACATCCATGTGATCATTGAGGATTCGACCAGGCCCGTTCCTTTCATTTGTTACGATACCACTTACTTTGGTCAGTCTTCTGAATATGCCTTCTTTAAGTTGCTATTATTCTTAAAATTTTTGTTAGTCATAAAAAATGATGCAATGCAATGCAACATAGGTACCATGATCTCTCATGGAACACATTTTTTGGATGCAAGCTGCTTCGCATGGATATGTCTTGTAGATGTCTCACCAGTATTAGGTAAAACAATATTCTATACTTCGTGTATACGTGATTTCTATCTTATTAGTTTTTTTTTTTAAACTATATACTCATTGCTTGGATTAGATGAGTCGTAAGGAGAATGCTCATTTAGAGCGAGAGATTAAGCGCCTTTAGGTTCAAGTTGTAGCCTTCTCTATTGTTGATGATGCTGATGGCGATGAGTGAGGACTGTGCTATTGGCCTTCTCTTTCATGTTAATTTCTTTTTGTTGTTTATTTAGCTTTCATGTATGAACTTCCATGCTTGAATCAAAGCAATCTCTGAGTGGGGCTTCCATCCTGCTCCAAGCGCTTATGACCTCAGCGTCGTTTTTTCGAGCTTTCTTTAAAACTTAAAGGGCCATACAGGTCAAGTCACAGAGACAAGATTCAGAGAACTATTGGAGTGTAACCATAGGAAAAATTGAGTGATGGCAGTCGATCCCTTGATTCTCTGGACCTAATTGTCCATCACCCCTTCAGAGATGAGTTCAGGAAGTTAGGTACGGGTTACACCTACCCGAATGTTAATCTAGCCTCCACTAAGGGTTTATTGAGTTCTAAGTTCTATGCCACTAATGTTCTTCTATCCTGATCCTACCTTTTATTATGCAAACAACTGCTTTTATCTCTTTATTGCATATAAGGTTATAACAGTTTATATACATTCATAGAAAGAGGGGAGGAGAATAGATTACATTTCCATCAAACATAGGGAAAGGGGTAAGGGATTACAACCTCTCCACTTATTATGATAAATTAAATTTAATAATTACAAACTGAGGAAATCTAGAGTTCGATTCTCCGTCATTAGATAAGGGCATTAACAATAAATGATAAAGATCAATTTGAACATGTGACTTCTACATTAATTATAGTACCATAATTCATTAATTAGTTATGCTAAACATGCATAATTAATCACTAAATAATCCCCAATCGCGCTTAATGAATTGTTAATTTATCACATAATTTACCACTCACTAATTATCTACTAATCATGCATTATTAATAACTAATAAACATTAATTAATAAATAATTATTGACTAATTAACTATGTGATTAACTACTAAACATGATTAATTAAATTACCAATCATGGCAATTAACTACTAAATAATTAAACTAATCCTAAACTATACATTAATTAATTACTAATCCTGAGCTAAACATGGCATAATCATTTTCTAATTATACCTAAACATGACAAACTAATCTAAGCAAAATACTTAAACTAAAGAGGGCTCTCAGAAAACTTATCGAATTTCGAATTTAATTGGAGGCCGAACCTTAACGAGCACTGACACCTTAGGAGAACGCCGAGAATACCAAAAGAACATTGAGGAAAACATTAAACTAAAAAAGGTCTTTGAAAATATTTAGAATCCCTCAAAATATGTGTTTTTAAGCTATTTTCAAGCCCAAAATTCGATGCCTAGAAGTGGGAGCTTAGTACCCTTACATAGGCCTTGGTTCCTAAGAAAATGATCTCTTTTCCTGATGTGGGACTGTAGCTTAGGGGTGTCATTAGGGTTTTTAGGATCTAGAGTCATCACTAGGGTTTTCGAGAGTTTCAAGTGCCAGTCCTGCCTAAAGGCACGTAACTATAATGTAGAGGTGTTACATGCTTATAGAAGCTAACCTTTGTTTTCCGGTTTTCACACTTCTAACACATTGCTTGGTGACCGTAATCCCTAGAGTCTTGACCTCTCTCACCAATACCGCATTGGTTCTGAGCCTACTTGGCTTTTCTACCTTATTCCTTGGTGTCCAATTCTCAATGTCCTTGCTAGCCTAGGAAGGACTTCTGATTGTTGTCTTTGGTTATCATCATTGGGCCTCTAAAAAACCATAAGAAAAATTCTAGTGATAATAGTTTATCCCCTACTTTGAAGGGCTTTGTGGAACATAAACGTCGAACAAAGTGTACTGTACCTTCAATTTACCTACTCCATGTTTGATATTTGAATTCTACTCGGATTTGATGATCTTTTAGATGGCCTTACACCACATGCTGTTTGTGGTGCTACTCTGTACTCTTCGATGCCTGTGCTTTCAGGTTCTGGACTGCTCCGAGCCTCTTCTCCATTGGGGATTTCTATCAAAGATGTTGGCTTCATCATCTTCTAGGGATAGCTTCACGTGATTCCATGTGTCTAACTTTTGGTGTTGTTTCACACTTTTCCACAGACTCTGGTGTGATCCCATGCTTTATGAAGACACCTCTACGTGATTCCATGTGTTAGGATTTTGGTCCCGTTTTGCACTCTCTAATAGTCTTTGGTGTGATTCTACGCTTTGAAGACACCTTCACGCAATTCCACGTGTTACGATTTTGGTGTTGTTCCGCAATCTCTGAAAGCCTATAGTGTGATTCTACACTTTTTGAAGACAGCTTCACGCGATTCCATGTGCTAGGATTTTGGTGCTATTTCGCACTCTTTGAAAGTCTCCAGTGTGATTCCACACTCTCTCAAGACACTTTCACGCGATTCCACGTGTTAGGATTTTGGTGTTATTCTGCACTCTTTGAAAGTCTTCGGTGTGATTCGACACTCTTTGAAGACACCTCCGTGTGATTCCACGTGTTAAGATTTTGGTGCTGTTTTGCACTCTCTAATAGTCCTCGATGTGATTCCACACTCTCTGAAGACACCTTTATGCGATTCCATGCAAAAATGATTTTGGTGCTGTTCCACACTTTCTAAAGGTCTTCGATGTGAGTCCACACTCTCTAAAGACACCTTTATGTGATTCCATGTGTTAGGATTTTGGTACTGTTCCACACCCTCTAATAGTCTGTAGTGTGATTCCATACTCTCAGAAGACAATTTCAGACGATTCCACGCAAAAAGGATTTTGCTATTGTTTTTCACTCTCTAAAAGTCTTCAGTGTGATTTCACACTCTTTGAAGACACTTTCACGTAATTTCACATGTTAGGATTTTGATGTTGTTCTGCATTCTCTAACAAACTCCATTGTGATTCCACACTCTCTAAAGATACCTTCATGCAATTCCATGCAAAAAGGATTTTGCTATTGTTTTGCACTCTCTAAAAGTCTTCAGTGTGATTTCACACTCTTTGAAGACACTTCACGTAATTCCACATGTTAGGATTTTGATGTTGTTCTGCATTCTCTAATAGTCTCCATTGTGATTTCACACTCTCTGAAGATACCTTCACGTAATTCCACGCAGAAAGGATTTTGGTGTTGTTTGATACTCTTTAACATAAGCTTGTTGATATTCCAAATTCTTCAAGGTTTCAGTGCAACTCCATGCTCTTTTTAGATGTTGGTTCTATTTTGCACTCCCTTGAGACTACCTTGTTCTCCTTGGGGATTCTTGGTGCCAATCTACATTCTCTGAATGAGCTCGTTGAAATTCAAAGTTTTGTTAGTGTCCTGGCGCGATTCCATGCTCTCTTGTTTGGCATGACTCTATACTCTTTTAATGCTTTTGTGTTGGTTTGCAATCCTTGAGGATGTTCCCGTAGGAGTCTTTGCGTATTTCAAGACTCCTTTAGAGATAAAATGATCTCGTGTCCTGAGAGACTTTCCGTAATATTGCTATTTTCGAGATTTCGGGTGTGAATTCAAATTCCTCTAGGGATTTGGCCACGATTTTGCAACTTTCAGGGCCCCGAATGTGGATTCTATATTCACTAGGGATGTTGGAATGATTTTCCAACCTTTAAGGGGTGGCTGGGGAAGCCTGGGTTCGGTCAGGGATTTGGATGTAATTATGCTTCCACCAGGGAGTTCGTTTCAATTCTGCAATTTCTTAGGCACAAAGTGTGATTCTTGATTCCATTGGAAGTTGAAGTAATTCTATGATCTTTCGGGGTTCATGGGTACTTATGCTTCCATTTGGGATGTTTGCATGGTTGTGCAAATCTTCAACGAGCCTGTGAAAAAATAACTAGGGTTTAGAAATCCGTCAAAATTCAAATTTAGACGCCTCTACATTACAGGTGCGCGACTTTGCATTGCAGGCGCGCGATTCTACGTGGAGGCGTGCGCCTCTAATGTGCGACATAGTATATAAAATAAAAGGTCATCACTTTTTCGGCAACCAAAAACTCTCAAAGTCCAATTTCTCTCAACTTCATCTTAATTCTGTCACATTTTCAACCCCCTACGACCATGGCAAATCACCCAGTTGAGATTAACCTCAGTCCTTGCGCTCCAACCATGCATTCGACGCTTGTCGGAGGTTTGATCGACGTTGACACCAGAATTTTGCGCAACTTGGAGTCTCACGACTTCTTTAGGGTAAGTTCCTTCCTTCCTTATCTTTGTTTCATCGTTTCTGTGGTTGATTTTGCTTTTTTGATTTTTTTTACGCATAAGCGTTTCTAGAAAGCTGGACCTCTCCAATAGAGGCATCGAATGATTGATTAGAGGCTCGCGCCTGTACTCATGCCTGGCGCTTGTAGGTAGTTAGAGATGCGTCACTTCAGTGTTAGGGTTTGCCTAGGATTACTTCCTTTGCGGCACATGCCTGTAGTCACTGTTAGACTTACTGATAAGCGGCGTTCGCCTCTTGCTTAGAGGCACACGACTTTATCTTAGAGGCGCATGTTTTAATCTTTGTGTTTGTCCTTTTTTGTATCCGTTCTACCAATGTCTTTTTCTCCCTTCTCCTCTTTCAGTTAGAGAACAACCCCAGGCCTGAGGGATCATACAGCTATGCTAGCGAGTGGTAGAGAACCATCATGGAGCGTAGCCCTTTA
The DNA here is from genome assembly GCA_013180625.2 of Boswellia sacra. NCBI lineage: Eukaryota > Viridiplantae > Streptophyta > Magnoliopsida > Sapindales > Burseraceae > Boswellia > Boswellia sacra. The sequence continues at coordinate 21,019 of SNVD02008766.1, read as the reverse complement.
CAATGATGTATCTCTATTGCTAGTTTTGACTGCTTTATCTAGTCTTTGCTAGGGCATTAGACTCGCACGAGCTGAAAGGTGTAATTAGCCTTGGTTGATTGGTGGATAGACAGAACCCATACCTTTCACTTCTCTTTTGGGGGAATGACGATTGCCTCTTTGGACTTGACAGCACTGATGCGTGCCTCTTTTCTTCTTTGATAACCGGTTATTTGGCTTGCTGGTGGCAGTCTAGAGTGGGTGGGTTAAGACACTGTTAGGTTTTGCTCCTCCATATAGCGGTCCCAATAGTACTGCCTATAAGCCTATCATGCTGTATTGGAGGATGCACCAATCATAGACCAAGTTAGAGCTGGAGTAGTAAGCCTGGCGTTTCATTTTCTAACTTCTTTGTAGGATGCACTTTTCGAACAAGCAGAGTACCGATGACCTGACTCTCCTTAACACTCTTCGAGATCTAGTCAAAGTCAGCAGCTTTGATTGGGGCTTTCTTGCCTTGGCCCACCTCTACCCTTTCCTTTTCTTGTCTTCATTTTCTGAAACTTGTCTACTATCCCGTTTCTGGTTTTTTTCTGATCAGATGTGGGCTTGCGAGTATCATATTCTCCTCACGCGGATTGAGCAGCCTACTCATGGGTACCCACTGGCTACCCGATAGTCGTACGGTTGCAAGAGGGAGGATGCAGCTTTCCTCTATGACATCTTCAGGAACACAATGTTCGCCCTCACTTGGGACATGATAAGAAAATTGGTGTTAGTTCTTTTTTTAGAACTTTTTGGACAAAAACTCACCTCTTTCTATTTTGCAGGTGAACCGAGTTCCATGGCTAGAGGACTAGGATCAGAACATTTGGACCCCTGCTATGAGCCAAGCGCATGATCTCTGCGTCTATAGGATGTTGATGGTGGGCCCTAAGGCCCGCATATGGTTCCAGGGTAAGCATGCATTCTACTGAGCTCAAAGGCCAGATCATAGCCGGATTCCTCCCTTGCCCCCTCCTTAGATGGCTGACACGCATGCTTTTGAGGATGATGTCCTTGCTGACTATATAGCTGGGACGAATATCGATGACATCCAATTCTCGGATCACGGGTGCTCCTATATAGACTGGGCTCGAGAGTTTCTATTCGATTCGCGTAGAGGTAAGGACGTCGATCAGGCTCTAGATGATGATTAGGCTTCTTCTCCTCCACAAGATAAGGGTCAGGCTCCTCTACCTCCACCAGGTGAGGGTCAGGCTCTTCCAACTCCACTGCCTTCTGCCTTCTCGTGATCATTAGTCAGCTACTCCTTCCACGAGCACCCAGCGTAAAAGGAAGAGGCCACGTGATGCTTCTCCTCCAGTGAATGCTTCTAAGGACAACATTGTCCTAGATCCTACTATCGTGGTTGGTTGCTTTTAAGACAGAGCGACCGCTATGGTGAACGTGCTGGCATAGGCATGGGCCTTCAGTCTCCAAGAGCTTCCAGTGGATGAGACTTTGAAGTTCTCATTCACACCACTGGGCACCACTCGTGTACATGTTTTTATTTTCCTTTGCATTTTCCTACATTTATTTAATTTTTCTAACATAAGATGCAAAATGTTCATGCAGATCACCAATGGTGAGGTAGAGCACATGGGGAGGCTTTTTACAGTGGCCTTGGGGCTCATTTTTAAGCTCTCTTGTCAGTATCGGGTAAGAACCTCAACTCTTTGTGCTCTTATGCATGCATGACCTATCTTCTATATGCTAACATTTTCTATTCTGCTTGGATCAGGAAGCTATACAGGAGAGCCAGGATCTTCGAGAGGAGAATGCCAACCTTTGTCAACGGGCCAACCATTTAGAGAGGACGCAGCAGGGCCTTTCGAGTGGCATTGGATCATCTCAGCCTGCTCGTATTTCCACTGGCATCAGGCCTCTCCTGGCCATAGATGTCGGGACTTTTCAGCCCATGATACTACTGGCCGTGTTGGGCCTTCCCATGTTGTGGGTACTCATGATGCCAAGCCCTCTCATACTGCTACAAGCGATGATAAAGATGATGATAACGACCTCTCTACGATAATGATTTGGTGGATCCAGACGCTAGTGAGAGCAGATCAGGGCGTTAGGGCCATTTTTATTATCTTTTGTATCATTTGGACATCATTTCATTCTGTTAATTCAGTTATTCTTTTGAGGATGACATGATTTTTCTTTGAGAGACTTGTATAGGATGATCTTTTTATTTATAGAAATATTTCATTTCCACCTTGCTTACTAATATTTTGATTGATCAAAATTAATTGCTATAACAAGAGAAACCCGATTCTCAATCAAGGCATCACTGAAATTGACCTTGTAATTTGCACATGGAGCCAAACCCCAGCTAGATTCTCCAAACCTTGAGGAGGGAAACATCACAATTCCAGTCTTCAACCTTTGTAAAGTTACAGGTGCATGCCTTTAGCATCTATGCACGCCTCCTCTAATTAGAGGTGTGCACCTCTACCAATAGTCTTGCATTGATTTTGAAAGATTTGGAAGGTCCTTCTTCACCCCATACAAGGACACCTCACCCTTTACTTCTTCCTTTTATCATTCATCATGATTGAGGCTTCCCATAAGATTTTTCATCCCCTATTGTGGTCATTGAAGGATCCAGAATGGGTGATAACTGGAGCCAAGCGATCTTTACGATCTCAGATTCCTTCATTAGGTAAAGCCTGACATCCCTCTCCTTGGAGCAGCTGTAGACTTTTGGGATGTTTAAGATCGTGTTTTTTGCTTTAATGGGCAAGAGCTTTACTCCTTGTTTGAGGAATTTAACGCTATTCTAGTCTCTCCTTCTAGTATAGATAATATCATCATGCCACAGCTCAACAACCCTACTCTAGATGATGTCACTAGCCTTTTTCATATTCCTCATGATGTCATGCTGACTCAAACGATCAGTCATCAGGTGATACTTTCATCCTTGATACCACTTTACACAGTTCTGTCTCTTTTCCTAGTTTTTGGTAGTGTCTATGGACAGTCATAGAGATCGTCTCCTGAGAGCTTGATCCCTTAGATATAGCCTAGTTCCACCTTAGCACCTCTTACACTGATTGAAACATTGATTGGTCTTGATCAGGTGAAGTTTGGGGCAAGCCCCCATTTTTGGTAGTCTACTTCTTCTCCAGGTGACATCATCATCATCATCATCTCTCTCTCTCTTTTACACTTTACTCTGATGCCTTACTCCATCATTTAGATATGGCTTCAAGAGAAATTGGCCATTCTAGCCATTCTTCGAGTCAACTCTCTTCAATATGGGCCCAAGCATCATCAGGCACGAAAACTACAACATCCAGACTCCTGGACTTCACATCTTTGGACAATATCAGACGTCATGATCTGTTGGTATTGTCCTTGGTGGAGGCTTCAGTAGTTGACTCTTGAGACTTACACCTCCTATGCAGTCGTGGCAGGCCTTACTCATAGCTCATTCTACTCCCCTTATTGCCTTTGACAACAATATTGCGAGAAGCAGAGGTGTAGACACTTGATTTTTGAGGCTGGATGATGAAATGAAGATGAATGTTGAGTAATAATAACGGTCAAAATGCCCTTGGAAGCCAAAGGGAGAAGGGTTAGAAGAAATCAATCAACAGTCTCAAAAACTAACACATGATGTTAAAAAATCACAAAAATAAATCCAGGAGGAATCTATTGATGAGTCATATGCCGTTGTAAAGCTATAGATATCTAATTTTCATAGAAATTTATGCATTGCAAATCAGAGTTGAACTCGAAAGGTTATACATGATTGAACAGATGAAGGCAAAAGGGACTACACTAAAAAGTTACAAAATAGGAAGGTCCAGTGGGCAACAACTGGCCGGTTATTGACCAACAACCAGTCGGCTGTTAGCCAATAGCCGATCGGTTGTTAGAGAGTCGATCGATGGTCTACCAATAGTTGGTCGACTGTTGTCCTGTCAAATATGAAAACTTTCATTAGAAACCTTTTATTTTTGATTTTTTTCTTCCTTTTTTAGCCTCAACCCTCTCCTATATAAATAGCCTCCCTCCTCACTTCCAGGACATCCAAAAATTCTCTCTTTCCTCCTCTAGGACACACTTGTGAGAATTCCAAGGAGTCCTTTGAAGTCTAATTTTTTTTAAGCATCTAAGTTTGCTCTAAACCTAGAAAGGGTACGTCTTGAGAGCAGTTCTCTCTTCTCCTTCCTATTTTCTGATTTATTTTTTTCTGCTTAGAATTAAGTATGATTAGGTTTATCTGTGCTTAGAATTAGCATGAGTAGGATTTATTTTTATATTTAAAAGCATGTTTAGGGGTTATTATGAATTGTTCTAACCCTTGTTTGCTTCATGAGATAGAAAAGTGTGTTGAAGTAACTCCGCTTTCCTTTCTTTATTAGAATCATGTCTAGAGGTTTATTTTCTTCGCAAATGCTTAGAAACATGCTTAGGAGCACACGTCTAGAATCATGGTTAGGAGCACATGATTAGTATCATACTAGGAGAACTTATGATTACTTTGGAGTATGCTAGGCAATGGCATAGAATATGTGTGAATTACCTTAATTGCCCTTGAATGTTTGGATTGAGTTAGAATAGCTTTGTTTGATTTTGATTGATTGATTCAGCCTAGAAATTCCATGTTTAGGCTAGAAATGCCATTAATTGATATGAATTATGCTAGATTAGCAATGGGTAGAATTACAGTGATAGGATTATCAAATCTAGGTTGAAGTGCTATGATTTTAGATTATGGATTTGTATTGAATTTTAATTTATCGACTTATTTTGAATGTATGAATATGCCATGAGTATACAATGATTAGAATGATGATACAAAGTGATGGTGGACTCACAATGATAGCGAGGGCCCACTGCTTATAATGAAAATTGAATACATGAATGTATATAGGGGCTCGATAGACATTGGATAGACTCACATATGGTGATGAGGAATTCATTATCTATCGAGTCTCGACTTGAATGTTTATATATATTAAATTTATAATGTAATGAATGCCATGAATGAAATGAACGTCATATTTTGAAGAGTTTAAAGTAGAATTACTTTATTTATTTGTTGAAGAATAATTGATGTAATCCTCTTCCTATTCCCCCATGTTTGAAAGAAATTTAACTCTATTCTTCTCCCTCTTTCTTTGTATAAATATACAAATGTCTCGAATGAAATCACCTTATTTGTTTAATGAAGATAAAACTGAAAGTGTGTGCATAAAACGAACAACTTAAGCGGACTATATAACAACATGAGTTATTCTTGTTTGGTATACCTTTGTGGAGGCCAAATTTTGATTCGGGCAAGGCAAATGGCTCGTACCTAACTTCTTGAACCCATCTATAAAGGGATAAGGGTAGTTTAGGTCCTAAAACGAGGGATCAAATTGCCCATATTCATTCTCAATTGAAGAATTGGGTAGAAACTTTATTTCTCTGGATGTGCCCATGCCTCGTTTGTGTTTCCTTAAGTCTCGAAAGAGGCTTTGACATAGTGTCATGGTCGCCAGCGCTCTGGCAGGATGAAAACCCTGTTCACAGTGGCGATTCCACTTGGGATAAGAGAAGTTGATTCCAATTGGGATACCAAATTCTAATACCTCATGTTGATATTTTAAGTCCTTGCATCACTACACTTTGCGCACAATGAGCATGAACTACCTAAACTAGCTGTGTGGCATTGGCATGGTAAGTCTTTGGCCCCATTCGACCCTTAGATGACTTATATTGGTGTCACCACCTTTAAGCACGTACCATTAACTTGGTATAAAAAGAGAATGGCCCAAGGGGGCATCTCTCGCTCGAAGGAGCTTAGACCGTTGGATCTTTGAGACTCGAGCCCATATAGATGAATCTAAATATTTTCAATAGGATGAATATCCAAAACCCATGTTGAAATGCATTGCTATGGATGTCAATTTCCTGTGAGTAGAATAACACTAACTCAAACCTCATGGAACCATGAATGAATGCCACATGTCAGGTCATCCATAAGAACAAGATGGGCCGTAAGTTAAGGTTATCATGACATTTAGAGGCCATGTTATGATAATTATGGAGAATCCAACATCAACTTGTATGTTAGAAATAGGTGAGAGAATCTCGCATCCCCATATACCATGATGATGACTTAGGAATGAGGCCAAAAATCTTAGAAAAAGAGACTGGACCTCACGTGTGTGGGAGAAATAAGGTTGGAAGACTGACAGTATGTCTATGCCTTTGTATGAGTATGCATCATATCCTGTATACATGCATTGTATCAACATGTTTATTTTGCAACTATCATGACTTGGGTTAGGCGAGGTGGCCCTTTGACAAGACAAGAGGAATCAGTTGCTAAAATGGCCACACCCAACAACAACCAAGAGATAGTCCAATTGGGAGCTGACATGACTGTGCTCCAACAATAGATGGCGAAATTTATCGAAGCACTCTAAAATAGGCCCAACCACATAAACCAGCCTCCACTCGAGGGTAATGATGGTGATGATGGTGAGACTATCCAAGGTAGAGATAGGGGGAAAGGCCCAGCTAACCAAGATAAACCCAAATCAATCAGGTAGTTGGCCAAAGACATCGAGAAGGTATACTCCCTCTTGAAGAAGAAGGGACTGAAAGGGCTTGAAGACCTAGACGACATCTTGCTCATTAGAGATAGCGATTTGCCACAGAAATTTCGTATGCCAAATTTTCCCAAGTTCGATGGAGAGGGCAACCCAAAAACTCACTTGAGATAGTATGCTACTATCTTGGCCACCACACCTTTGTCAAAGTAGTATATCTTGAAGTACTTCATGCTATCCCAAGAAGATGATGCGGTAGTATGGTATCATGATCTTCCCAAAAGAATCTGAGAAGATTGGGAGGAGCTATCTGAACAGTTCATAGAACAGTATCGCCACAACACCTGATTGGGGGTAACTTTGAGGGATTTGGAGACTACTTGCCAGAAGTCCAACAAGATTTTTTCATATTACCTAGTCCTTTGGAGGGCCAAAGCTATCAAGATGACCACAAGGCCCGCAGAGAAGGACCAGGTCCATATGGTAATCAATGGAGCTCATGCCTTTATTAGTGATAGACTGGCGGGCTTTCCAATCAAAACCTTTAAATACTTGTATGATTCAGGTATCCAAATGTAAGATTTGGAGACTAGGTAGAAAAGAAGTAATAATAGTTATCCTAGAAGAAATCAGGGGCAATACCATAAAGTTGGTGGTTCTAGCACGAAGAATGTTGAGGTGAAAGTGGTAGCCTAACAAAGGAAGTTTAGTCATTTAGGGAGACCTTTGTCAAAGATCTTTACAAGGTTAAGAGCCTAAGGGATCTTGTAGCCATTGTCATCGAGAGAGCTCCTAAATTTATTTCCAAGGAATTGGAGGCATCACGAGAAGTGTGAGTTCCACCAACTAACCGGTCACAAGACTGACGATTGCACCCCTCCTCGTCATAAGATCCAAGATTTGATTGATAAGAAGGGTGGATAGGCTAGCATTGCAGTAAAGAGAGTCAAGCGAAGCTTAGAACCTGAATTTGTGTGCCATAGCGACCATGAGGAAGAAGTGCAATAAAAAATAGATGAAGAGGAAGTTGAGGTGGAGAATGAAGAAGCATCCGCCAAGGAGAAGTCCACATCATCTTTGAAGAAGAGGACATTGTTAATGTTTCCAAATTTGATGCAACAAAGAATCAGTTTGCTTACTTGTGTGATGTCTTTTCTAATGGCTTTGTGCATCATAATTTGCGTTTCACAAGCATATTTGACATCCATACCATTCAAACTCATGACATTAATCTTGGTACAATAAAAAAACCCAAGAACATATGTATTGCACTTGATACAACTCCTAAAAAGAGAGAGAGAGAGAGAGATTTGAAAAATTGCTAAAGAAACATGAAGAAGTCTTCGCCTGGTCCTATGATGAAATGCTTAGAACTGAGAGAAGCATTACTGAGCATACAATTCCATGCTGAGCATACAATTCCATCCTATCCACACATGAAGTTAGTCAAGCAAAAGTTAAGAAGGTTGAGATCGAAATGGGCTTAGAAAATCAAGGAAGAAATTTTCGTAGATTGAACCCAAGTTTTTATAAGTGGTGAAATGTCCACGATGATTAGCCAATATCGTGCTAGTGCCGAAGAAGGATGGAAGTATCTGAATGTGCATCGATTGTCGAGACTTGAATAAGGCCTCACCAAAGGATAATTTTCCTTTGCCTCACATTGATATGTTGGTGGATAGCGCTATTGTCAATATGATGTTTTCTTTTACAGATGGGTTTTCAAGATATAATCAAATAATGATGGCCAATGAAGATAAGATGAAAATAGCCTTTATTATGGAATGAGGTACCTACTGTTACAAGGTGATGCCTTTCGAGTTGAAGAATGTAGGGCAACTTACCCATGAATGGCAATGACATTGTTTCACGACGTGATGCACAAGGAGATTGAAGTGTATAAGGATTACATGATGGTGAAATTCAAGACTGAAGAAGGTCATTTTGAAACTTTACTTTGAAACTTTAGACAGATTCCTAGAAAAGGTGAAGAAATACAAGTTGCGGCTAAATCCAAAGAAGTATGTCTTTGGAATCACCTTAGAGAAGCTATTGGGGTTTGTAGTTAGCAACAAGGGGATAGAAGTAGATCCAGACAAAGTCAAGGCAATTACAGAGATACGGTCATTGAAGATCAAAAAAGAAGTTCGAGGGTTTCTTAGGAAGATCCATTATATCAATCGGTTCATTACCAAATTAATGACAGTCTATGCATCGATCTTTAGCCTTCTAAAGAAGGATCAGCCGGTGGAGTGGAATGACCAGTGCCAAGAGGCATTTGAGAAGATCAAGAAGTACTTGCAAAATCTGCCAATTTTGAGACCGTCAAAACCTGGCAAGAATGTGATTCTCTACTTGGCTCTTAAGATGGAGGCCATCGGTGCTATGCTGACATAAGAATATGAGAATGGCATAGAGCATGCTATCTATTATCTTAGCAAGAAGTTGCTACCGTACGAAACGAATTATAGCTATGTGGAGAAAACATGCTTAGCCATGGTCTCTCTCAAAGAAGTTGAGGCATTATTTTCAGTCTTATAAGATTAAGGTTGTCTTAAAGAAGGATCCGATGAAGTATCTTTATGAAGCACCATCATTGGTGAGGAAGCTAGCAAGATGGTTGGTCCAGTTATCAAAATTTGACATTGAGTATGTCACTAAGAAGGTGGTGAAAGGAAGAGTAGTAGCAAAGTTTTTGACCATGAATCTGATCAATAATGATGAGCAATAGGAGTTAGAATTCCTAAATGAACATATGGGGTTAATCTCAATAATGGGATGGAGGATGTTCTTTGACGGAGCTATCGATCACAATGGTGCTGGAATAAGAGTTATTCTAGTATCACCAACTGAATAAGTCATTCCATTCGCTAAGAAGTTAGAGTTCAAAGTTACCAACAACATGGTTGAGTATGAAGCCTGTGCCTTTGGGTTAGAAGTTGTGATTACGATAGGTATTGATGAAATAGAAGTGTTGGGAGATTCAAAACTAGTCATCTCTTAAGCCAATGAAGATTGGGATCTATGGGAAGGAAGGTTGGAACTATACCTTGAGCACATGATGATGCGTTAGAAACTAGCAAGTATACTAGTCGCACAAGTAATAAAGTGATAAGTAAGATATCGTTCCCACGAGGATTGATTCTAATTGAATTTGTTATTTTCCAGCAACAATAAATTAAATAAGGGGGGTTTTGTTGAATGATTAACTAAATGAACTAAGAATGCAAATGAAGACTAACAAAACAGAAAGTTAATTTGAGTGAAAAATCAATGAGAGAAATCTGGTTAAGGATCATTCTCTACCACAAGATATGGATTTGCGAATTAATCGTAGAATTGTCATCCAATTACAGCATTGAAGTTATCAACCGTAGATAACAACAAGCTCTGTTATCCCAATCTTTCCTTACTTTGTTGTTAAATAAAATAGGCTCTTTACTTAATCTCTATCCATTAAACAACCTAGAACAAGCTCTCTAAATTTAATTCAATGGATGCATTATGAAAAGAAAGACAGGTTGATCAAAGCAATAAACACACAAGCTCGGATTATTTAACTTAGGTTGTATTCTCCAATTGCAATCTCTGATCACAATTTTGCTACTAATGATTAGAAATTCAAGACAATTACGGATCAAGATTTCTAGTCTAGCAATAGACAATATCCAGATTATATTCAGTTGGCCACCCAAATACAATCCAGCAAGCAATCATAAGCATTAAACATGGGAAAATATAAGCAACTTCAATTAGAGAATTGGATAACAATTCCTTGCACAATCAATTCACAAAAACCATATCAAGGGCTTTGAAATCACCCTCAACCAATTCAGATTTAGTTACACATATTCAGATAGAATACAAATACAATACAATATGGAGACATTCCAGAAAATGAGAGGGAAAGGGAAACTTAGCAAATTTGATGAAATCTATTAGGATTTGTAGTTCTTCCTCTTTCCAAGCCTTCAATCTCCTTCAAGAACTCCAAGAGATGAGAGAAATCCAAAGATGCAGCCTCCTCCACGTTCTCCCCTCTTCAAGTTATGAAAATAAAACCCTAAAATGTGTTTAAATACTCTGCTACAGTAACCTGCTACAGTGTCCCGTATTATACATGCTACAGTGATTTGTGGAATTACATTTCTATACTTCTCACACTGTTTTGATTAAAACTTTTGGTACACTGAATGGATTTATAAACCGTAAATTTCTCCAGAAAATAGACTTCGAGAGCTTTCCAACGGTATATAATATGTCATCGGGTTCATTGTATATCAATACAATTAAATCCGAGAAGATGGTTGACTAGCAGAGGTGAAAATGAAGGGGTTTACTCCATTTTTGTGCAAGTTGCTCCAAAACTCCTACAAACATCAAAACCACACAAAAACATAAAAATACCAAGGAATATAGCAAAGAAACATGGACGAATTGATATGAAAATGATAATAAATAGACACTTATCAAATTCCCCCACACTTAGACTTTGCTAGTCCTCGAGCAACTACGACAATGTGAAATAAAACTAAACCGAAACAGAATCAACAAAATATTAAAACACACAAATGCTTCTTCTTGCAAATAAGCCTCAAAGATTGTACTTAATTATAACCCAAGGAAAACTTCAAAATAATACACTTGATCAAGAATTTTCTCTCAAAGATTAGTTTCGCTTTATTTCAATTCCTCAAGTGTGTGTGTGTGTAGAGCCATTCTCACCTAATCACTTGTAACCCGGATGAGTTTATGCATAAAAATGAATCATATTTAATATTAAAGATGTGTGTATAAATGAACTCCATAGGCCTGCTTTTCAAGTCACTCTCCACTAATGTAGACATGCACAACACCAAGGATCAAGTAGGACTTTATTAAGCTTGTAACGTTTGGCTTGGGTGAAGGTATGATAAAGGATAATAATTTGCTCAAATCACCCACAAACACATAAATCATTCAAGACTATGTAGAGCTCAACCTATAACACAACTTCATTTCAATTCACCAGGTTACTCCCCCAAACTTATTTAGAACACTCAATCTTTTTTTTTTTTTTTTTGCAGAAAACAAAAGAAAACTACACCCCCACACTTTGTTGTTTCATTCTTTTTAAGAACACTTAAGGGTATAGATCTCTTATTCTTCTTCTTTTGTTCTTTTTTTTCTTTTTTTTTTTTTTATTACACTTCCCCTCCCCCACACTTAAACAACACATTGTCCTCAATGTGTAAGTACGTGGACGATAAGTACAGATTGTTTTTTTCTTTTTTTCTTTTTTTTTTCAAACACAATAGAACTCACTTGCATTGCTCATGACACATCCCAACCTCCTCTAACTTCCCAAAACCAGAACATAGCTCAAAATTTAATTGTGAATGATCTACATGCTCATAGGTAAGGGATAAACTGTTTGGAACAAATTCATTTGAGGTTAGGAAATCTTTTAGTGAGTTAACAAAGAAAAAGGCTTACAGAGGCTCAAAGGGGTAACTAGGGATCAATTTCAGTCAAGGTTGGCTATTAAGGCTCAAACGGTCCAAAGATGGCCTAAATCATTTCCCCAATGTTGCACAGTCTAGGATTTCGCCTCGAGTGACCATCAAACAAGTTTAGAATTCATTGAAATCTGAAGAAACATTTAAATTACATAAACTTTCTCTAAGTGAACAAATAACTCAGTGATAATAGCTCAGTGCTCAATGTTGCGCAAGGAATCAAAAGCAAAGCGAAAACAATAAACATTTCAAGCACACAGATCCATGCATCATTTATCATTTTCCAAGAGTTATTCTTAATTCAATCATTATCTTATCATCGACCCACAAAATGCAAGAAAAGAGGTACGTGGCGTTGTTACACCTGAGTCAAGATTGTATATTTCAACAATCCTTAGGACCAGTAGCCCGCAGACTTAAGGTTTCCAGCCTATATACCTTTATTATGAAGAACAAAACAAGAAACAAGACACTTCAAACAACATGAAATAAACAAACTACAGATTTATTAAGAAGAATGCGTTTCAAGAGTTAAGAAAACCCCATATTCTGCCATTCTCAGGTTTTTCCACAATGTTTTTTTTTCGAATCGAAACTGATAAAGACAAAAACACACAACAACTCTAAATTACACAAAACTAAACTTACTCATAAAATAACAAAGTCCAACAAGCCAGCAAACAAAAACAAGTCAGTTAGAATGGGTCTGAAAAGTTTAGAAGTTAGCCTCCTTATTCAGCCATTATGGATTAAAGAAATCCAGAATGCGTTTCAAGAGAACTTGAGCTTTTTAAGCCACCACTCTAAAAGCCAAGATAAGAAAATAGTACCTGGGGTGAAAGAAACAACCTGAAAAAAAAAACTCAAAAGAAATGACATAAAAAAAACTTAAATAAACACAATAAAGAAAAAGCAAACGAAAATGAAGCAAACCAGCAGATAGAGATTACATATGGAGCGTTAAATCCAGTTTACGCCTCTTATTGCCTTCTCCAAAACAATCTATCTGAGCTATTGTTGGATCAGGCGAATAGACGAATGCTTGTAATTTGTCAATTAACTCCCCTGCAGTTGAAGCTGTAACCAGAATTTGCCTCGCCGACTGTGAGATGAAGTTTTTTTCTACTGCTTGATCAAGAAAAGACAACAAACCATCAAAAAAATTATTGACCTTTAACAAACCAATAGGTTTCCGATGGATGTTTAGCTGTGCCCAAGAGGTGATTTGAAATATCTCCTCTAATGTACCATAACCACCGGGCAAAGATATAAATGCATCAGATTTAATGATCATATGTGCAATACGCTCATGCATACTAGAAACCTGTAACTCTTCCCCCATGGTATTGCCTACGATATCTCGTACAGCTAATGGTTTAGGGATAATGCCGAGAACTTTGCTTCCTCCTAAGGATGCAGCTGTCGACACACACCCAATTAACCCAAGACTACCCCCTCCGTAAATCAAATGAATACCCCTCGCAGCTAATGTCCTACCAAGATCAAGAGCTGCTATTGTTAACTCTCCATCTTTACCAAATTGCGATCCACAAAATACGCATATATTTTGGAATCGCCGAATTGGTGTTTTCTCCATTTCTAAAAGTGCTCTAAACTTGTGCAAGACAACGATGTACGTTAGGTATTATGCGATTCAAGTGCAAGACAGGTTATAAAATGAATTTGAGAATATGCAAAATGGATATATACACACGTAAAACTCTCAAATTTGACACATGGGGACATAATTTCAGTGGGGGTTGCTCGATGCAGATTTATCGCCCCAAGATTTGAAAAAATGAGATATGCTTTCGGCGAGGTTTGACAAAACATACACACTTGTCTCCCACGTGAAGCATGGAAAATGGAGATACACTTTCGGCGGGGGTTGACAAAACCCCCACACTTGTCTCCCACGTGAAGCAAAAAAAATGGAGATACACTTTCGGTGGAGGTTGACAAAACCTCCACACTTGTCTCCCACGTGTACTTATGCCATAGGGTCGTCATATGGTTTGTCAAAAAGAAAACTTGAAATTAAAACAAACAAAATCAACAAACAACAACAACAGAAAAACAACATTGATAATCAGATCAAACGAAACAAGAAAAAAAATTCTACAACAACAACACACATTCAAATATACAAGTAGTTGTGATTGGGGCTCACATCTTCCTCTGGTTTTACGTCCAGTAACGGCTGAAACGCCTTCTATGAGTCGGGGATTTGCTTCCCATCCAGTTTCTTATAAACTGGCAAACAGGGTCGTTTTTAGTCAGATTCCCTAGACTAAAACACTGCAATTCAACACGAAATTGTGTCCATAGATTAAGCAATTCACGCTGAACAAGTCCACAAGAATGTGACTCGAGAGTTAACAAAACATTATCCAGCGACTCATTACTCAAACCATTCTTAATAAATGAAAGTTTATCTTCTCTATTCCTGGACGCAAAACCTAATGAACGACAAGTCTGGTTACAATTCCATCTAGCACATTTATAACATACTTGTAACCTTTTCGCTCTTCGCCTCTTGGCGTAGTAGCTCTTTCCTAGACCAGGCATGTATTTTGCGAGATTAATGTCCGGCTCACCGGACAATCTCACCTTGGCTTCGATAAGCCATCGGATATCAGCAGGCACATTTAGGAGCATCAACGCCCAAAGTCTAGTCATCCGTACTTTATAAATTTTAAACACAGCATTTTGAGGAAGTGAAGGGAAATATTTACGAAGGTTCGATAGAAAGATATCAGCATCCATTGAAGAGAAGAAAGGAGAGATATTACCGATAATGCGATTGAGTTTGTTCTTCTCCCAGATATGCACGTTTCAAACCTTCGAACAATGGCTTCAATCCCGTTTGAATGTTTCCTCAAGCTGTTGCACAACTGAACTCGAAGCACAGAATAATCAAATTAAACACAAGAAAAGAAAAGAAAAGAAAAGAAAATAGAGACACATAAAAGAAATAAAAACACAAGAGCAAATGAAAGTCAAAAACAAACAACAAAGCAAATGAGACAAATGGCAAAGAGAGATAAAACCTGATCAATTATAATAGCCCATGAGAGGAATCTCCTCGAAACACAAAAATTGATCAATACTACCTTCTTTTCTTTGTCTCTTTTTAGTTATATTTCAAAAACATTGGGTTGCCTCCCAATAAGCGCTTGGTTTAACGTCCTCAGCCTGACGTTATCTGTCCTCACCCATCAAGAGAAGTTGGCTCGTAGAGAGGTACCTCATCGATGTCCGGCATCACTGAATTCTCATAGTAAGGCTTCACCTGTGCCAATAATACCGAGAGAGAGACTTGTATGTATCGTACTTAGAGCTCTAGAGCTAGAGTCCACTGCCAACGGATGGGGAAAAACACGATTAGTAATAACAAAAGGTACCAACCCATCGAGATCGTAATTTACCTGAAAATAACTTGAGGTGAGAATGAAATAAAAGAACTTCTGTCCCACTTCAAAATTCTTCCTGGAGATCATTTTATCAGACAAATGCGCATAGATAGTTCACGTCTGTGACGCTGTAAATGGCTATACTACTAGGAATTCAATACAAAATAGCATCATTTCTAAGTTCTTCCAATTCTTGCAGTTGAAGCTTCCTTTGTTCTCAAGCAGCATCCATCTCCATGTTACAAAGCTTTACTGCCCACCATGCTTTATGTTCGAGCTCCACTGGAAGGTGGCATGGCTTACCGTAGACTAACCTGTACGGAGACATACCAAGAGGTGTCTTGTAAGCAGTCCGGTATGCCCAAAGTGCATCATTCAATCGTAGGCTCCAATCTTTTCGGTTCGGAGTCACTGTCTTCTCGAGAATGGACTTGACTTCTCGATTTGAAACTTCAACTTGACCACTAGTTTGTGGATGTAGGCAGTAGACACCTTGTGAGTGATGTTGTATTTCTTGAGCAAGGCTTCAATGCTATAATTACGAAGTGTGTCACCTCTATCGCTAATCATGGATGATTGGGGTCACAAATCTCGCAAAAAAATATTAGATTACAAAATCTACAACCAACTTTAGAAATCATTAGTTCTCGTAGCTTTGCTGCCACCATTAGAAACATAATCACAGCAATTATAATGAAACATTACCAAAAGATGAGGAAAGGACCATGAAATCAATTACCCAGCACCATCAAAAATCTCGACAATAAGTATAGGGGTTTGTGGCATGATGTTTGGCAATTAAATGACCTGTCCTGTTGCAACGGTCACAAGCTTTGCAGAAAGATAGCTGCATTCTTTGAAACAATGATGCCAGTAGAATCACAATCAAGAACTTTAAGGGCTGTTCTTTTTGGTCCGAAGTGACCTCCACATGCATAAGAATGACAAAAGGTTAAAATTGAATTAAATTTAGATTCAGAAACGCACCTTCTTATCACTTGGTCAGAACAACGCTTCCATAAGTGCGGATCATCCCATATGTAATACTTGGCAATGTTCTTGATCTTGTCTCTTTGAGCTCGAGTCAAGTCATGTGGCAGCTTCTTGGTAACTAAGTAGTTGACAATGTCTGCATACCAAGGGGCTACTACATTTAGAGACAACAATTGTTCATCCGGAAAACTTTCTTGTAATGGCAGTGCATTCTTATCATGGACAATGCGACTGAGATGGTCTGCAACTAAGTTTTCACTTCCCTGCTTGTCTTTGATCTCCAAGTCAAATTCCTGTAAAAGGAGTATCCACCTGATAAGCCTTGGTTTAGCATCTTTCTTTGTGAGCAAGTACCTTAAAGCTGCATGATCAGAATAAACGGTTACTTTAGTACCAATCAAATAAGATCGAAACTTTTCTAAAGCAAAAATAACCGCTAGCAGGTCTTTCTCAGTGGTAGAATAATTAAGTTGAGCATCATTTAAAGTCCGAGATGCATAGTAAATGGCATGTGGAATTTTGCCAATTCGTTGACCCAAAACGGCACCCACAGCGTAGTCACTTGCATCGCACATGATCTCGAATAGATGATTCCAATTCAGAGATTGGATTACTAGAGCCGAAGTCAAGAGTTCCTTCAGTTTCTCAAATGCCTCTTTGCATTTCTCATCAAATTCAAAGGCCACATCATTCTGTAATAATCTGCATAGGGGCAATGCTATCTTCGAGAAATCTTGATGAATCTACGAATAAAAAACCTGCTGAATGACCCAAAGAAAGAACGATATCACGCACACTTTTTTGTGGGAACGGTGGTAAGGAACATATAATGAGTTATCTTGGATTTTAACTCTCTATAACCTTAGCAGATAATTAACATGTCCCAAAAAACTATACCCTGATCTACCATATAAAATGACATTTTCTCCCAATTCAGAATGACAAGGGTAGTTTATACACATCTTGAAGTATAAGGGTAAGGTTGTCAAGGCATTTATCAAAAGAATCACCAAAAACACTAAAGTCATCCATAAATACCTCTATGATATTCTCCACATAATCAGAGAAAATACTTACCATACACCTTTGGAAAGTGGCAGGGGCATTGCAAAGACCGAATGGCATGCGTCGATAGGCAAATGTACCGAATGGGCATGTGAATGTAGTTTTTTCTTGATCCTCAGGGGCAATGACAATCTGATTATATCCTGAATAGCCATCAAGAAAACAATAATGAGAATGACCTGCTAATCTCTCCAGCATTTGATCAATGAATGGCAAAGAAAAGTGATCCTTGCGAGTTGCAGAATTGAGCTTTCGATAATCAATACAAACTCGCCACCCGGTTTGGATACGAGTGGGAACTAGCTCATTATTGTCATTCTTAACCACCGTAACACCAGATTTCTTCGGAACAACTTGGACTGGACTCACCCACTTACTGTCCGAAATTGGATAAATCACACCCACATCTAACAATTTTAGGATTTCTTTCTTGACAACTTCCATCATGGGAGGATTCAACCTCCGCTGTGCTTCTCTAGTGGGCTTGGATCCCTCTTCTAACAAGATGCGGTGCATGCATACGGATGGACTAATACTTTTGATGTCAGCGACTGTCCACCCAATGGCCGTTTTGTGATCTCAGAGCACTCGGATGAGTTTCTCTTCTTGTAATGGTGCAAGACCCTTTGCTATTATGACTGGCAAAGTATCTTTCTCACCTAGGAATACATGCTTCAAATGATCTGGAAGAGGCTTAAGCTCCAAGGCCAGTGCTTTCATCACGGAAGGTAGAAGTTTCTCATTAGATAAAGGCAATTCAATGTACGAAACATCATACCTGTTTTTGGTGATAGCTATAGTCTCATCCAAGCTTGCCACGGCTTCCTCCACTTCTTTAGACACTTGTATCAACTTCCTCGATTCTCTAGAATTTTCTGCCCCAATGTGCTCACTAATGGCTACTTCCAATGCATCCTTGCGAGTTAACTCAAAAAGTTGTTGTGCCAAAGAATCGATAACATCCACTGCAAAAACAGAATGCAAGTCACTAGGGTACCTCATTGGCTCAAAAATATTGAAACGAATCACCTCGCCATCGAATTCCATGGTGAGAGTGCCATCATGAACATCAATCTTAGTTCGAGCAGTTTTCAAGAATGGTCTCCCCAAAAGAATTGGTGTTGGATTAGGAGATGTCTCATCCTCCATTTCAAGAACATAGAAGTCTGCTGGGAAAACCAATTGATTTAACTGCACAAGCACATCTTCCACAAACTCCTTTTGGGATATGCTATCCCTAGAACGATAGCAAGGTGAATTACAATACCAGTTTTCGCAAGGGGTCCAGATTCAAAGAAAGCATAAATAGAATATGGGCCATGACACATGAATAGATGCCCTAAATCTAAACATAGCTCTTTCAAACTTGGTATTTACAATAGTGCATGATGAGTGAACGTACTGGATCTGTTGCATTCTATGGAGGTAATTTCTTTTTTTGCCATACAGCTGAACACATTTTTCCCCCCCACTTACCTTCTCATTTCCTTTCAACCTTCCTCTTGTTGGTGCATAACTCTTTGAGAGAAATTTTGCATAACGAATGGCACTTGCTTGATAGCATCCAGAAGTGGTATGTTTACCTCGATCTTGCAAAAAGTTTCCAGGATTTCTTGTTCTTGTTCCTCCTTCCTTGATATTGCAAATCTGCTAGGAAAAGGTGGAGGAGTAACATATGAAGGAATATGGGTTTTAGGATTTACCTTAGAAGATGATGTTTTATTCATGGTGGGAGTGGTGTCATCCCCTTCATCAGTTTGTGATTTCTTTGGTGGAATCCCTAATTGCTTCCCACTTCTCAAAGTTACAGCACTAGCGTTCTCTCTTGGATTGATCACCGGCTGAGAAGGTAATTTTCCTGAGCTTTGACTCTCAAATTTGCTCATGTTAGTGGCCAATTGTCCCATTTGATTTTCCAGGTTTTGGATACTTGCCCTAGTTTCCTGCTGAAATTGCATTGTGTTAGTGGCAAGTACTTTAACAATATCCTGGAGAGACATACCTGAATTTTATGGAGCTAGTTGTGGTGTTGGTTGTGGTTGTGCTTGAAATGGTTGCTGCACCCTTGGTTGATTGAAACCTAGTGGTCGATTTGGTATTGCATTTGGGGCAATTGGTTGATAATTCCCATATCTTAAATTAGGGTGATCTCTCCATCCAGCATTGTAAGTATTGTATAAAGGGTCATACCTTTGCCTTGGTTGTCCTGGAAATCCACCCATGGCATTGGCTTGTTCTGTATCTCCTTCTTGCAAAGTTGGACACATGTCGATTGGATGGTCCATGGCAGAACATACTGCACATGCATAAGATTGCTGCATATGTCCTACAGCCATTTTTTTTACAAGAGAGGTAAGTTCACAAAGTTGTTGTCCAATGTTTGAAGTACTTACCTCATTTACTCTTTTTGGTAGTTGTGGCTCAAATTGACTGCTGAATTGTTGGGAGTTCGCTGCCATGTCACTAATAGACAAAGTCTTGCCATGTTCAGGTGTTTTTTAAAATAGTGCTCTACCACTATTAGCAGCATCAATGTACTCTTTTCCGTAATGGGTAGTAGACCCTCATAGAAATATTGAATTAGGGTCCATCACTAATTGGGGTGTGGACAGCTAGCACATAACCTCTTAAATCTCTCAATATTCATAAGTGATTCTCCTTGTGTTGTCGAATGCCACTATTATCTTTTCTAATATTTGTAACTTTCGAAGCTGGAAAGTATTTCTCCAAAAAGAGTTTACTCATCTCATTCCAAGTGGTAATGGTACCTGGTGGTAGATAGTATAGCCAATCTTTTGCTGAATCTGCTAATGAGAATGGGAAAGCTCTCAATTTAATTGCTCTTCAGAAACGCCAGTTGGCTTCATACTTGAGCATACCACATGAAATTCTTTGAGGTGTTTGTTCGGTTCCTCTCCTGCAAAACCATGAAATGTAGGCAAGAGATGAATCAGTCCAGATTTAAATTCAAAATCTATCTCAAAATGGGTGCTTATGCATAGCGGTTGTTGATCAAGTAATTGGAGCCGCTAAACTCCTAAGAGTCTGATCATTTTCCATCGCCAATTGCTTCCATTCAGATTTGATCGTCCCAAACTGCAAGAAGATGTGGAGGGAACCGATGCGTGTCAAAAAGGTCATATTCTGGATCGGGTGGAGTGAAACTGACCGATTTTTAGCCCTTAAATTCGAGGATTGGGAGGAACGCCTTAATTCTCTTAAGTCGCAGATCCGCTTCTCCCTCGGACATAAAATCCTAAACAAAAACAATCAGAAAATAACAATCAAGAATCAGTAGTAAAAACAGAATAACAAATTGATTAGAAACTCAATCCCCGGCACCGGCGCCAAAAACTTGATGCGTTCAAAGCTAGCAAGTATACTAGTCGCACAAGTAAAAAGTGATAAGTAGATACGTTCCCACGAGGATTGATTCTAATTGAATTTGTTATTTTCCAGCAACGATAAACTAAAT
>SNVD02008765.1:0-35183 GCA_013180625.2 Boswellia sacra | reverse complement strand
GAGCAGTTGTTAAAAGTCCAATTAGTGTATCAAAGGCATTTTGACATTCTTGAGTCCATTCAAAGGAAGTATCTTTTAATAAGAGGTTACAAAGAGGTTTAGATATAGCACTGAAATTTCTTATGAACCTCCTATAAAATCCAGCATGCCCTAAGAATGAACGAACCTCTTGAACTGTTTTTGGTGGAGGCAAATGGGAAATTAATTCCACTTTTGCTTTATCCACTTCAATTCCTTTAGAAGACACCCCATGACCTAAAACAATTCCTGAAGTGACCATATAATGACATTTTTCCTAATTCAAAATAAGACCTTTTTCTACACACCTTTTTAGGACTTTTTCTAAGTTTTCAAGACAATTCTCAAAAGAGTTTCCAAAGACAGTTAAATCATCCATAAAAACTTCTAAACAATGCTCAACCATATCACTGAAAATGCTTACCATGCATCTTTGAAAAGTGGCTGGGGCATTCCAAAGTCCAAAAGGCATTCTCCTAAATGCAAAAGTGTCCAAAGGGGCACGTGAATGTGGTCTTTTCTTGGTCTTCAATGCAATGGGATTTGATAGAGCCTTGAGTATCCCATCAAGAAAGCAGAGTGAGGGTTTCCTACTACTCTTTCACAAGATATTTGGTCAAGGAAGGGTAACGGAAAATGGTCTTTTCTAGTGACAGCATTTTAATTTTCTATAATCAATGAACACCTCCAAACTAGATGAGACACGAGTTGGCAAATAATTCCCCTAAGCATTTTTAACTACTGTAATGCCAGATTTCTAGGTACTACTGTGTAGGGGGGGGGGCTGTTTTAACCCCCAAACTTACTATCAGAAATAGGATAGATAATTCCCACATCAAGTAGTTTGAGAACTTCAGCACAATGACCTCTTTCATGTGTGATTTAATCTCCTTTGAGGTTGTTGAGATGTTGGCATTTTCCTCTAAATGATTCTATGTGTGCAAATTAAAGGGTTAATGCCTTTTATATCTTTTAAAGTCCACCCAATTGCATTTTTATGCCTTTAAAGCACTTCTATCAACTTACCTTGTTGCTCGCATGTGAGGGATGAAGAAATTACCACCGGATATGTCTGATTCTCCCCAAGATATGCATATTTCAGTCCTTCAGGTAAGGGCTTTAATTCTAGCTTGGGAGCTTCATCTTCCTTGCTTTCATTCATCTGCCCCAATTCTTCAAATCTTGATTTTGAGCCTTTTTCCAACACCTGTGCACAATCCATTAAAGAACACATATTAGAAAGATCATGTTCTAGTTCCATACTTGATTCTAACGAATTTACTAAACAAGTTTCCAAAGGGTCAGAAGAACTCCCTTTTTGGATGTGATCTTCCACAATAGATTCGATCATATTTGCCTCCTCAATTTCATCTTCTTCTTCATGTGGTTGTTTGCACATATTGAAAACATTTAGTTCCAATGTCATGTTCCCAAAAGATAGCTTCATGACTCCATTCCTGCAATTAATCAAAGCATTAGAGGTAGCTAGAAATGGACGCCCTAAAAGGACAGGAATTGAATTACATACTTCCACTGGTTGTGTGTCCAAGACAATAAAATCCACTGGGTATATGAATTTATCGACTTGAACTAATACATCTTCTACTACTCCTCTTGGTACTTTAATTGATCTATCAGCAAGCAAAAGAGTCACAGAAGTCGATTTTAACTCACCTAAATTGAGTTTCTGAAAAACCGAATATGGAAGCAAATTCACACTAGCACCAAGATCAAGTAAAGCTTGTTCAATTTTATGCTCTCCAATAACACATGAAATGGTAGGACAACCTGGATCCTTATATTTCACTGTATTATTATTTTGAAGAATAGCACTTACTTGCTCGGCTAGAAAGGCCTTCTTTTTCACATTTAGTTTTCTTTTCACAGTGCACAAGTCTTTCAAAAACTTTGCATAAGAAGGTACCTGTTTGATCACATAAAGCAAGGGAATGTTGACCTTTACCTGTTTGAAAATTTCAAAGATTTCAGAACTGTGAGTTTGCTTCTTTTGTGTGTCTAATGCTTGAGGAAATGGAGGCACAGATGAGGATATGGTTTCCTCTTCGCTAGGTGTTGATTTAGCAGCCTCTTCCTGCCCTTTAGAGATCGATTCTTCTTTTTTCTCACAAGGGTCAGGAATGTGTTTTTCAACAATCTTACCATTGCGAAGGGTCATGACTGACTTGGCTTGGTCAAAGTAATGGTTACTTGAACTTCCTGCATTTGAGTTAGATTGATCTTTGGGGTTTTGCAATGTTTGAGAAGAAAATTTTCCCTTCTCTTGGATGCTAAATGTAGATGCAAATTTTGCAAGAGTTCTGACAAATTTGCTAATGTTTGAGCAGTTTGGCTATTGAAAGTCTCTTGCTTTGTAATGAATTAATGCAATGTTTCTTGAAGGTCATTCCTAGGAGGAGGAGCATATGCATGATTTGAAAAGTTGTTGTGCTGAAAAGGGACTTGGAAGATTGTGCATGATTGTCATTTTTCCAGCTAAAATTTGGATGATTTCTCCAACCAGGATTATAGGTTTATATATGGATTGTGATTTGGCCTTTTGAAAGTGTTCAAGCATTGGCTTCTTCATGGAGACATTCCCTAAAGGCAGGCAAAGTTGGGCAATCATCAGTAGAATGGTCATTGTCATCACAAATGTTACAGACATTTTCTTGAATAGATTTCAATTGACCACTCTTTTTCATCTCTAAAGCCTCGACTTTTCTAGCTAGGGATGCATATTTGGCTTGAAGGTCATGGTCTTCCCTAAGGTTGTAAATACCTCTATTGGATGTCGAGGTTTGGGTCTTGCTTGGTACCTCATAGGTGCCAGCAGTGTCCCAATTTTGTGCCTTTTCTGCTAAGGAATCTAGGAAGTCAAGTGCCTTTTTAAAAATTGTTGTTTCATCTCATCCCATGAACTAATGGAATTCGACCTCAAATTTTGTAGCCATGTTCTAGCTTTATCTTTTAAAGAAAAAGAAAAAAGCTTTAATCTAATGGTGTTTATGCTACAATTTGGGTCAGTGTAGGAGCTACATACCTCTTCAAAGAGTTTCAAGTGGGAATATGGGTTCTCTATGTCAAGGCCATGAAAAGTGGGTAGAAGTCGAACAAAACTTGGTTTGAAATTGAAATGGAATGAATCTGGAGGAGAAACTACACAAGATGGTGCACTAGTCCTTACCGGATTCATGTAGTTTACGAGGGTTCTTCGTTGGTTTTGATCATTTTGTTGCGAACGGTTGTCCCCTTCATCCGTGAATATTTCTTCATGATTGTTGGCCATGTTTTCTAAGGAAGATGATGTTTTTCTAACAAGTCTACCACTAGATGTTCGTGACCAAATTTTCATGCAAGAAAGGGAGAAGAAAAGAGAGCAAAAGATGAACACACAAAAAATAAAAAATTTAGATCTAAGATGAGAAAAGAGAACACTTACAATTTTGCACGCCAATTTTTACCTTCCCCGGCAACGGCGCCAAAAACTTGACACATCCGAAAAAGGATTGTCTCCCAAGTATAGGAGTGTCAAAGTAATAAAACCCGGTGAGACCGGGGTCGATCCACGAGGAAGGGGATTTAAGCGTTACAAATTATAAGCTAAACAAATGTGATATGGATGATTCAAAGAGGTGACATGATAATATCAATAAATATGTAAGATGGTAGGTGGTATTACCGACCATTCAAATATAAAACAAAAAGCAAGAGGAGGTAAAACCATCCATGGAAATAGGTGGTATAACCAACCATAGTAAATTAAAGAACAATTTCATAAGGTGGTAGAACCTACCATAGTAAATAAAATAAAAAGTTCATAAACAATAGAATAATTAAAATACAAGAGGAATTAACACAATAACAATGAAGGCTAAGGTTAGGGGATCCGCCCTTGATATTTCAAATAAGGATAATTAACCCATTTTAGTTATATGAATTATATTTGTTTCATTACCAATATTTATACCACTTCTTGTAAATGGGTTCAAGCATCCAATGTGCCAATCACCATATGTCTACAACAAATCAAGGTTCCTAACTAGATTCGTGTCGGTAAGGAAGAACCATACATCATCTAGAAAGGATCCAAGCATTTGATGTGCCAAGGATTGTCGACAATGGATCAAGACCTCCACTTTACGAGTGGTGTCAAGATTGATTAAGAAATTAAATATAAATCATATTGAATAAACATTATAAGATTAAGATTATTAAGCACATATTAAGGGTTAGAGAATCCTTATTCTCATATCAAGGGTTTCACCCTTTCACCTTAGCAAAAGAGAAATTAGAAGAACATTATAATAGAAAGAAAATAAAATGCAAGAAAAAGGAAATTCATTAATAACATAAACACACAAAACACAATACAAGATCCTAGCCAAAGCCAAAATGTTCCAGCCAAGGCCAAGATGCCCTAATGGGTCACAAGGCACCTCTATTTATAGATACATCCAGGGGCAAACTTGTCAAATTACAAGGGCATAATTGTCAAATATTAGTTGTAAATATCTTTGACAATTGGGATCATTAGGCACCGACTTTGACCATCAATTTTGACATCGAAATGTTGTGAATTTTAATCACATGTCTTCATGAAAGTTGTAGATATTTCTCTCAGCTTTCTAGAACATATTGATTTGCACAATTTGGATACGTATTTTGAGAGATACGGTCCAAATACTGAGGCCTGGTCAGACTGGGCCGAGACTGTAGATGGGTTCACTTCAAGCCCAATTTTGGTCCACTAAGAGCCCGAATTTGATTATGCTTGTGAAATGTAATCTTGTAGACAATTGAATCAGCTTTCCAAAACATTAAGAATTGCACCATTCTGATCTATAAATAGAGAGTTATGCTCATTTTACCGAACCTGTAACAAAACCAAAATTAAGAGGAAGTTAATTCCAAAGATGCAAAGACTACAAATATGCTTAAGTTGAGGAATTTAATGACACTATTAATGCAATATGATGAACTAAGCTCTTATTAAACATACATATTTAAGTGTTCATCATGCTCTATGTCAGCTAAATGACGACACACATTATTGCCTCATGTGTTAGCTTTAGAATGACAAACATTTCTTGTCGGCTAATAAACGACACATAACTCAAAAAAACTAACACATAAGATCGATTTTGAATCTAGATACATGTTGACTTCCTAACCAACATTCATATTGTGTCGGTTTGACCAAACGACACGTATAGGAAAATGTGTCACGACGTTTTGAGTCGCACAAAAAATGACACATATGTACGAAACAAAGAAGTGGCTAGCATACGAAACGAAGTATATCTATATGGAGAAGACATGCTTAACCATGGTCTGACTCTCAAAGAAGTTTAGACATTATTTTCAGTCTTATAAGATTAATGTTGTTTCGAAGGAGGATCCGATGAAGTATCTTTATGAAGCACCAGCATTGGTGGAAAAGTTAGTAAGATGGCTACTGCAGTTGTTAGAATTTGATATTGAATATGTCACCAAGAAAGTGGTAAAAGGAAGAGTAGTAGCAGAATTCTTGGTAATGAACCCAGTCGATGATGGGGAATCATGGGAGTTGGAATTCCCAGATGAACATATGGGGTAATCTCAATAATGGGATGAAGGATGTTCTTTGATGGGGCTGTTAGTCACAACGTTGTTGGAATAGAAGTTATTCTAGTGTCACCGACTGAAGAAGTCATTCTTTTTGCCAAGAAGTTGGAATTCAGAGTCACCAATAATATGGCTGAGTACGAAGCATGTGCTTTTGGTTTGGAAGTAGTGATATCTATGGGCATTGATGAAATAGAAGTGTTGGGGGATTCATAATTAGTCATCTCTCAAGCTAATGAAGATTGGGATCTACAAAAAGGAAAGCTAAAACCATATCTCAAACACATAAGAAGGTTGATTGCGATGTTCAAGCAATGTACCTCCACCTATCTTCTTAAGAGTAAGAATCAGATGGTTGACACATTGGCTTCGTTGACATCAGTCTGGGTGAGCACACAAGAGTTATTGGTATGACTAATAGTGATATCACAAGCATAGGGTCCTTGTTATATGGAACCTTACGTAACGGAGGCTGAAGTAGATAAAAAGCCATGGTTCTACGACTTGAAAAGGTATCTAAAAGAAAGGATTTTGCCTAAGGAGGCTATTGAGAAAGATGGGGTTGTGTTATGAAGGTTAACCGAACAATTTACTTGTCATTAGGGGAGTGATGTACAAGAGAATGCCAGAAGGAATGCAACTGAGGTGTGTTGATGAGAAGAAGCAAAGGGGCTTATGGAAGAAATCCATAGTGATATATGTAGGCCACACATGAATGGGTTAGAACTCACAAAGAAGATTATGAGACAAGGCTTTTACTGGCTAACCATTGAAACAAACTGTGTTCGGTTTGTGAAGAAGTGTCACCAATGTCAGATCAATGAAAATTTGAATCATCAACCACCCTTAGAGTTACAAGGGATAACAACATTATGGACCTTTACTATATAGGGCATTGACATTATAGGAGAAATAAGGCCGTCAACCTCTAATAGGCATCGATATGTGATAATGGCAATTGACTATTTCACAAATGGATAGAAGTCGAGTCTTATGGTAAGTTAAGGGCAAAGCAGATGGCGAAGTTTAGCAAAAAGAATATCATATGCGGATTTGGAGTACCACACCATGTCGTGACTAACAATAGGGTCTATTTTCAAGCAGAGACTAAGGTCTTGTTCGAGAGGTATGGGATTTAACATCATAAGTCATCTCTATATAGACCATAAGCCAATGGAGTAGTAGAAGCGACCAATAAAAAACATCAAGAAAATGTTAGCCAAGGTGGTGCAGACATATAAAGATTAGGCAGAGAAGTTGTTGTTTGTGTTTTGGGATTATAGAGCAACACTCAGGAGTTCAACAGGTATGACGCTTTTCTCTTTGGTATATGTTTTAGAAGCAGTTTTACCAATCAAGATAGAAATGAAATCAGCAAGGGTTCTAACAGAAGCAGAAGTTCTCAAAGAGGAGTGGATTCGTAATAGATATGAATTGTTGGCCTTGATCGATGAGAAAACAATAAAGGCCAGGTATCACATGCAATTATACCAGAGTCGAGTTGCTCAAGCCTTTAATAAGAGAATAAAGACAAGGAAATTCAAAGAAGGGGAATTGGTCCTTAAGCAAGCGAGGCCGGTTGTGTTTCATCCGAGAGGGAAGTTCAAGCCTAACTGGGAGGGCCCATTCATTATAAAAAAGGTCATGTCCGGCAGAGCCGTCCTTTTATCAGATATGGAAAGGAATGAATTCACTAAACCCATCAAAATGGACAGGCTGAAGAAGTATTATGTATAAAAAAAGAAAAAGAAAAAGAGAGAGAGAGAGAGAAAAGTAAATAATAAAAAAATCAGAAATAGCTAATTAATTATAGGATTTATCTCATTGTGCAAATGTTGTTTGCAAAACAAAAAAATTATCATTTTATTAATGAAATAAAATTGTTTGGGAACAGATATACTTTTGAAATGTCTTATTATTTTGCATAATAATGAAAGGAAAACATCAAATATCTAAGCTAACCAAGAAACTAACAATGTCACCTCTGTCTCTTCAATCAACTACGAATGGGCTTACCATATCACTCACGACACCGTCTGGCTCGAATATCAGGATCAAAAATAGAAGCCTAAAAGGCCATCCAATCCTTGTATTGGTCATCCATCTCAAAATCGAGATCACAAAATAGATTCCTCTTGTTGGTACAGTGTGGCCAAGAATCCTTCACACACTCTAGGAAACGAGCAAACAGCCTCCCAAGACCGAAAACAGTCTATAAATCCATGATCCTTTGCTTCAGACCATACTATCGATATAGTCTAGCAGGATCATAGATTGAACCATAGGTGAAACTCGCCAAAGGCACGCATGTGATATAGGTCATGACTGTCACGTGCTCCAATCTCCATCACGGACAATGCCAGCGAATTCGGGTATCGAGGATGACTCAGAGCCAGTCAATCCACGAAGAACATCTTTTGATTCTTCTCCTTGTATGAAGCCGAGGGCTATAATGAGAAATGTCTCCTTTGAGCGGTGCTAGAATGGATAACCTCTTCTGTAACCAAACCTGAGGAAAAGAAACAAAGAAAGGAAAAAAAATAAGAAAAAGAAACCTACTAAGTTGAAAACCTGAAAAGACATAATAATTCATAGAAATTAATCCAAGAGGAATCTGATAGTGAGCCATATACTGTTGCGACGTTACGGATGTCTAATTTTTGTAGAAATTTATGAATTACAAATTGGAGTTGAATTCAAGAAGTTATGAGTGATCTAATGGGCAAAGGTCTGAAGGGACTACATTGAAAGATGGCAAAATAGGAACGGCTAAAGATATAACAGCCTCCTGATTGTTGAGTGATTGTTGGTTGGCTGTTCAGAGATAGCCGCCTGTCTGTTCCTTGCGTAATTGTGGAAATTTTTTTTAAAACCTTTCTATTTTAGAATTTACTTCCTTTTTTGGATTCAACCCTCACCTATATAAACCCCCCTTCTCACTTTCCAAGGCACACCAAATTCTGAATAATTTTCTTCTTTCTCTATAAAACATACACGAGAATGAGAGAAGTCTTTTCTAGTTAAAAATTTTGAGGCATTCTATTGCTCTAAATCTGGAAAGGGTACGTCTTGAGAGCAGAATTTTTTCCTCCCTCCCTTCTTCATTCTTCTTTATTTCTTGCTTAGAATTAAGCATGATTAGGTTACTAGATGCTTAGAATAAGTATGTTTAGGATTTAATTTTATGCTTAGAAGCATGCTAGGGTTATTACGAACATTCTAGCCTATGTTTGTTTTGCGAGATGGATAAGCGTGTCGAGGTAAGTCCGCTATCTCTTCTTTATTAGAAACATGCTTATATAGGAATTTAATTTCTTCGTGAATGCTTAGAAACATGTTTAGGAGCATATGTTTAGAATCATACTTAGGAGCACATGATTAGAATCATGATAGGAAGATTTATACTTGCTTTAATGTATGCTAAGAAATAGCATAGAATAGGTAAGAATTACCATTTTACCATTAAATGACTTGTTTAAGTGTTGATTACTTGAATTAGGCTAGAAATTGCCATGCTTAGGTTAGAATATGTCATGAATACCATGTTTATGCTAGAATATGCCATGAATTGATATGATTTATGTTAAAATAGCAATTACCATAATAGAATTTATCAAATCTAGGTCGAAGTGCCATGATACTAGATTATGGCTTTGTATGATTTATAATTTGTTTATTGAGATATGAATGTTTGTATTGTGATAGAAGTGTAATTCTGTGATGCCATGAAGTGATGGTGGACTCACATTGATGCACTACAAGAACTTTTTAAATATTTATCACTTTACAATTTTTTTATTTGGCGGTTTTTAAAAAAAGTGAGAAATATAACATTGATCTAGAAGTCAAACCTACATTTCCTTCATATTTGTCACTCTTTTTTATACTTTATTATATATTTATCACATTTTTAGACAGTGACAAATATACACAGAAATATAATAATATACGAAATTTTAAAATAAATAACATGTAATTAATTTTTTATGAAATAAGAAATAAATTTTAATTTTAATTCATTGGTAAATATAAATTTTTAAACAAAATTTTAAAGAAATAAATAAAATAATGTAAAAATTTGGAAGTTAAGGAAATGAATGAATTATTTATTTATTTAAAAAAACTAATGAATTAGGAATATATAAAAAATCATTGTTAAATAATAATAAAATAAAGAAGTTAAAAATATCAAAATAATAATTAAATAATATAATTTTATGTTTCAATATAAAATTGAAAAAATAATTTTTAAAAATCATTAAGTAAAAGATAATATTACTATCTATATGAAAATAATAAATTATTTAATATTAAATTATAGAAAAGTAAAATTTTAAATGTGGAATTGTATGAAGTAAATAAAATTACTTTATAATTTCAAAATGATGAAAATAACATTATTTTTTTGATAAAAATCAAGGAATTAAAAATCTCAAATAAAATTTATTTTGAAATAATATGACATTTGTGTTTAAGTAAAAATTATTATAATTTATTTTAAAAATTAAATTAAAACAATTGATGCTTCAAAAAACACATAAGGCCTTAACATACATACATACATACATACATACATACATACATATTAAAAAAAATCTTAGATGTCATATTTTTTTTGGTTTATAAAATTTTAAACATATATATGTTTTACAGCTCATGAAACCCATTTGCCCCAAGCTTAAAATCTCTCAACCCTAAAATCATTTTCTCTTCTCTTAACCCTTTCACTGCCGCCGTTTTGATCCTCCACGCCTCCGCCTCATGGTCTTGCTTAACCCTTTCACGGTGCACCAACAGTCAACACCTCCACCACTGTTACAGTTAGTTTCTTCTTTTCTCTTTTATTTGTTTCTCTCTTCTTTTTGTTTATTGTTAGTTCTTTTTGGTTGGAATTAATGGCTCGAGAGGAAGTGGAGAATTGTGCCTACAACAAGAGCATCACTACCATGAAGTTTGAGTGGATTGAGGATGACCTTGCCCAGTGCGTTAATCCGTTGTGTAATGATGGTGAGTTGGGTTTCGACTTCTATTTGGACTCCAAGATCGTGCTTTCAACCAGCCGTCAAGTCTTGATCCACCGCTGTATTCTCTGAGCCAAGAGTTCGTTCCTTGACAAGTCCAACCACTAATCTCTTGTTCGTCTTGAAATCTTTCCTTGTTTCTTTCCCTTGTCGAAGAAGAAATTAAAAAGGAAAAAGAAAAAGACATAATTTTCTCTCAATCGTAAAAGTAAGCAATTCCATTTTTAATTTCTTCTTTAAGACTTTTCTCCTTTTTTTGTGCAATTTCTTTCTTTTTAATTAATTTTTTTTGTTTTCATTTTTATTCTATAAAATTACCTACTGAGTCATTTCCTTCTGCTCTTTCTCTCTCTCTCTCTCTCAAGTTCAAACCGTTCTGTCATGGCCGGCCATTACGATTCCAACCCTTTTGATGGAGAAGAAGTGAATCCTTTCTCTGTAAGGTTCTTCTTCTTCTCTCTCTCAGCTATGTTTTACTTTGTTTTGACTTCTCTTTGAATTTGAACTAAATTGATGGTGCAAGGTTTTGTGTTTGTGGTTCTAGGGTTCTTGGCTTGATTTTCTAATTGATGAAGTTAGTGAAATGGTTTTGGCTTCTTTTAGTTGTTAGATCCGGTTTGGTTGAGTTTGGGTTTGTGTGAATAGTCAATGCTTCAGTGAAGTTTAATGTTGATGGTTAAGTGTAGATTCGGCTATGAATTGTTCAATTGCATCTGTTAATTTGTTTCTGCGTTTCTTTCATTTCTCTTGTTAGGCACTCATCCATTCTGTTGTTTAGTTTCTGGTTTTTGCTAATCCAGTTGTTTACTCGTATGATGTTTTTGGGTTTTTTGGTCTTGATTATCAAAAGGCTGCTACAAGAGACAAGAGGGAGTCTTGGTAGTGAAATGATTGTTTCTTCTTAACCCATGACCCATGACTTTGATGCTTAGATACATAATAATAAATACTTTACAAGCACCTTAGTTTCAAAACTGAAGTTGTGCTGATTTGGGATATGAGATTTAGATAGTTAGGGTTTAGCAAAGGACCGTGAAACCTAGACAACTAGCTACACTTGCACCATAAACAATCTGAAACAATGTCAATCTAATGTTGTTTTGGATGTTGTGAGTTCATTAATGTGATAAACAAAACAAGTGAATACTTGAATTTAATAATCTTGATTGTGCATTCTCTTTTACGTTTGTAAATAAGTAACATGGCTTGACTAATTACCAATCGTTTTGTTACTACCAGGACCTAGCTGTTAGAGGGAAAGCATCAGCCAGTCAAATTTCAGTGGAGGTGCATTTTATACAACTGTAAGCAAAAAATTTTCATCAACTGCTCTCTGTCTCTCAATTTAGTGAAACATGCAATGAGCGATAAAATACCTTGGTAACTTAAGTAAATGTTTTGTTAGTTTGTTTGGCCTTTCTCAAGGGTGTTCTCTTTCTTTCACCTATGTTTGCTTAAAACTCAACTACTTTCTTGTGCTTTCTGCCTCTTGAACTCTTTCACATTATAATATTTGCTAAATTTTCAGAATTCTGCAAGTGTTCCACCTGCTACAAATTCAAGGCTCTCTCCTCTTCCTCCTGAGCCAGCTAGTTTCAATTATGATCGTGATGCACCGATTGACATTCCTCTTGATACAGCTACTGTAGGTCCTAATTCTTTGACTGCTGAAGAAATAAGTTCACATCTTCCATTCATACTGTACAATTAAGCAAGATCTCAACTCCTCTAATTTTAGTCTATTTTTGTGTGTAGGATTTGAAGAAGAAAGAGAAGGAACTTCAAGCTAAAGAGGCTGAATTGAGGAGACGAGAGCAGGTTTGTCTTTTTTCATTGGTGCAATGTCAAATACTGAAATCAGGCACATTTGATAAAGTCAAGGACCTAGAAAGTGCAATGTTGTTCTCCAATTTGGGGAATAAGTGAATTAGTAAAGTTATGGCTTGGAGCTGTGGCCCTCTTTTTTTTCTTTCTTTGTTTTCTTTGTACCAAATCCCATGGATCCATTGAGAATCCAAGAAATGGATTTTGATAGCCAATGGTGTGTTCATTTTGAGAATACAGAACCACACCTTAGAGGAGCTACATTAGGGTCTTGTTATGTGATAAACGGTACACTTTATATCCAGTTTGTTATAAACAGCAATCGTGATATCCAATTCTGTGCCTATTTTGTATTATCAATCAAATTTGGTGACTGTGTTCTGTAAATTATGTGAAGTGCAATGCATTTCTGCATTTCCGACCTAGTGGATAGTGTGTTCATTGGTAATGCTTAAGCAATCCTCACTTGAATAGAAGTAGCTAATTGCTCTATGGATTAAATAATTTGTTTTATGGAATTCTTAACCAAACTTGGCCTGAAGTTAAACTAAATGGGGTTGGTTACATAATGCCCTTTTTTAGGATTCCTGCCCATGTCTTTTGGGGCTTGAACATTTGTGTGTTCTACCGGATAAATTGTTGTCAGAATGTTTTGCAATATTATTAACAAACTGACTTTGTGTACTTTTCCTGCATTACAGATTCATGATATGGTTGAATTAGAAAAACCCATGAATTTCACTAACCTGCATTTTTGTTGTTGTGCAAGAGGTAAAACGGAAAGAAGCTGCAACACGAGGTAATTATTTTATTGCGACTAAGTCAAACAAAAAATATATAGCGGTTAATACTGTGCTCTTCTTTGCTTTATATATATATATATTTTGAATATGTTTTGCTTGCTGTGGTGATGTTTTCCTAGATCGTCACCTTTCTTGAGGGGAAACTATAATGTTCCTACTTGCGAGTGAAACATCATGTTCTTCTGTAGCATCATTCGTTTTCCTTTCAGTTATGCTACATAATCTTCTGTTTGATTTCTCTCTTTTGTTTGGCAGCTGGAATTGTTCTTGAGGAGAAAAACTGGCCACCATTTTTCCCTATTATTCATCATGATATTGCATATGAAATACCAATTTATCTACATAGATTGCAATATGTTGCATTCTCAACATATTTAGGTATGTTGGCATATGTATTTCATTAGTTGTGTTGTGTGTGCACTTTAAGTATACTTCTAATTTCATTGAACTTGGTGATGAGACTGGATCCTAGTAAAATCATCTCGGTTGGCATTGTTTATTACACATTCTATGTTGTTTTCAGTGTAAATAAAAGTTTGTGTAATTTATTCTTAATTGGTATCATAGGTTCCTGCTGCCTGGTCATCAATTATATGATGTTGTTTGATTTTGATATGTGCATTTTGGGCTACTTCTAGTTCTAGAACTTTGGCGGCATTTGCTTTTTTATGCACTGCTATCATTAGATTATAATAGACAGTTTTTATGCACTATTATTTTATGCACTGCTATCATTAATTTTGCAACCAGAGGAAATTTTGCTAGTTTCATTAGATTATAATAGACAGATCGGCATTTGTTATTTGCAGAATGCATTGGAGATGGCAACATTCCTTTGGTCGACCCTGGTAAGTCTTTGTTGTTGATCATTTCAAGGCAAATTATGGAGGTGATTACTGGGAAAACATTAAGTAATCAGCTGTATATCAGTTTTTTCTTATCTTTGAGTTTGCATGCTCTAACAACCTCTCCAGCAGCAGATGGTTGAGACTTCAAATACAAGAAAGAATTACTTTCTGATAGCATGACTTTTTAATGGCAAATGTTGTGTTGCTTGATTACAAAAAAGTTTATTTAACATTCTAAAATTGTTATCTTATTTTAATTTCATTGGAAACTTAGGAGTTTTATGATAAATTTGTTTAATGTGACAAATGATACAGAATATGAATTTTTTAAATTTTTTTCAAAATGCCTATTATATATATATTAATTTTTTTTAAATACTTGGCAGTTAAAAACTGTCAAGTATATATTTTTTTAATTTTTGAAACTATTATACTTGGCGGCCAAAAACTGCCAAGTATATATATATTTTTAATTTTTAAACTTACTATACTTGGCGGTCAGTCCATATTTGGTAGTTTGACCGACCGCCAAATATAGTCAAATTAATTATATTTGGCGGTGCCATTGGTGGCGCTTTTAAGACCGCCAAATATGATCATTTTTCTTGTAGTGATGGTAAGGGACCCTCACTTAGAATAATCAAATCCATTTATGAATATACTTTGAATGTATAAATGTATTTATAGAGGTTCAATAGATGTTGAATAAACTCACATATGATGATGAGGAATTCATTATCTATTGAGTTTTGAATGTATACAAATGTATGGAGTATGTTTATTTGAAGTATTTATTTTTTAAAGCAATGTAATCCTCTTCCCCTTCCCCCATGTAATCCATTCTTCTCTCTCTTTCTATGGGTGTTTATATTGTCATTGATTGAATGATCACCTCGCATGACTAACGAAGATAATATGAACAATGCGTACTTAAAAAAGAACAACGTTAAGCTGATTAAGTAACAGCACGAGTTATGTTATTTGGTATTTCCCCAAGTGGAGGTCGGATTTGTATTTGAGCGGGTCGAATGACTCGTACCTAACTTCCTAAACCAATCTCTAAGGAGATGAGGATAGTTTAGGTCTCGAAGCGAGGGATCAAATTGGCCATATCCATTCCCAATTGAATAATTGGGTGACGACTCCATTTTCTATACATGCCCATAGCTCGTTTGTGTTCTTTTGATTCTCGAAAGAGTCTTTGATATAGTGTTATGGTCACAAATACTTTTTAAGAGCAAAAGAAATCCCCTCATTAAGCTAGAAATCCCATACTAACCAAATAAAGCCAACGAATTAAACGACATATAGAAAATATTCCTAAAGTAAAAAAAATTATTAGAAAGGAAATAAATTAGAAGAGGTCGTTACGTATTCTTTAGTTATCTCTTAACTCGATAATTAGATAAGCTCAAATACTTAGGTAACATATGATTAAGGTGCTCGTAGTGGAGTGAAGTGAAGGGATCAAGTCATCACACATTACAAGAGTTTGATTGTGTGGCCTTGATTAGGCGTGCTTTGGTGATGTTATGCATTGCGGTGGAGACGCAAGCAGGGATTTGGAAAATGGGTTGGATAAGGTAAAGAGTGTACTGCATGGTTGCAAGTCGTACGGGTTCTCCATTAGATTGGGTCACATAAAGTCATAATAAAAATCTTTTAAGTGTGGAGAGTAGAGGATTGGAGGGGGGATTGCCACACGAAATGAGTTACAGAAAACCCGAAAACAAAGGATGTCGAGACGTGCTTGAAGCAGGTCTGCAATTTTTTGGATGACGTGGTCGAGGAGAGTGGACTAGTCGCGTTGACGCCGCCGACCCATTACTATCGACAATAGAGACAAGCAACGTTTTGTTTTTCATATTTACTCCAAATATTTTCAGAAATAACAGTATCATCCCTCACCAGTCACGTCACCTCACCTCCCTTTAGTTTTCATTTGACAAAATAAAATAAAATGACGTTAATTAACCCCTGATGTTTTACTTTGGAACAAAAATTCTCCTGAAATTCCATGAATAACAATCCACAAGAAGCCCTACGCCATTCATCTTTGTTTTTAAAATTGTCACATGTCCTATTCTTCTTATTTTAATTTAAAATTATAAAAAATTCTTATATAATAAAATCATAAAATTGATTTAACTCCAATAAAATTAATATTCTTATAATATTAAAAAAATCCTAATCAAATATATTTTTCCAAGGTTACATAATTTGGGAACATGCAAAATCTTTATCAAACATTTTATTTTCTATAAAATAGCATTTTTATTAATCTACAGCAAAGAAATTAAATTGAAGCAAAAGAACTTGAATTATAAAATAATTGTATAAATAGTGAATTACAATATCTTCTTCCATTTCAAATCTTTTTAAGGTCGAGATGTTCATAAAGTTGCTCTGCAATTATTTGGATGAGGGGATCGAGGAGAGTGGACCAGTCTGTAGAGCCCCGAACCTTGCTGTAAACAAGGAAGAGTAAAGTTAAAACTGGCAGAGTTTTTTTTTTTATAGACAGGGAGGCGTGTGTTGATAATTTTTGGGAAAATTCAAAAAAGTAACTCAAATAAAAAAACCCATTTCAAAAGTGGTCCTGAAAATTTTGATGCGATGATCCTTTTAACTATAAAATTATCTCAATGTGCTTTTTTTTATTAAATAAGGTAAACAACATATTTTCTTCCTGCCTTCTTTATTCTTGCACAAAATCTTCTTTACACAACACTCTTCTACATAACATATGATATTTTATACATGGTTTGTCACTTATTTATTGTCTAAAAAACCTAATATTAACTTAGAAAAAATGAAGTGAGCTATATTGAAGTGATCCGAGTAGTTTGATGCAATAAAAATTAGAATTTTTTTAAGAAAATATGAGTTCTTTGATGAGAAAGATGATAGCTCGACAATACTTTTTATCATTGTCAAGTGTTAAGCACACTATCGGACAGCATCCGATAGTGAAAGAGAGGTATCAAATACTGTCGGATTTATGTGATCGACATAATTTGACATATGATATCGAGTGTCGAGCACATAATCAGATAGAGAAACTAAAAAACTCGACAACCCTTGTCATCAAGTTTTGGTTACATTTAATCCAACACTCGACACATGTTCATCTAGGCTTATCGAGTGCAAAGCACAAAACTAGATCGACACTTGTCATCGTCTACCTTCTTCTGTCGACTTCAAAAACATCATTTTTACACATCCCAAGTTTCAAATAATTCATCAAACCCTCCAAAAATAATATACAACCATAAATAATTTTCAAAACACAATAACTCATCTACCTCTGTTATTGTCTATCTTTCCTCTTATTCCTCTTTTTTTTTTTTTTGGTGGGGGTGGGGGGTGGGGTGGTAGGGGGCACGGGCGCTACCCCGATCCACCGGGAAAGGCCCATGACGGCCTTATCGTAAAAGTCGATCTGCATATGCGTCATCAAAGGGGCTTGAAATGGGAAGATTTGATGATGGGTATTGGTTATGGAGGAAAGGAGATCAAAATAAATTAGTTGGATTGTTAGAGATATAGAGGTCATTTCTCATTCAAAAGAGTCATGACATAAAAATATTTGAATAGTGAGTTACTTTTCAAAGAGATCCCTTAATTTGGGTCATTGTTTTAATTTTTTCATAATTTTTCATCTTGGAACCATAATTTTTTATTCGACACCCTTTGGGTTTAGTCAAACAACAAGACAACCAATTTTTTTTTTTTTTACAATAGATCAATAATAATTCCCTTAAATTTAACACAATTTATAATTAAAACAAATTAAAATACTCTTAAGTTATCATTTTTATTATTAATTAAAATAGAAAGTTTGTATTAATTTGTGAAATTTAAGAATGTAATTATTAATCAAACTTGAGAGGGTGTTATAAATTCTCAATTCATTAAGAGAGTAAAAAAAAAAAAAAAAAAAGAGAAAATTTGTAATATATAATATAGCCATTATATCTTCATTAAAATTTTATTAATTTAAAATAAATTAATTATAAATAATTTATAAATATAATATAATATTATTCAAGTTAAAATATAAATGTAAAGAAACAAAGCGAAACGGGTACATGAAGAAAGAAAGAGGACTTGGTGGGCCCTTTTACTGCCATTGTTCCTACTTCTTACGCCAGCTAAATATATCAATTTGGAGAAACCGAAGAATCCAAGACCAAGACTTTCTCTGAAACATGGCTTTGTAGAAGAAACTACTAAGCAGAACCCAGCACAAGGCATTCTCTTTTTTTTATGCAAGAAAGCTATCATTATCAAGTATCAACCGACTGAATTATTTTTTATTTAATAATGGCAAAGTTTGCAAACCCCAATGTCTCGTAAAATTTGGAATGTCACATATAATTTCAAAAATGGCAATCAACACCCTGCTTAAAGGCGAAAAACAAAAAAATTTAATCCAGGAGATAGTTTCATTGACTCTTCAGATTCATAACGAGTCCAATCCTAAGATGCTTGTAATGGTGCCACAAAAACTCAGTCGATCCCACTTCTTTCAATTCTCATAAATCCTGTTTCGTCTTCTACCTCTTGCAGCATTACGTTGACTTGTTCAAGTTACACCTCATTGGTCGAATCTTCCTGAGCACCTCCTTGCATTGATAGCAGAACGCCTAGGCTCAGGCATTGACATCCTCCATTTCCGAGCCATCTGCAACTCATTTCGCTCCTCAATCCCTCCTCCCAAGCCCCCCCCCATTTCTCGATTATTACTATCAGCCACTCCGTGACGAGCCCGACTTTCTCTTAAACTTCGAAATCTCCGTCTACACCATTTACAGCATCGAACCCATTTCCGGGAAGAGCTCAAGTACGTGGGTGATCAGGTAAAGTAAGAGTTCAAGAAACCTTTTCTAGAAGGTCTATATTTCAGTTTAATCAGGGCTCTGAAATGTTACCAAAGTCTTTGAATTTGTTGGATTATCGGGTTAAGGAAATAAGTAGAGGCTATAGATTTCAATTAAAGGATTATTTTCAAATAAAGGATAGATTTTTAGCTGCAGTATCCAACGAGGATGAGTTCACGCTTATGGCTTTGATTGACACAAAAATGATTGTCACCTCAAATAAAGCCATTGTGTGGAGGGGTGAAAACAAGACGAGTGCTTCAGTGGATATTGGTTATGAGAATCCTTTAGATATTGTTTATCATAACAAGAATTTCTATTTTTTGATGCCCAATGCTTGTGCTGTAACTGTCGATCCCAAGTGTCTGGAGGTTACTCAAAGCTGTGGCGGAGGTACCGTATTCCAATCATTGTAGGTGCATGGTGAAGTCATCTGAGGGTTTGTTTTTTATTGAAGACATCCAGAAATCAACTTATGATGAGAAGTATAGGTAGCACTCTGTAGATGGTTTTAACATTTTTAGGCTTGA
Source organism: Boswellia sacra (assembly GCA_013180625.2). Classification (NCBI taxonomy): domain Eukaryota; kingdom Viridiplantae; phylum Streptophyta; class Magnoliopsida; order Sapindales; family Burseraceae; genus Boswellia; species Boswellia sacra. Next base: position 15,652 of record SNVD02008765.1, on the reverse strand, counting down.
TGAAGAGAGGCATAGGTGGATTCAAGTGAATGATGCATTCAAAGATGGAGCCTTGTTTCTTTTGTGATGAATGCAACTTCCTGCTTTCGCCCAATTAATTTTCTGGATGTAAATGGAACTCTGTTTATTTAGCTGATAAAATTCGTCAGGTGTATGATTATGATTGCCCTGTAAAGGATGCTGTGATTTTTAACTTAGAGGATGATAGAACTGAGTGGTTATCATCTTTCCCTAGCTGCTCTTAGATTTTCTGGCCTCCGCCCACTTGGATCTTTCATGAATGTGAGCATTTCTTTTCCCTTCTCTATCCAATTAAGTTTTAACTGAAATTGTATATTAGCAGTTGCTGTGTCTTTCCAGGTGCTAGTATGTCTCTCTATATTGATAGCTAAAGATTCTTGTGTTGTAGATTCCTATTGAATTCTGATTTGGTTGCTAAATGGAGGATTTTTAACAAGATTTGTTAAGATTTGGAATTGCTCAAATTGAAAACACGGCAATTGTTATAAAAGAATACATACTTCTATTTATAGATTTGATTTTTTTTTTTTCAATATTTAGGTGGGCAGGTGGATTTTACTGTCCATTGCTTGTTTTTAAGTTGGTATAGTTTTCCATTGCTCTGTTACTCATTCTTTTTTATTTCTTTTCAATGTTCACCAAATGAGGATTTTTTAACCAGATTTTCTTAGCACAGAAATTGCTGAATCTAAAAACATGATATCAAATAAAATTATCCTCTTGTAAAGTCCGAGTGCTCATAGGGATTTTCCTTTTCGTTGGTTTCTGGGTTGGTTTTCTTATTGTCTCCAAATGCTGCAAAATACATTATTGATGCCAGTTTTTTTTGACAATTCAAGCTCTAGGCATTTGTACACAAGCTTTAGCCAATTTATATTGCTTGGATAGCTAAAGTACACATTGATCCTTAAGCAGTAAGCTCAAGATTTGAAAGATACTGATGATTTGAGTGCTTTTAGCCCTATTTATTGCCGATTCAGAATATATATGCAGGGAATGTGTTTCAAATTTCATGATCTCTCTTTATCTCTTTTCTTAGCCACAATTCCTTAGCAGATATTACTCTGTTTTCTGTCCTTAATTCAGTCTTCATATCCGGTACTGGTTTGACACTTGTTTTGCTGTCCTTCCATGATAAGAAACTGTTAAACCAGATATTGCTATTATTGATTTAGTGATAGTTATAAAACGTAATCCATCAAGATAAATTTGAAAATTTCTCCGAAATATCCAAAGTTGACTGGTGGAGTTTCTTTTTGATATAATTTTTGTCAAAAAGGTATTATTTGCTTTTTCATGACCTTATCTTCTCCATCTGCAGAATGATGCATTCGTTACTTTACTCTAAACACTGCTTTACTTCTAGTCCTTTGTGTGTGATTGAAGCTTTATAATAATTGCAATGCCACACTTAGATTTATTTTGGGCACTTCTTATTGCTTTGTAAAGGGAAGTTCTGTATATGACATTCTTGTTTGTTGTTGAATGCACTTGATCTCTTTTGATCATTTGCCTAAAATATTGCCGAGTTTAGCATAACTCGCCTTTTCATTCTCTCTGACAAATGACTTAGCTTTTGAACCTGATTGTTACAGGTTAACTGCTTGAAGAGGCTTTGTCATATTGACTTAAAGACCTTAATATACTGTGAAGTTCTTAGGAATCTAACAACTCATAATTGCAGTCTTTGTTACTTGTAGGTCATTGTAATTTAATTGGTATTGAGCATGAATATGATACTAATTTAACCAGAAAGAGATGAGTTGGAAGAGCGTTTGGTGTTAACAGTTTGAACACAGATCCAATACAATGAAAACATGAGGATGGTTATTATTAAAAACTCTTAATTTCCAGATTTTAGAGTAATTCATCACTAATAACTTGATAATGAATCTGAAACATTGCACTTAATATCTTCAAAGGATTTGATTGCTGATTTCTTTCCTTTTGCAAAGAGTTTTCTTTTTTGAAGTTCGAACTGCTGTTGCACGGAGCTGTTATAGCCTGCTGTCAGCGTGGAAAAGCAAGATTCCATTCTTCTTCGGCAACCTTCAACAGAAGTGCTGGTAAAATGACGAAATACTCCGAACTTTGGATGCCAAATCCTCAGGTCAGCGACAAAGTTTCCAACATCCGTCCAATTCATCTTTTCTTTAGGCAACTCTTACGATTTGAAGATGTCAAATAGGCGTATTGGCTTGACTTTAAGGACCAACTATGAAGAATCAAACTACAGAGTGAGCTGCTGCAAGCCTAATAGCGATCAAATAGCACCCTATTCTAAAGGGCCAACCATCAAACAAAGGTGTCAACAGTTGCAAGAAATTCATATTACTGTTGGCTTACTTTCCTCAATAAATCGAAAGAAACTGAGTGCTTCAAGACATTGTAAGCCGCTTGATAAGTATAGACAATCAAGTTAACTTATTAGCCTGTAACTGGGAGAATTGAAGGATAACATTTAACACCATTAAAATGGCATAAAGTACCCATAATCCATGTACACGCTCAAAAGTTAAAAACCAACGTAACTGCCAACTGGTAATATTCAAAATCATGGGCTAAAATTGAGAAAGGACCTTATAAAAGGAGACATAAGTCTGCATATCACAGTTGTTTTCAGAGCTAACATTATACAGAAAACGTGGGCTTTGAAACCATTCCCTGGTTATGGAAGCTGAAAATACAGTACACTCTCCTAAATGTGCAAATCATGGCCACAGTTGTCCACAAATGGATAAAGATTGAATTGTGACAAAATGGGCATCATGAAGGTATTATGTCGCATCTGAAGATGACATCGTAAAGTGCAAAGGAAATTCAGTGGAAAATTTGGTGAAAAGGTAATCAATTTGGGGAGCATTTAAAAAGAAACAATTAAGAATAATTCTTGGGTTAAGGATCAGAACAATATAAACTATGTGAATTTCGAAACACATAATTAAGAAAAAGCCTGTATAACCAAGAGGGCAACGTTCTTCAATAAACAAGAGGTCAACTTCTATCCCATGGCATTTGAGCAGCTCCTATGGTTACAGAATCTAGCTAAAAAAAAAAAAAATTCAACTTAGTGAAGGAATCAAGCTCGAACAAGGATAAATATTTCGATCTAGATATGAATATGTTATATACCGCGACTCGATTGATGAAATAGTATCTTTAAACAAATAAGATGAGACCTCTCTCCTAATTAAAAAATAATAATAATAAAATCAAGACAACTTTCGAAACACAAACTTTTATTATTATACTTATCTTTTTAGCTGAGCTATCCAAGTGGGAAGTGCTAACATTTAATTTTAACTAGAACAAAAAACAAAGTGATAGGGGAAAGAAACCTTACATTTAGGGACGAGCCAAGTGGAGGGGCCAGAAAATCTCAGAATAGCCACGAAAAGCTATGGGATTTTCTCTACTCCCATCCCCAGAGCTAAACAGCATAACATTCTTCCGGGAAAATCATCATCAGCTTCCTTAGGATTTCTCCAGTTTCTCCAACTTGAATAAACGCAATTGGGTGTACATACATTGAACTCTCTAGCTGAAATTAAGAAGTTAGATCCTTCAAACATAAACAATGCCCTATCCCGAAATCCATCCTTCACTGGATCCAAAATTCCCTCCTCTTCATCAAACTTAAAAATATTCACGCCATATCTCTTCTTCTTCCCGTTTCTACAAACCAAGAAAAAACCGTTACCTGACTTTACAAACGATTTGTCCCCAACACCAGTTTTTTAGGTAGTGGATCCACAGCGACACTAAACTTCAAAGTCTTAGGATCCACACTTATAACACGACCATTAGCCAACAAAACATAAAATTTTCTGTTATAATAAATAACATTCTTACAACGACTATAACGAAAACTAACTCTAACCCACTCCTTGTTTCCACTCCTCCACAGATGCACTTTTGATTTAACTAGTGTCATAAGCACCAACACATCACCACTATCAGTAGAAACAGCAACATTTCGATGCGGGCAAAAGCAATGGTCAGAATCATTAACACATTCAAGGTTGTATTCTTTAACTACTTCCTTAACCCGATAATCCAATAAGCTCAAAGATTTGGGTAAGAGACCATAATTGCGTTTGAACTTGAGTGAAAAAAAAATGGTTCAAGCAGTTGCACCTTGTCGGTGTTTGACTCCTTAACCTTGACAAACCATGCTTTTGACGAATGCTGAGCAGGGGAAACAGGTTCGATTGCATAAATGGTGTACGGCTTGATTACAAGGGTGTGAAATCTCCAAGTCCGTAGTCAGGGTCATAAAAGTCATAGTAAAGGTTAGGGTGGAAATTTGGGATACGACGCGCAAACACAACATGAATACGATACGAATACGATACACGATTAATAAATAGGTCGAATTCGTGTTAAGTGTGTTCAACACGATAACTCGTTTAATGACACGAATAGTTAAACATATTTTGTCTATCCTTAATATATAAGCTCATTTAATGATATAAATTGTTACCTACTTACAACACATTTATTATAAAACTGAAATTTTTATATTATAAAATAAATTAATTTACAAAATAATAAATTACGATAATTTTAATAATATTTTATACTAACAATGGTTTATATTCTAAATATAATTTTAATTAATATAAATATATAGAATATAATATATTATGCATAACTAGGTTGAACAATGAAGTAAATTATGTGAATTAAATATGACACAATTACAATACGTGGGTGACACATTTAATAAGCATGTCGGATTCATGTTTTATTTCTTGACACGAATAATTAAATGGGTCGACACGCACGACATAAATTCCCCGGGTAAAAGTCTAAGTGGGGAGAGCAGACATTTGGAAGAGGGATTACGGACTGAAATGACTCGCAGACTACACGTCGACGAAGCAAGTCGATATGGGTTTGAAGTAGTTCTACAATGGTGAGGAGGAGTTGGTCAGGGAGAGTTGACCCTCGCTTCGAGGCCGAGACATTGCGGTAAATGGTAAAAGAAGGTGAAAGCCTAACAGCAGAAAAACAAAGGGTGGTCGTGGTGTAAGAAACAGAGGTTTTATAGACCTTGGAAATCATCAAAATTTGGAGGGTTTTACCTAGAAATAACAATAATGCTAACACATTTTATCTCTAGCCCATGTAATGCTAGCACCTTCTTTTTTTCTAATTTTTTTTAACACCCGTTACAAAAAATATAGAAAAAATTGAAAAAATAGACAAAATTCGTGGTTTGAAAAGAAATATAGACACAAGCTTATAAATTTGGATTGCATAGACACTTTCCTCGTGAAATGACTAAAATACCCTTAGAAATTAAATTTATTCCTAAACTCTTTATTTCCCTCTTCCCTCCACTTACCTTTTCCTATTTCCATAACCGTCTGTTGTTGAGCTTCTAATACCCTTGACATCGTCCGAAACGCAATATGAAATGAAACAAAAGGAACAAGGAACGAGAAACCTTTGAGGATAGAAGCAAGAGGAACGAGGAGAGAAGCAAGAGCATTCGGTTTAGGTAAGTTATGATGTCAGTTTTTTTTTTCATTTTTGCTTGTTTTCTTGATCGTTTGAAGTGATATTCGCCTTATGAGGATTGAAAATAACGTTTCGATTATGCATAACCCAAAGGAATAGAGATGCATATAGGAAATTTACACATTTGAATTAATTAGGGATTTTGGCTAGATTTAGGGATTTTGAATTTGGGATTTGAGTTTTCGATCGTATTTTGTACTTATTCAGTATTTTTGGGCTAAATGAAGTGTAATTTGGATTATTTTTTTGGTTTGATATGTGTAAAAATGGTGGAAACTGACGTGTTTCATCGCGACGAAGACGATGATGAGCGTCGGTCTTAGCTCGACACTCAACATAACGTGTCGAGTCTCATCAGATCCATCAACCGACAATTACCATCAAGGCATTTTTGAAGACATTGAGTGTCGATTTTGTGTAAACTGACATCTCAATGTATCGAAACCATGTCTCCGACACTTGACGTCGTTGTAATTAGGAATTCTGAGTGTCGATTTAATGTAAATGTGCTGATGGCGAGTGTCAATTGAAGTATCCGGTAGGACTCGATACATTTCTTTGACGAACATATTTTCACTTTTATCGAGTGTCAATTTCATGTAAACTGACATATGGTGCACCAAAACCATGTCTCTGACACTCGACCACATGTAATTATGGCGTCGAGTGTCAGTTTCATGGGCTTCAGATGTCGTTATCGGTTAACATGAAACCGACAATCTATGAAAGTGAAAACACTTGTGTTAAGTGTCGGATACAAAATCTAACGTGACTCAAAGCCAGATAGACAAATCCAAAAAGTATACTATGTCAGATTCTGAATCCGACACTCGACGAGGCCGACATCTGACACAATCATATTGTCGGATGTCTGATCTCGTGTATGTTAGTTCCCAGAATCCGACAAAAGTTTCTTCGGACACTCGATGGATTTCATCGAGCGTTGATTTCTCTATTCGAGCTCTATCGAGCATGTAGTGTTTCATCGAGTGTTTTGATAGATTACTTGTTTTAGTCTTGTTTTTTGAATTTTTTCATCATATTTAACTATAACGTACTTTCTTTTTTGCAAGTTGAAGCAAATGAAAAATGAATTTGGACTCTCCTTCACCTTGAAGACTCTATATGGTAAGCACTACCATGTGATTATTACAAACTTAACAAGTTTGGACTGTATATAATTGATTAATTCGTGAGAGGCAACAAACGTAATACATATTTTAGGTTTCTCCTAGACATTCAGGAGCTGTCATTTCCATCTCAGTTGGTGCACAATGTGCTTGAGTGGGAGGTTAACACAGTAGGGTGCAATGAAGATATGTGGTTACTTATTGAAGGTAAAAATATGGTGTTTGAACTACAATGTAGTTAACTAATTTATTTTCTAGCATTTGATCGTTGTAGTTTTGTTTTTTTACCATTATTGGCATCTTATGTCTTTTTTCTTCTTTCTAGGAAGACTGATTCATTTTTCTACTCACGAGTTTGGTTTGGTGACAGGTTTGAGATTTGCTACACCCGTGCCACCAATATCGAATGTGTTGAATCCGTGCCATTTGCTTGATACATACTTTAAGTGTAAGGACATGGAGCTCATGCATTTCTATTTGAGACTTCAGGCAATAAATATGTCGGCTATACTAGACAAGGATGTTATAAAGCTGGCCTTATATTACGTGCTCGAGCGATTTTTCATAGGATAGGATCGACGCCGATATGTCTCCTGTAAGTGGTTGAATTTTATCAACACATTGGATAGTTGTAACAATTATCCATGGGGTTTGGTGTCTTATGATAAGACACTTAAAAGGATGAAAAAAGCTTTGTATGGGAGGTTGGAAAAGTATAAGAAACACGCAGAAGCAAAGAACAAGAAGACGATGGGGAAAAGGAAGCATTCCGAGACATATAACTTAGAAAGGTGCCCCTACGCTATTCAGGTACATACTGAATAACAAATGTCGGACGTGTTTATTAGTTTCTTTGAATTATATTTTGAAATACCTATTGTCACTAAAAAACCCTTATGTTATTAAGATTTGGTTGTACGAGGTCGTGCCGTACATTGGCACAACATATGGGCGAACGGACGGGGTGTTTGCGAAGAGGACATAATAGTTGGGAGACACAAAAAGCCCTATTAGAAAACATCGTCAAATGCGATGTCATGTTGGTTAGGAGAAGGGTATGTTAGGTTCCACTGAGTGTTTTTCCTTACATCGGTCACAGTGAATCGCTGTTTAATTTGATGGCTTATTTGATAATACAGGCTCATCCACTCATCGTTTTGGAGCCATCAGAGGCAGAGTAGACCACTGATTGGTACATTAGGCTTGCTAAAGTAGTTGGCATCTAGAAATATGCACATGTAGCATGGGCAGCATCCGTGAATGCTCTTTTACTACCCTATGAGAGGATTGAGCCACATCCCACAGAGGATCCATCAGCTCTACCTCCTCCTAGTCAGAGTTCCCTTATTAGACCTGACATGGGGCCAGTCATCGACATAGCCAGTCCTCCAAATGATCGTGTGCAGTCTTCTTCGTCGGCTGACCCCGTTTGTCCTACACCTCTCACATACGAGAGTCATGGTCATGAAGATCCATCAGGAACTCATCCCGCTAGACATAGTTCCGTCGATAAACTTGATATGGGGGCAGTCATGGACATAGCTAGCCCCTCCATCAGTCCTGCACCTACCACGTTCGATAGCTATGGTCCTACAGGCGATTCGATTCCTACTTCAGGTCGCGCGACCACCTACTGTGACATTTTCCCTCCTATACGTGATGTCCCTTCCAGCTCGAAGGCATATAATGAAAATTTTCATTTGTATACTTTTTTGTTTACATTACTAGTTGGTTGGTTTATCATATTGATTATGAATAATAATATACAGGCGCATCCATTTCATGATGGGTTCGAGAGCATAGTTTTGCGTGAACTTGTAGGACTCCAGGAGGAGATAACAATGTTACGGCTAGAGAACAAAGATATGTGGGAGGAGATAATACTTTTGCATGAGGCTGTTGTGCTACTGGGTGGCCATTTTGGATACATTACCACGGTACATCGCACAAGTTAATAACATAATTAATGAATTTAATGATGTCACATCGCTTAACCCGTCGTGATGGTTTGTTGTACTATAGGATTTGGATGATAGTATGGGCGATGATAATGATGGTCAGGAGGCAAAAGAACCTGAACCTATGGACACGAGTATTCATGCCGTCGATGCTGCTCCCACGGGCTTCGTTTCCCTTCGAGGTCGACGAATATTTCTGGGAAAGTATAAATGGAGCCCCTTTGTCTGTCCACTTATTAGAAAAAAATGAGGGTCATGCTTCATGAGACAACCTCTGACGTTCCACAAGTACAGCCAGAGGACCGATTGTTCAGCCCACAGATGGTCTAGTTCATTAGCCCGCGGAGGAGCCCACTATATAGTGTTGGGAGGCGGTGAATCAGGATGTAAACAATGTATCCCGTGGCATCCTGTAGACTCGAGTTTCACTAATTGACCTACATACCCCACATCAGATATTGATTGCCTCAGCTTAGATACGTGGATGAGTGAGGTGTCGAGCGATGTCGACTTGGGCGTCTGCGTAGCTGGCCGTGAGTTCTTTTTCACATTGACCATGCCATCTAAGTGGCTTACATCTGAGGTTTGTTTCACGCCTTGTTGCCTCCTCCTGAACAATATACTATTGCCTCCTCTTGAACAATATACTATTACCATATTTATTGATTACTATTACTATATGTAGCATATTGATAGCTACTTGTGGATGTTACGCTGTAAAGCTCGCGATATGGGCACAGGTGTCATCCAGAGGTCTACTTTCCTGGACACATCTTTTGGCTAGGTATTTGTAACATATCTGAAATTATAGTTTATTTGTGATTCCATCATTTAGCCTGCTCGAGAGTTAGCTAATCATACTCATGAAATTGTAATTAAAAGTTCAGTTATTATAGACACGATTCTCGGATAGACTGGATGATATTGACTGGGTGAATGAGTCAGATATTGTCTAGTTTCTCCTTGGGGAGATGCCCCTCGTTGGACAACCATGGGTCGATGTGGACAGGGTGAGTTTGTTTATATTCAACGTGTTAGTATGTGTTGTTTTAATCAAATTGTTGTCATTGATTTCTATGTTGTCAATTTTCTTTTCAGCTCTATGTCCCTGTTAGCATCAGGAGCAAACATTGGATAGAAGCCGAGGTGGATTTGAATTGCCATGTCATAGTCATATATGACTCATATGTTGCGTACAATTCCATTGACATAGTGAGAGATACAGTCCGGTGCTTAGCAGATCTGATACCATGTATGGTGTCAATGGAGGTTTACGGTCTTTTTGACTACCCTGCAACCTAGTACGACATTGAGAGCATCAAAGATTCGTCTGAGGTACGACAATAGGAGGCTAGGGGAGGAGCATGCAGCGTGTATTATTTGAAGTTCATAGAGTTCTTAGCGGGGGGCATTTCATTGGTAGACATTAAGGCATTCACAGACAAGACACTTCGACGAAGAATGGCATTACAGCTTTGGGCTTATCACGTTCTTCCACAGGCAGAAGAGGCCATCTCGGCCACCACAGGGCCTGTCAATGTTGTGTCAGCGGATGTTGAGTTGCAGCCCAACATGACTCTACCATGATTTTTTGTCATGCATGGTAGATGTATTGTCCTGTGATTTTTTCTTACATATTACACCTTTTTTGTAGTGATATACATTTTTGTATATTTACACATTTTCGTATAGTTACACATTTTTGTATAGTTACACATTTTGTATACTAGCACATTTTTTCCATGTATAGGGGTATGTACTTGTATAGTCAAGTGAAAAGGTCAGTATGAAAAAAAGTAAATGAATTTTTTTCCGGATGTATTGGTACATACGTGTATGTCGTTAGAAACTTTTCATACATGAATGTTTAATTCATTGACAAAGCACATAAATTCGTGTTTCATACATAAATGTTTTATACATTGACAAAGCACATAAATGAATGTTTCACACATGAATGTTTTATACATTGACAAAAGCACATAAATGAAAGTTTAGTCGTTTGAACTAGCTTCTGATGGAATAAAATAAATACACTACATCGTTTAGAGCAAACAAATAATATCACATAGACAAAAATACCTGTTACGTACATTTGGCAGACATTATCCTCTGTCATGTTGCATCGCAGCAATAGCATCAAGTGGAACTGAGTTTTGGCAAGTCTGACCATTGTGCCCAGAACTTCCACACCGCTTGCAATTTCGAGACGAGCTAGACTCATTCTTAGAAGGGATCCATTTCCTCCGAGGACGACCGGCTAGTCTCCTAATGACTGGTGATAGAACCACTCTGCTGTGTACCTTCTCAAAAACCATCCAATCCTCACTATCTCCAACAGGAACAACTGACAGAGCATATACATGTAGTAATGTTTTAGTTGTATACCAATGGGCAAAATAATCATGGCATATCAATAGGTTCATACGTTTGCAAACAGCTAATACATGTGCACACGGAAGCTGATCAAGATCAAACACCCTGCACGTGCATGTCCGAGCATGCATGTTAAAGACATTGACACAGTCGTTGCCTCTTACCTCGTTCATACTAAGAGAGATACCAATAACCCTCATGTGTTCGCCCTTCTTTAAACGCTCCTCCATCAACTTGTTAGCCCACGACGAGAGATGTAATTATGAGATAGCAAATAACTCTCGACGCTCGTAGAATCATTGCTGCAAGTTCGCTTGGTAATAATCTGCTAACAATGTAATCGAAAGAAATCGCGCATGTTGGAAGCAGCTGTTCATTGACTTAACAATATTTATTGTCATGATGTTATACCGTCGACCATGAAACTGTGAGCGTGCCCATTTATCGACTCCAATCTCTCGAAGATAAATTGCTACTGCAAACATGTACGATTCAATTTGCTGCATATGATAGTTGAAATCAGCACAGTGATATGTCTTTGCAACTCGAGAGTATATATCCAACAAAGTCTTGTCCTTAAACGTGGCCTTCAAGTTACCCTTCAGATGATGATTGCACAATCTATGTAGTGCATGAGGAAAAACTTTTATTATAGCTCGTTGAATGCTACGATGACAGTCAGAAATGAAAACAAGATCTCGGATATTTCGTACTACATGATCATACAACTGTCTTCTGAACCAGTTTCATGAGTCATCATTTTCTGAATGCCCAACTCCAAATGCCAATGGGTATATTTGTTTATTTCCATCCATACAAGAAGCTAAAAACATTATACCTCTATATTTTTCTTTCAGAAAAGATCCATCAACTGCGATAACTAGCTTAATTGATGATGAAAATCAAGCAATAGAGGTCCCCATACTCATGAAAAAGTATCTGAAGTGGTTATTGTCATCAGTTTCTAAAGTCATTTTGGTCCCCAGGTTTGCTTTCTCAATCTTGTACATATACTAGGGGAGTAGTGTGAATGATTCCTCATGAGATCCGTGAAGTTCTTGCAAAGCTACCTCTTTTGCCCTCCATGTCTTGTTGTATGTAATATTAACACCCAATGACTCTTGAACATCAAACATAATATCCTTCGGACGATATATTCTTGATGCCTGAATGAATTTACTCTTAATATGTTTGCCAATGACATGTGCAGTTGCCTGTTTGTGATTTGGGTGAAGTCTGGCTCTGAAACATGTGTGATGGTTCTTATACTTTTTCACTTGGAAGAAATGTGAATCAGCTACCTTTGTGGCACATAAATACCATTTACAAGATTCAGCATGACATACGACCTCAAACCTTGTTGCCTTGGAGTTCCTCACCTTGAATTGAAAGTTGCGACTTAATGCCAAATTTGATAACTTCTCACGAAGCTTGGTTTTGCTGTTAAATATTTGCCCAACTGCAACCTCAATCCCATCAATTATAAACGATGAAGCATCCTTGTCAACTGTGGATGATGAATGCACAATAGGTGGTATCCACCTAAATGTGTTAGCCTGACGATTGTCATTTTCAGACCCAAATTAGCTTCTTGATGTATAGAATTTGCATCCATTCTTGGCTCATTATTCAACATTGGATCTTGTTGATGTCCGTATAGTGAAGGAGTTGGTGTGGAGTTAATTGGAGAAGGAATGGTAAATCGCACATCTTGGTTCACATCATTCAAAATCTCCGTCTGTTCATCATTATCAAAATGTGCAATTATTCAAACCCTCACCCAAATCTTTAATACGAATAGTGCAATTATCATTCTCGTCATCATCATGCTCACTAACATCATCACTACCATCATCATAATCTTCATCACCATCATCGTTATCATTAAAATCATCACTAGCATTGTTAACATCAATATTGCCTAAACTCTGAAACTATCTAATGCTATCGAGACGACATACTAATCTCAATAGCATCAATGGGGGCACCCTTTCTTCATTTTCATCTAACACCCCAACTGACTCATGTCCTGCATGCCCTAAATATTGCTCAAAGTCAATGCTAACGTCATCATTCAATTGTGGTTGTGCACAAATAGGAGTGGACTCACTTACTTAGTTGCTTCCATATGCTATGCGAAACAAAGAAGGATGAGAAGAACTTTGTTGCCTTCGTACTGCATCGGATCCTGACCTTTATCTTTGCTTCTCCCTATCTTCAACTTTGACAATTAATGGTGTATATGACTGTTGGTCCTTTAAACAATGTTGTATAAAAAAACAAACATTTTTGTTAGTCTCAATAAGAGTCGGCAATGGCGGAACACCCTTAAAAGTAAATTGAACCTCTAAACTTATATTATGCTTACAAAGATCTCAAACCATTTCAGTACTAATACAGTCAACCAACTCATTATAAGTAGTACACTTACGAATTATCAATGGCTTCGCCCTTCCACTGGTGTACAAATAACCACCATTCTCTTGCATAATCCAAGAACCATTGTATAGAATAAGTATGCGTAAAGTTTTCATATCCTGCATGATAGAGACATACCATATAAGGTCCATGGACAAAAAATCATTACGAAATTGCTTAAATAGGTCACAAAAACGACAATTCTGCCCAAACGCTCGACACTCGACACACAAACTCGACAAATATACATATCTGACAATCAACATATTTGACACTCCACTCGACACACTAACACGATACTCGACACACTCACTCGACACTCGACATGATCCCTCGATATATCGAGAGTCGGTCTTATATATTCGACACATCGAGCAATCTTGCTCAACAAATCGAGTCTTCTTCCCCCTTGATTGCGATACTAGATTTTCTCTATGATTTACAATTTTCAGCAAATTTTGGCAAAAATTACACTATGTCTAAGCTTAGTTCACATACATATCCCTATTTTAAGCTAGATAATGTGGTTGAAATGTGGTTGAAAGCTAAGAAAACAAGAAATAATGAAAACATTACAACCTACTTCAACATTCTTGCGCCGTTTAGAGAGAGATTACTGAGAGTTGTCTTACCGTTTCGTGCAGCTTCAACTCTAAGATTAAACAATGAGATGAAATAAAACAAAGTTGTTGACGAGTGTTTCGGACAGTGGAGGAAGAGTATTTTGTTAGCCCTAAGGCTACATGATAATTTTGATGATAACAATACACATTGATTAATTGAGATTTACTAACATGTTTATTTATATGCAAGAGTAAGATCATTGAAATAATTGTAAAATCAAGAAGAGGCTTATTAAAAATGAAGTGTTGAAGCTAAGGAGAAGACTACATGTTAAAGGCACCAAAGTTTAAGAACAAGGTTTGATTCAAGGAATGTGACACATGAGCAATGTTCAATTAATTGATCATATATTTCTCTACAAATCTCCAAATAATGTGATTCTTGAGCATTTGGAAAGCTTACTCAATTTATAACATTTCATGTGTTTTAAAGAAATTCAAATTTCAAGTGTAAGGTTGTCCAAATCATCATGCAATTTGAAAGACAAATGGAAGCAGCTGACATGAGCACCGAATACTCTTTTAGACATATCTTGAGCTAGAAAAATCAAAATGACTTGATTCTTATGGCATTGGAAAGAGGACTTAATGAATCACATTTCATGTGTTTTGAATAAATTCAAATTTCAAACGAAAAGCTGACATAATTGACATGCAATTTGGTGGACTGACACAGAGAAGAAAAATCAACTCACTTGAGCACCGAATGATGTTTTATCCATATCTTGAGTTAGAGATATTCAAATAACTTGATTCTTATGGCATTGGAAAGATCATTAAATGGATCAGATTTCATATTCTTTGAAGAAATTCAAATTTCAAATAGAAGGCTGACATAATACACATGCAATTTGGTGGACTGACACATGGAAGAAAAATCAAGTCACATGAGCACCGAATGGTATTTTGGCCATATCTTGAGCTAAAGATATCCAAATGACTTGGTTATTGATGCATTGTAAAGATTATTCAAATGTCCAGATCTTTTATGTTTTGCAGATTTTCAAATTTCAAACGAAACATTGACAAAAATGGCAGACAAGATTACGGTTTTTATGATGGGCAGAAAATTTAGAGATGGTGTCTTCACTTGATTAAGTTCATCCTATTTGCCTATAAAAGGAGCCCTTCTCCCATGCATGCATTCAAAAAGACAAGAGCAAGAGAAGCATCTATCAAGCAAAAAACAAGAGAAATATCAAGTCTAGAGAGAGAGCTTTTATATTCTTTATCTACTCTTTGAAGAGAGTTATACTTTTGTTGTAAAAAATTTCTTTGTTCTTATATTGTGGTGAGAGTGAGATCTACTTGTAAAGGATAAAAGTTATCCTTGAGAGAATTCTTTCCTTGGTGAGTTTGTTCATCAAGAAGAATTCTTGGTGTGGTGTTATCAAGAGTTGAAGGAAGTTGCCTTGGTGAGGTTGTTCATCAAGAAGAACTCTTGTGTGGTGTTATCAAGAGTTGAAGGAAGTTGCCTTGGTGAGGTTGTTCATCAAGAAGACCTCTTGGTGTGGTGTTATCAAGAGTTGAAGGAAGTTGCCTTGGTGAGGTTATTCATCAAGAAGAACTCTTGGTGTGGTGTTATCAAGAGTTGAAGGAA
>SNVD02008762.1:0-347884 GCA_013180625.2 Boswellia sacra | reverse complement strand
ACACACACCCCATAACCCCAAGACTACCCCCTCCATAAATCAAATTAATACCCCTCGCAGCTAATGTCCTACCAAGATCAAGAGCTGCTGTGGTAAACTCTCCATCTTTACCAAATTGCGATCCGCAAAATACGCATATATTACGGAATCGCCGAATTGGTGTTTTCTCCATTTCTACAGTGCTCTAATCTTGTGTAAGACACGTTAGATATTATGCTTTTCAATTGCAAGACAGGTTATGGAATGACATATGAAAATATGCAGAATGTATATATACACCCATAAACCTCTCAAATTTTGACACATGGGGACATACTTTCGGTGCGGGTTGCTCGATGCAGATTTATCGCCCCAAGATTTGATAAAATGAGATATGCTTTCGGCGAAGTTTGACAAAACCTACACACTTGTCTCCCACGTGAAGCATGGAAAATGGAGATACACTTTCGGCGGGGGTTGACAAAACCCCCCACACTTGTCTCCCACGTGAACTTATGCCATAGGGTAGTCATATGGTTTGTCAAAAAGAAAACTTGAAATTAAAACAAACAAAATCAACAAACAACAACAACACAAAATCAACAATGATAATCAGATCAAACGAAACAAGAAAAAAAATTCTACAACAACAACACACATTCAAATATACAAGTAGTTTTGATTGTGGCTCACATCTTCCTCTGGTTTTACGTCCAGTAACGGCTGAAACGCCTTCTATGAGTCGGGGATTTGCTTCCCATCCAGTTTTCTCATAAACTGGCAAACAGGGTCGTTTTTAGTCAGATTCCCTAGACTATAACACTGCAATTCATCACGAAATTGTGTCCATAGATTAAGCAATTCACGCTGAACAAGTCCACAAGAATGTGACTCGAGAGTTAACAAAACATTATCCAGCGACTCTTTACTCAAACCATTCTTAATAAATGAAAGTTTATCTTCTCTATTCCTGGAAGCAAAACCTAATGAACGACAAGTCTGGTTACAATTCCATCTAGCACATTTACAATTAGCAATAACTTGTAACCACCTCTTTCGCAGATACTTCCCTCTGCGTAGCAACGCTCTTATCCTAGACCAGTGCATGTATTTTGCATTTAATGTCCGGGCTCACCGGACAATCTCACCTTGGCTTCGATAAGCCATCGATATCACCAGGCACATTTAGGAGCATCAATGCCCAAAGTCTAGTCATCCGTACTTTATAAATTTTAAACACAGCATTTTGAGGAAGTGAAGGAAAATATTTACGAAGGTTCGATGAATAGATATCGGCATCCATTGAAGAAGAGAAAAGAAGAGATATTACCGATAATGTGATCGGGTTTGTTTTTCTCCAAGATATGCACGTTTCAAACCTTTGGCGAATGACTTCAACTTCCGTTTGGATGTTTCTACAAGCTGCTGCACAAATGAGCTCAAAGCACAGAGTAATCAAATTAAACAAAAGAAAGGAAAAGAAAAGAGCAGAAACGAAACTAAAGACACATAAAAGAGATAACAACACAATAGCAAACAAAATACTTCTCAAACACAACACCACGTAACCAAAGAACATATAAAACAATAAGACAGATGGCAAAGAGAGGATAAAACACCTGCTCATTTGATTGGCCTACGAAAGGAAACTCTCGAGACATAAAATCGATCATTATTACCGTTATATTTTATTTTACATTTTTTTTTTTATTTCATTTATATACAAACACACACATAATTGGTGCGTCTTGCCTCCCAATAAGCGCTTGGTTTAACGTCCTCAGCCCGACGTTGGTTCCATCATGGCAGGGTCCAATCTCCGCTGTGCTTCTCTAGTGGGCTTGGATCCTTTTTTCCAACAAGATACGGTCCATGCATATGGCTGGGCCTTGGATGTCAACAATCGTCCACCCAATAGCTGTTTTGTGATCTCTAAGTACTCGGACTAGTTTCTCTTCTTGTAGTGGTGCAAGGCCCATTTCTATGATCAATTCGCTAACACAGGATCATATACTCCCACTCAATACATCCCAATGCCATCAAATATCTGGATCGAAGCTTAAGCTCCAAGGTATTGTTTTTCGTCACAGAAGGAAGAGGTTTCTCATTAGATAAAGTAAATTGAATGTACGAAACATCATACCTATTTGTGGTTATTGCTATGGTCTCAGCTAAGCTTGCCACAGCTTCCTCCATTTCTTTGGACACTTGTATCAAAATTCCTGACTCATTGGAATTTCCTGTCCCTATATGCTCACTAATAGCTACATCCAATCCATTCTTGCAAGTTAACTCAAAATATTGTTGTGGCAAAGAATCAACAACGTCAACTGCAAAAACAGAATGTAAGTCACTAGAGTACCTCATTGCCTCAAAAATATTGAAACATATAACCTTGTCATCAAACTCTATGATGAGAGTGCCATCATGAACATCAATCTTGGTTCTAACAGTTTTCGAGAATGGTCTCCCTAAAAGAATCGGAGTTGGATTAGGAGATGTCTCATCCTCTATTTTGAGGACATAGAAGTCTGCTGGGAAAACCAATTGATTCGCCTGCACAAGCACATCTTCCACAACTCTTTTGGGATATGCATTAAAATGATCAGCAAGTTGAATGGTAATACCAGTTTTCGCAAAAGGTCCAAGATTTAAAGAAGCATAAATAGAATATGGCATGACATTAATAGATGCTCCTAAATCTAATATCGCTCTTTCAAACTTGGTATTACCAATGGTGCATGGAATGATGAACGTACCTGGATCTTTGCATTTTGGAGGAATTTTTCTTTGCAATACAGCTGAAACATTTTCCCCCACACTCACTTTCTCATTTCCCTTCAACTTTCTCTTGTTGGTGCATAACTCCTTGAGAAATTTTGTACAACGAGGTACATGCTCAATAGCATCCAGAAGTTGTATATTTACCTCGATTTTGTGAGAACTTTCCAGGATTTCTTGTTCTTGTTTCTCCTTCGATTGTGCAAATCTATTCTTTTACAGGAAAAAAAGTACGGAGAAACATATGACAAGGGATGGGGGAAGTTATAGGATTTACCTGAGAAGTCAGTGTTTTGTTCATGGTGGAAGTGGTGTCATCTCCTTCATCAGTTTTGTGATTTCTTTGGCAGGACATCTAATTGCTCTTCATTTTGCAAAGTTATCGCACAAGAATTCTCTCTTGGATTGATCACCGTTTGACAAGATAATTCTTCTGAGCCTTGGCCCTCAAATTTGCTCATGCTAGTGGCCAATTGTCCCATTTGAGTTGCCAGGTTTTGGATACTTGCCCCAATTTCCTGCTGGAATTGCATTGTGTTTAGTGGCCAGTGCATTAAACAATGTCCTTGAGAGACATACCTGAGTTTTTGTGAATCGGGTGTGCGGTCTGGATTGGCAGTTGATCATGGATGTGTATTGCATTTGAAATACGTTTCTTGCCACTCTAGGTTGACACATTGACAAACACTTGTGAGCCGATTTGTATCACTTTGGAGTGAATTGGTTGAATGTTCCAGTAACTGAAATTATGTTGATCTTCCCATCCAGCATTGTAAGTGCTAGAGAAAGGATCATACCATTGCCTCGTTTGTCCTGGAAATCCACCAATGGCATTGGCTTGTTCCATATATTCTTCTTGTAAAGTTGGATACATGTCGATTGGATGCTCCATCGTAGAATATATCCCACATCCATAAGATTTTTGCATATCTCCTACAGCCATGTTTTCCACGAGAGAGGTTAGCTCAGAAAGTTGTTGTTCAATGTTCGGAGTGCTTACCTCATTTACTCTCCCTGGTACTTGTGGCTCAAATCCACTACTGAATTGATAGAAGTTTACTGCCATGTTGTCTAAACACAAACAATCAGAAAAGAAAAACAAAGAAAATATGAATCAACAATGAAAACAAAATAACAAATCGATTAGAAAATCAATCCCGGGCAACGGCGCCAAAAACTTGATGCGTTCGAAACTAGCAAGTATACTAGTCGCACAAGTAATAAAATGATAAGTAAGATATCGTTCCAACGAGGATTGATTCTAATTGAATTTGTTATTTCCAGCAACAATAAACTAAACAGGGGGGGATTTTTGTTGAATGCTTTACTAAATGAAATAAGAATGCAAGTAAAGAATAACAAAACAGAAAGTAAATTTGAATGAAAAATCAATGGGAGAAAGCTGGTTAAGGGATCCTTCTCTACCACAAGATATGGATTTGCGAATTAATAGTAGAATTGTCATCCAATTACACCATTGAAATTATCAACCGTAGATAACAACAAGCTCTGTTATCCCAATCTTTCCTTACTTGTTGTTAAATAAAACAGGCTCTTTATTTAATCTCTATCCATTAAACAACCTAGAACAAGCTCTCTAAATTTAAATCAATGGAAGCATTACGATAAGAAAGATAGGTTGATCTAAGCAATAAACACACAAGCTCAGATTATTTAACTTAGGTTGTATTCTCCAATTGCAATCTCTGATCACAATTTTGCTACTAAGGATTAGAAATTCAAGACAATTACGGATCAAGAATTCTAGTCTAGCAATAGACAACAACCAGATTATATTCAGTTGGCCATTCCAAATACAATCAGTAAGCAATCATAAGCATTAGATATGGGAAAATACAAGCAACTTCAATTAGAGAATTGAATAACAATTTCTTACACAATTAACTCACAAAATCCATATCAAGGGCTTTGAAATCACCCTCAACCAATTCAGATTCAGTTACACATATTCAGACACAATACAAATACAATACAATATGGAGACATTCCAGAAAATGAAAGGGAGATGAACAACTTAGCAAATTCTTTGAAAATCTTCTTTGTAGATGAATCTTCTTGGAATTGTAGTTCCTCCTCTTTCAAAATCTTCTTTCTCCTTCAAGAACTCCAAGGGATGAGAGAAATCCAGAAATGCAGCCTCTCCCACGTTTTTCCCTCTTCAAGTTATGAAAATAAAACCCTAAAATGTGTTTAAATACTCTGCTACAGTGACTTGCTACAGTGCCCCGTATTATACATGCTACAGTGCTTGTGGAATTATAGTTCTATACATCTCACACTGTTTTGATTACAACTTTTGGTACACTGAATGGATTTAGAAACCGTAAATTTCTCTAGAAAATAGACTTCGAGAGCTTTCCAACGGTATATAACATGTCATCGGGTTCATTGTATATCAATACAATTAAATCCGAGAAGATCACTGACTAGCAGAGGTGAAAATGAAGGGTTTTACTCCATTTTGTGCAAGTTGCTCCAAAACTCCTACAAACATCAAAACCACACAAAAACATAAAAATACCAAGGAATATAGCAAAGAAACATGGACGAATTGATATAAAAGTAATACATAAATAGACACCTATCAACACTTATCATAAAGCGCTACTCATGTATGCATGACTCCTATCCTAATAGTTTTTCTAACTATATAATTCCTCCTTTGCTTGGATTGGACGAGTCGTCAAGAGGTTGCTTGTCTAGATTAGGAGGTTGAACATCTTTAGGCTTAGGTTGCTGTTTCTTCAGTTGATGCTGATGTTAGGTTAAGACTATCACCATCGACCTTCTTTTTACCTTCTACTTTTCTTCACCCCTTTCAATGCCTCTTCTCACAATTCAACATATCTGAGTTTCTTCCAAGACTCTCTAGCCTCTATTGAGGCTTCTAAAGGTTGACAATTGGAAGTAACCTGAATCCAACTGTCTATGCAATTTAAAATTCCTTTGACGTGTAAAACTCGACATCCCCTTTCTCAAGAATTGCACGACCTTTTGGTATTCTCATGATAGCGTCTTTGCTTCAATAGGTAAGAGCTTTACCCCTTGTATGAGGAATTCTCCATCATATTCGTTTCTCACTCATCCAATTCTAATGCCATCGACGTCTTGCCAACTTTTTTGAATTTCTAATTTCTACCATGAGCATTTACACTAGAAGTAGAAGAGTGACATTATCTTCTATCATGTCTTTGCTTGAGATGATGGATAGCAGCACATCCGATTGACTTCGCCTTCTTCAGTTCTTCCTTCTTACGTGGTTTCTATTAGTCTCTCCGAATGGTCTTGGTGATCTTGATCATGATTCCTTAGATGGCCCAGGTTTCACAGCTATTCCCTTCATTCTGGTTGAGACATTGATTGAAGTGGATCGTGTTAGGATGGATCTGAGTCAGAGATTCGGTGGTAGTTTTCTACTTCTTTAGGTATTTTCTTTTAACCCTAACTTTTGCCTAATTTGCCCTTTCAAGTTTTTCACTTAGCGGGTTCTTCTTCTTCTTCTTTTTATTTATGCTCTAACTTTTGTCTAAGTTACCCTTTTGGGTTTTCAACTTAGCGAACTTACCCTAACTTTTGCTTGAGCAGTCCTTTCTAGGTTTTAAACTCAATGGGCTTTTTTTCTCTCTCTTTTTTTTTTCTCTTTTAGATTTGGTTACTAGAGAGGCTATCTGTTCTAGCACCATATCGTACTCTTTCTTTGAGATGATTGAGATAACATCTGTCATGATTTTCAAAATGATTAGGGCAATCCTGTGCCCCCTTCTTTAATTTCTTAATCAAGATCATTGGTCAACTCTTTGTCCTTTACTTCTTTTCACTTCTAAAGATGAATGGGTAGTTCTTTACCCCCTGTATGAAGACTTTAGCATCCTCTTGCAAAATTTCTTCAAAGGCATTATACCTCCTTCTTTGTAGACATCCATACTAGCTAAAATGACTAATTTCTTTCATATATCGTGCATCTTCACCGTTGGTGGCAAAGTTACTTCTTTGATACCATTAATGAAAACTGTTGGTAGATTTTGTTCTTTTTGTCAATTTGATTCACATTCGAATTCTTCAAAGATTTCTTAAATTCAATAGCTCAAAGGTAATGTATTGACATCATAATTGTTCACAATTTCAACTCTATACCAGAATTATTTCATTTGAGATTCTTTTTTTGTGTGTGTGTGTGTGTGTGTGTGTGTGTGTGCATATAACCATCATACTTCACCTGTTAAGACTTGGATAGCTTTATGCAAATAGAAATTAGTGATCAATCTCTAAAGATAGAAGGACTACCATAAACCCGTTTTTTCACACCACTCCACTAATGTAAGCTCATCTCAACATCAAGGATCATTAGGGCTTTATCAGGCTTGTAATGATAGGCTAGGGTCAAGGTATGATAAATCAGACTATAAGGTTATCTCACCCATAATCATATAACTATTCTAGGTTTTAATTAAGAGCATTAACTTCTTTCATTTGTACCCCCAAACTTTGAGTTTTCACCCACCATGTTGCTTTGCTTTTGATTTGAGTGGCTACGCCTCTAAACTTTACGCACAATTGGATTAACACTTTTCTTTTCTTTTTCTTCTTTTTTCTGTTTTCTCTCTCTTTCTTTTTCTTCTATTTTTCGACTCAAAATTGCAAAAAAAAACTTGTCAACTTCCTTTCATTCCCTCATCAGCATGGCTTTCAATGCTCTTTTCTAGAATGTTCATATGTTATAAGTGAAGGGTACTATATAAGGAAAATTTTTCTAGTGTTAGGACAAATTTTGTGGTTACAAAAAGAAAAAGGCTTGATTAGGCTCAATAGGGCATATTACTGACGATGAAGTAAGTATAGGTAGGCTTGAAAGACTCAATCGATCCAAAGAAAGCCTAAATCACTTCCTTTATGTTGTGAAGCCTAGGATTTTGCCTCAAGTGGTGATCAAACAGGTCATAGAGTCTTGCAAGATCTCAACACCAAGCTTCATTCACATAAAGTTTCTCTAAGTAATATAAAGTTCCATATTCATGGCTATTGTCCTCAAATGATTAAAGAATCAAGAATGAAACTCATCTAACAAAAAGAGTCAAGTATGCAAATAACACAATCTCATGTATTACCAAAAATATATTTCCAATGAGTGTCATGATTTCGTCAATTATCATTAAAAGAATACACAACTCTTGTATCATTCTTAAGATAAAACATTTCAAAACATCATTATTCTTTTCCCCAGTCAAGGATTCTCCCATGCACTTATTACATCCTTATTGTTTAATCCGCTGAATTGGTCATATTGCTCTTGATTTCTATTGTTGCTTCTCTTCTGTCTGGCCTCCAAATCTTTTATTTGGATGCCTGAATAGTACAAGTATTCAAATGTCTTAATAGGAAAGCCTGCTAGTCTATCGCTGATGAAACTATGGGCTCCATTGATCACCATGCAAACTTGGCCTATCTCTGCAGGCTTGGTGGTCATCTTGGTTGCCTTGGCCCTCCAACGAACTAGATATTCTAAAAAAGTTTCATTGGGCTTTTGCCTTTTTGTCTCCAAATCCCTCAAGGTTACCTCCAGTTGGGTATTGTGGTGATATTGCTCCACAAATTGTTGGGCAAGCTTCTCCCAATCTTCTTGAACTCTTTTAGGGAGGTCATGATACCATGCTACCACATCATCTTCTAGAAATATCATGAAATACTTCAATATATGCTCCTTTGTCAAAGGAGTAGTAGCCATGATTGCTACATATTGCCTCAAGTGTGTCTTTGGATTGCCCTCTTCGTTGAACTTGGGCAAGTTTGGGACGTAAAACTTTGGGCAAGTCTTTGTCTCCAATGAGCAAGATTTCGTCTAGGTCTTCTGCCCCATTAACCCCTTCTTTTTCAAGCAGGATTGGACTATCTTCATATCTTTAGTCAACTGTTTGACCAATTTGAGTTCTTCCTGATTGATTAGGCTTTTCCCTCTATCTCTGCCTTGGCCAATTTCACCAACAACACCACCATTGCCCTCGGGTGGAGGCTGATTGATTTGGTTGGGCTTGTTTTGGAGTGCTTCAACAAGTTGAGCTATTTGTTGTTGGAGTGCGGTTATATCAGCTCTCAATTGGGCCATTTCAGCATTGTTATTGTTGGGTGCGACCATTTCCTCAACTGGTTCTTCTTGTCTTATCAAACTACCACTTCATCTAACCTAAGGTATGATGGCTACAAAACAAAGGTGTTAATGCCATGCATGCGTGCATAGATGCATGATAGGATACATGCTCATACAAGGGTATAGACATGCTTTCAGCCTTCCAACCTTATTTCTCCCATACACGTGAGGTTGAGTCTCTTTTCCTAGGATTTTTGGCTTCATTCCCAAGTCATCATCATGGGATGTGAGAATGCGAGATTCTCTCTCCTAATTCTAACATTCATGTTGATGTTGGATTCTTCATATTATCAAAACATGGTTTCTAAACGTCATGATAACCTTAACTCATGGCACATGTCCCTATTTTATTCTTATGGGCGACTTGACATGTGGCATTCGTTCACAGTTCCATGAGGTATGAGTTGATGTTATTCTAATCATGGGGAATTTACATCTATGTACATGCAATTCAACATGGGTTTTAGATATTCATCCTATTAGAAATTTCTAGAGTCATCTATATGGGCTTTAGTCTCAAAGGTCCAATGGTCTGGGCTCCTTCGAGCGAGAGATATCCTTTTAGGCCAATATATTTTTATACGAATTCAATAGTACGTGCTCAAAGGTGGTGACACCAACATGAGTCATCCAGGGGTTGAATAGAGCCAAAGACTTCTCATGCTAATGCCACATGGTTGATTTAGGCAGTTCGTGCTCGTTTTGTGCAAAAGTGTAGTGATGCAAGGACTCATTATACCGACATGAGCTATTAGAATTTAGTATTCCCATCGGAGTCAACTTCTCTTATCCCTAGTGGAGTCGCCACTGTGAACGGGGCTTTCATCCCGCTAGAGCATTTATGACCACGATATTGTGTCAAAGCCTCTTTTGAGACTTAAGGGAACACAAACAAGCCATGGGCACGTATGGAGAATGGAGTCGCCACCCAATTATTCAATTGGTAATTAATTGAGGCAATTTGGTCCCTTGCTTCAGGACGTAAACTACCCTCATTCCTTTAGAGATGGGTTTGGAAAGTTAGGTAAGAGTCTTTCGACTCGCCCAGATTAAAATCCAACCTCCACTTAGAAATACCAAATAAGAGCATCTCATGCTATTATTTGGTCCACTTAGTGTTTTCTGTTTTATGCATACGTTTCATATTTTATCTTCGTTAGTCATGTGGAGTGATTATTCAATCAATGACAATTATAAA
This sequence comes from Boswellia sacra, assembly GCA_013180625.2. Classification (NCBI taxonomy): domain Eukaryota; kingdom Viridiplantae; phylum Streptophyta; class Magnoliopsida; order Sapindales; family Burseraceae; genus Boswellia; species Boswellia sacra. The sequence goes on along the minus strand of SNVD02008762.1, from coordinate 337,763 downwards.
CATCCATAGAAAGAGGGAGGAGAATGGATTAAATTTCCTTTCAAACATTGGGGAAGGGGAAGAAGATTATATCGCTTTTATTCTTCAATAAAGTAAAATAATATACATTCATAATACAAATTTGAAATATAAAGTATAATTGGTCCATTCAAGATCCAATAATTGATGAATTTCTCACCATCATATGTGAGTCTATTCAACTTCTATTGAACCTCTACAAGTACATTCATTTATTCATTCATTTGAATGTTTATTCTAAGTAATGGTTTCTCACCATCAATGTGAGTCCATCACTACTTCATGGTATCACACAATAACATTTCTATCATAATAGAAACATTCATACATTCATAAGTAAACAAATTATAAATCATACAAAGCCATAATCTAGTATCATGACATTCTAATCTAGATTTGATAATTCTATCATGGTATTCTAGCCCATTGCTATTCTAGCATAATTCATATTAATTCATAATTTCATGGCATTTCTAGCCTAAACATAGCTATCATGGCATATTCTAGCTTAAACATGGCATTCATGGCATATGAATGTATGAATGGGAGAGTAATACAAGTGTCATGCTGCTAGGCAAAGCGGTGGAATGCTGCACCCTAGATGGTGATAGTCCAGTGGTTGAAAGTATCACTGGCTTATGCTCTAACCTGAGTAGCATAGGGCACGTGGAATCCCATATGAATCAGCAAGGACCACCTTGCAAGGCTAAATACTCTTGGGTTATTGATAGAAAAATAGTACCGTGAGGAAAGGGTGAAAAAAACCCCATCGGGTAGTGAAATAGAACATGAAGCCGTAAGCTCCCAAGTAGTGGGAGGAGCCTAAGGCTTTGACCGTGTGCCTATTTAAGAATGAGCCAGCGACTCATAAGCAATGGCTTGGTTAAGGAAGCCCATCAGAGCCATAGAGAAAGCGAGTCTTCATAGGGCAATTGCCATTGCTTATGGACCCGAACTTGGGTGATCTATCCATGACCAGGATGAAGCTTGGTGAAATTAAGTGGAGGTCTGAATCGATTGATGTTGAAGAATCAGCGTATGAGCTATGGTTAGGGGTGAAATGCCACTCAAACCCAGAGCTAGCTGATTCTCCCTGAAATGTGTTGAGGTGCAACAGTTGACTAGACATGTAGGGGTAAAGCACTTTTTCAATACGGGCCGCGAGAGCGGTACCAAATCGAAGCAACCTTTGAATATTAGACATTAAAATAATAGGGGTGTAGACACTGGATTTTTTAGGCTCAATGATGAAATGAAGATGAATATTGAGTAAAAGAAATGTCTGAAATGCCCTTAGAAGCTGAAGAGAAAAGGGTGAGAAGGAACAGATGAAAGGTCTCAAAAATTGACATGTGGCTTCAAAAAATCACAAAAATTAATCCAGAAGGAATCTATTGATAAGTCATATACCGTTGCAAAGCTACAGATGTCTTGTTCTTGTAGAAATTTACGGATCATGAATCGGAGTTGAACTTGAAAAGTTATGCACAATTGAACATATAAAGGTTAGAAAGGGTTGCACTGCAAAGTGCCAAAATAGGAAGGACCTAGGGAGAATAGTTGCCTAGCAGTCAAACAGCTACCCGGTGGTCAGACAACTGCCTGATAGCTTGCCAATAGCCTCCCCGGCTATTCTCCCTCTATTTTTTGGAAAATCTCATTATAAACCTTCCTATTTTGATTTTTGATTCCTTTTTCAACTTTAACCTTCAATTGTATAATCCTCCCTTTGCTCACTTTTCAAGACACGGCGATTATTGAATATAATCATCTCTTCTCTCTCTTGAAGACACGCTCGAGAATTTGAGAAGTCTTTTTCAATTTAAAGCTTTTCAGAGTTTTATATTGTTCTAAACCTAGAAAGGGTACGCCTTGAGAGCAAATTTCTCGTCTCCTTCCTATTTTCTTTTTTATTTTTCTTGCTTAGAATTAAGCATGATTAGGGTTTATTTTAATGCTTCAGAGCATGTTTAGGGTTTTATGAATTGCTTAACCACTTTGTTTGTTTTGCAAGATGGATAAGCATGTTGAGGTAAGTCTGCTGTCCCTTCTTTATTAGAATCATGTTCAGCAATTTAATTTTCTTTGTGAATGCTTAGAATCGTGCTTAAGAGCACATGATTAGAATTATGTTAAGACAACTTATAATTGCTTTGAAGCATACTAGCAAATAGCATAGAATAGGTAAGAATTACCATATTGCCCCTTTGAATGCTTGGATTGGGCTAGAATAGCCTTATTCGATTTCAATTATTTGACTTAGACTAGAATATGCCATGATAACCATGCTTAGGCTAGAAATGCCATGATTTTTAGTGAATTGATATGAATTATGCTAGAATAACAATTGCCATGACAGAATTATCGAATCTAGGTCGAAGTGCCATGATATTAGATTATGACCTTGTATTATTATTGAATATGTCATGAAAGAAGCTTAATAGATGTTGAATAGACTCACATATGGTGGTGAGGAATTCATCATCTATTGGGTTTTGAGTTGATTATTGAATGTATAATTCATATGAATGTATGGTCCATTTCTCCAGACGTGCCCATGGATCGTTTGTGTTCCCTTAAGTTTCTAAAAAGGCTTTGACACATTGTCGTGGTCGCAAAAGCTCTGGCGGGATGAAAGCCCTGTTCACATGGGGTCAAGGTCGACCAGTGAGATGATGGGGGATAAGCTTCATCGTCGAGAGGAAAACAACACGGATCACCAACTAAGGCCTCTAAATGACCGCTCAATGATAAAGGAGGTAGGGGTGCAGAGACAGCTAGGGGGTTTACTTAGAAGTAGCTACCCTTGAAAGAGTGCGTAATAGCTCACTGATCGAGCGCTCTTGCTCCAAAGGTGAACAGGGCTAAGCAATTTACCGAAGCTGTGGGATGTAAAAAAGTATCGGTAAGGGAGCATTTTATCTTAGGGGATGACACATCCGAAAAAAGATTGTCTCCCAAGTATAGGAGTGTCGAAGTAATAAACCCGGTGAGTCCGGGGTTGACACATCCGAAAATAGGATTGTCTCCCAAGTATAGGAGTGTCGAAGTAATAAAACCCGGTGAGACCGGGGTCGATCCACGAGGAAGGGGATTTAAGCGCTACAAATTATAAGCTAAGCGAATATGGTATGGATAATTCAAAGAGATGACAAGAGAATATCAATATGTAAGATGGTAGGCGGTATTACCGACCATTCAAATATAAAATAAAAAGCAAGAGGAGGTAAAACCATCCATGGAAATAGGTGGTATAACCAATCATAGTAAATTAAAGAACAACTTCATAAGGTGGTAGAATAATTAAAGTACAAGAGTAATTAACACAATAACAATGAAGGCTAAGGTTAGGGGATCCGCCCTTGATATTTCAAATAAGGATAATTAACCCATTTTAGTTATATGAATTATATTTGTTTCATTACCAATATTTATACCACTTCTTGTAAATGGGTTCAAGCATCCAATGTGCCAATCACCATATGTCTACAACAAATCAAGGTTCCTAACTAGATTCGTGTCGGTAAGGAAGAACCATACATCATCTAGAAAGGATCCAAGCATTTGATGTGCCAAGGATTGTCGACAATGGATCAAGACCTCCACTTTACGAGTGGTGTCAAGATTGATTAAGAAATTAAATATAAATCATATTGAATAAACATCATAAGATTAAGATTATAAAGCACATATTAAGGGTTAGAGAATCCTTATTCTCATATCAAGGGTTTCAACCTTTCACCTTAGCAAAAGAGAAATTAGAAGAACATTATAATAGAAAGAAAATAAAATGCAAGAAAAAGGAAACTCATTAATAACATAAACACACAAAACACAATACAAGATCCTAGCCAAAGCCAAAATGTTCCAGCCAAGGCCAAGATGCCCTAATGGGTCACAAGGCACCTCTATTTATAGATACAGCCAGGGGCAAACTTGTCAAATTACAAGGGCATAATTGTCAAATATTAGTTGTAAATATCTTTGACAATTGGGATCATTAGGCACCGACTTTGACCTCAATTTTGACATCGAAACGTTGTGAATTTTAATCACATGTCTTCATGAAAGTTGTAGATATTTCTCTCAGATTTCTAGAACATATTGATTTGCACAATTTGGATACGTATTTTGAGTGATACGGTCCAAATACTGAGGCCTGGTCAGACTGGGCCGAGACTATAGATGGGTTCACTTCAAGCCCAATTTTGGTCCACTAAGAGCCCGAATTTGATGATTGTTGTGAAATACCATCTTGTAGACAATTGAATCAGCTTTCCAAAACATTAAGAATTACACCATTCTGATCTATAAATAGAGAGTTATGCCCAAAATTGTTACCGAACCTGTAACAAAACCAAAATTAAGAGAAAATTAATCCAAAGATGCACAAATGCTTACAAATATGCTTAGTTGAGAATTTAATGACCACATTATGCAATTGATGAACTAAACTCTTATTAAAACATGCATATTAAGTGTCATCACACCCCCCAACTAGCTATTGCTAGTCCCTAGCATTAAAGCGTTATTATAGAAGGATTTATAGAATTTTACATCCAAGGTGGTCATTATTGCACTCTCCTTGATTTTATCCAAATAAACAAACTCTCAACTGATTTTTTTTTTAAATGACTCATGTACCCTTCAGTCAAGATATCCACAAAACTTCTTTTGTGCTCAGTTGACACATGACTATGGGGCTTATTAGAAATAAGCCATATCGGTTCTAGTATGTGTTAAGGCTAACAACCTTAAGGTAGGGGATATTCATTCATTTTATACATTTTTTTCTTTTTTTTTTTTTTTTTTCGAAAGAATGCATCTTTAACCCATGTAGCGAGCCTTAGGCTAATGACTCCCAGAACAGTTGGCCTTAGGGCATTAGGTGTTAAGACACCCCTTCGAGCTTAACGACTCGGGTTGCCGATGCTTTATTTTTGCTTAGAAACTTATGGATAGTGCAATGTTCAATCCCATTAAGCTTTCTCCTTAATCCATGTAGTGAGCTTTGGGCCAATAGCTCCAAACCAGTTGGTCTTAGGGTATTAGGTGTTAAGGCACCCCTCGGGCTTAATTGCTCGAATTAAGGAGGCTACGAGACCAAACTTATCCACAATTGCTCTCTTCTTTTTTTTTTTTTACTTTTTCTTCACTTTTTCTCTTTTTCTTTTTCTCTTTTTTTTTTTAACTTTCCCTTTCCTTTGTGTTGTTATCCTAAACAAAACAAAAGAACTCAAATATTACAACATTTCATTTCGCCACCCACAATCATGCATCAAGGTATGTGTGTGTGTGAAGAAAGATTCATAGATACTTGCTTAATGAGCACATGAGCACACAATTTATTAAATGATAAGGTTGTGAGAGTTCATAGATTTGAATGATTCAAAGTGAAATGAATAAGACCTCCTTGTTATAAAATTCAAAAATCAAGACTAAATAATATCAAATAAGTCTTCAAAAATGCAAGAATAAAATGACAAAGTGGTTAGAATGGGTTTCAAGAGTTCAAACTGGTCCTCCCTACTCTGCCATTCCTGACCCAGAATGCGTCTCAAGAGGATTTGAACTCCTTACACCGCACTCTAAATCTAATTACTAACTCGCTTTTTTTTTTTTTTGCAAGAAAAAATAAAATTTCAAGACACACTTATGTCTACTATCCTTCCCCCCCAACCAAATGAAATATTGTCCTCCATGTTTAAATGTAGAGAGATAAAGTATAGGAGACATTACCTGAAGCTTCTGTTATTCAAGAGAGTTGACCTGAAAGACTCATAAAATAACATGCTAAAAATAAAATAAAATAAAATAAAGGACAAGAAGAAAAAAATTACAAACGGAGATTCAAATCCAATTTGCACTTTTTGTTTTGCCCTCCTGCCCAATTATTTGAGTACTAGCTGGGTCAGGTTCATACTCAACTTCTTGTAATTTGTCAAGTAGCTCACCAGCAGAAGTGGCAGAAATAAGGATCTTTCTTGCTGAATGAGGGATAAAATTCTGTTCCACAGCTGCATCAACAAAACTTATCAAAGGATCAAAGAAATTTTTGACATTCAACAAAACCTATGGGTTTTTGATGGAGATTCAGTTGGGCCCAAGAGGCAATTTGAAAAATTTCTTCAAGAGTGCCAAAGCCACCGGGTAAAGCAATAAAGGCATCTGAATTGATGAGCATATGTGCCATGCGTTCATGCATAGAGGAGACCTGTAACTCCTTCCCAATCGTTTTTCCAACAATGCTTTCTATAGCCAAAGCTTTAGGAATAACTCCTAACACTTGACTGCCTCCTACATGTGCAGCTGTTGATACGCAACCTATTAACCTGAGGCTACCTCCCCCATAAACCACATGAATCTTTCTTTCAGCCAGTAGCCTACCAAGATAGTTTGCTACTTCTAAAAACTCCTCACTTTTACCCGGTCGAGATCCGCAGAATACACATATCCTTTGGATTCGACGTTGTGAAGTTCCCCCCATGTCTATGCAACTCTCTAACTATGTGTGAGGAAGAGAATAAGAGATGTGGTATTTATGGAGTGCAAAAAGGTATGCTAATGATGACATCTAAATAGGTAGCTCGGTTGCTTTTTGAAAAATATGACAATAATGCATAGAAAAGGTCAAAAGATGATGAAATAAGACACCAAAAGTCAAACAAAAAATTCAAAAATGGCAGCAATGAGGTATTAAAATTCAAAAATGATGGCACGCATGCATATGTACAGGTAGTTGTGACTGTGGCTCACATCTTCCTCTGGTTTTAAGTCCAGAAACGGCTTAAACACCTTCTATGAGTTGGGGATATGCTTCCCATCCAGTTTTCTTATAAACTGGCAAACAGGGTGTTTTGAGTCAGATTCCCAAGACTATAGCGTTCCTGCTCATCTCGGAATTGTGTCCACAAATTAAAAATTTCACGCTGCACAAGTCCACAAGAATGCGTCTCAAGAGTCGTTCGGATATCATCCAAAGACTCCTTACTCAGTACATTCTTGATGAACTGTAGTTTATCCTCTCGATTGTTAGACAAATATCCCAAGGAGCGGCAACGCTGGTTACAAGTCCATCTTGCACATCTGGGACAAACTTGTAACCTTTTCGCTCTTCGCTTTTTGGCATAAGAGCTTTTTTCCCAAACCTGGCATGTGGGACACAAGATTATCTGAAAATTCATAGGAAAATCGAACCTTGGCTTCAATTAACCATCTAAAATCAGCAGGAATACCTTTACGCATCAACAACCTTAGTCTTTCTGCACGAGCTTTATAAATTTTAAGCAAATCATTTTGAGGAAGAGAGGGAAAATGTTTGTGCAAATTTGAGAGAATGGTATCCATGTGAAGAAAATGAGAGAGAAGAAAAGAAAATGGATGCAAGGTGAGTAACAGTTTTTAGGAACTGAAAAACCGACTTTAAAAGCCACGGAGTACCGTATCCGCCACTTGACCGGGAAAATCAATCCTTAAAAAGGATCAATTAAAGCAATGGACTCTTCGTTTTGGTCAAAATTTTCAAAGAATGGTTTTAACCGTTGTCCATTAACTTTAAACACATTACCATTCTTTGGGTTCTCAATTTCAACTGCTCCATGAGGGAAAACTTTTTTAACAATAAAAGGCCCAGTCCAACGAGACCGAAGTTTACCAGGAAACAAATGCAATCTTGAATCATACAAAAAAACTTTTTGTGAAGGTTCAAAAGATTTCTAACAATGGATTTGTCATGAAAAACCTTCATTTTTTCTTTGCAGATTTTAGAATTTTCATAAGCCTCATTCCTGATTTCTTCAAGTTCACTCAGTTGGAGTTTACGTAACTTGCAAGCATCATTCAAATTTGTGTTGAATGTTTTAATGGCCCAATAAGCGTTATGCTCAATTTCCACAGGTAAGTGACAAGGTTTTCCATAAACTAGTCTATAAGGAGACATTCCCAATGATGTTTTTAAAGCAGTTCGGTAAGCCCAAAGTGCATCACTAAGTCTTAAAGACCAATCTTTACGATTTGGGTTAACCGTTTTTTCTAGGATCTGTTTTATCTCCCTATTAGCTAATTCAACTTGTCCACTTGTTTGTGGGTGATAAGGTGTAGAAATTTTATGGGTTATTCCATATTTCTTCATTAAGGTTTCAAATGGTTTATTAAAAAAATGCGTACCCCCATCACTAATAATGGCTCGAGGAATTCCAAATCTACTCAAGATATTCTCTTTCAAGAATTTGACAACTGTTTTGTGGTCATTGTTTCGACATGGAGTTGCCTCGACCCATTTGGAAACATAGTCTACTGCAACAAGGATATACACAAAACCAAATGACGGTGGAACGGGCCCCATAAAATCAATACCCCAACAATCAAAGATTTCAACAACAAGAATAGGATTCAAAGGCATCATGTTTTGTTTTGAAATGGATCCCAATTTTTGGCAATTTTCACAAGTTTTGCAAAATGCATGTGCATCTTTAAATAAGGTGGGCCAATAAAATCCACATTGTAAGATCTTAGCAGCTGTTTTTCTAGATGAAAAATGTCCTCCACATGCTTCAGAATGGCAAAAGTTAATGACACTACTTACCTCATTGTCGGGTATGCATCTTCTTATTATTTGATCCGGACAATATTTGAAAAGATACGGATCATCCCAGTAAAAATTTTTCACCTCGGTTAAAAAATTTCTTTTGTCTTGAGCATTCCAATGAGGTGGCATTTTCCCTGTCGCAAGAAAATTTACAATATTAGCAAACCAAGGTACAGTAGCAACGGAAAATAAAAATTCATCAGGAAAAGAATCATTGATAGTTGAAGTTTCAATTAATGTCTCTGTCGTTAGTCTTGAAAGATGATCAGCAACGACATTTTCGGCTCCTTTCTTATCCTTTATTGTGATGTTGAATTCTTGGAGCAATAAGATCCACCGTATCAATCTAGGTTTTGCATCCTGTTTAGACATTAAATATCTCACAGCTGCATGGTCAGTGTAAACAATTGTTGGAGAGCCAATTAAATAAGATCGAAATTTGTCCAATGCAAATACTACTGCAAGTAGTTCTTTCTCAGTTGTTGTGTAATTCATTTGTGCATCATTTAAAGTCCTACTTGCATAGTATATTACATAAGGCTTACCTTCTTTTCTTTGTCCTAAGACAGCACCAACGGCATAGTCACTTGCATCACACATCAATTCAAAAGGCAAGGACCAATCAGGAGATTGCATAATTGGAGCAGTTGTTAAAAGCCCAATTAATGTATCAAAGGCATTTTGACATTCTTGAGTCCATTCAAAGGAAGTATCTTTTTATTAAGAGGTTACAAAGAGGTTTAGCTATAGCACTGAAATTTCTTATGAACCTCCTATAAAATCCAGCATGCCCTAAGAATGAACGAACCTCTTAAACTGTTTTTGGTGGAGGCAAATGGGAAATTAATTCCACTTTTGCTTTATCCACTTCAATTCCTTTAGAAGACACCACATGACCTAAAACAATTCCTGAAGTGACCATATAATGACAATTTTCCCAATTCAAAATAAGACCTTTTTCTACACACCTTTTTAGGACTTTTTCTAAGTTTTCGAGACAATTATCAAAAGAGTTTCCAAAGACAGTTAGATCATCCATGAAAACTTCTAAACAATGCTCAACCATATCACTAAAAATGCTTAGCATGCATCTTTGAAAAGTAGCTGGAGCATTAAAAAGTCCAAAAGGCATTCTCCTAAATGCAAAAGTGCCAAAGGGGCACGTGAATGTAGTCTTTTCTTGGTCTTCGAGTGCAATGGGAATTTGATAATAGTCTGAGTATCCATTAAGAAAGCAGTAGTATGGGTGTCCTACTACTCTTTCAAGAATTTGGTCAATGAAAGGTAAGGAAAAATGGTCTTTTCTAGTGACAGCATTTAATTTTCTATAATCAATGCACATCCTCCAACTAGACGAGACAAGAGTTGGCAATAATTCCCCCTTTTCATTTTTAACAACTGTAATGCCAGATTTTTTAGGTACTACTTGTGTAGGGCTTATCCATTTGCTATCAGAAATGGGATAGATAATTCCCACATCAAGTAGTTTGAGAACTTCAGCCCTAATGACCTCTTTCATGTGTGGATTTAATCTCCTTTGAGGTTGTTGAGATGTTTTGGCATTTTCCTCTAAATGTATTCTATGTGTGCAAATTAAAGGGTTAATGCCTTTTATATCTTTTAAAGTCCACCCAATTGCATTTTTATGCCTTTTAAGCACTTCTATCAACTTACCTTGTTGCTCGCATGTGAGGGATGAAGAAATTACCACCGGATATGTCTGATTCTCCCCAAGATATGCATATTTCAGTCCTTCAGGTAAGGGCTTCAATTCTAGCTTGGGAGCTTCATCTTCCTTGCTTTCATTCATTTGCCCCAATTCTTCAAATCTTGATTTTGAGCCTTTTTCCATCACCTGTGCACAATCCAGTAAAGAACACATATTAGAAAGATCATGTTCTAGTTCCGTACTTGATTCTAACGAATTCACTAAAAAAGTTTCCAAAGGGTCAGAAGAACTCCCTTTTTGGATGTGATCTTCCACAATAGATTCAATTACATTAGCCTCATCAATTTCATCTTCTTCTTCATTTGGTTGTTTGCACATATTGAAAATATTAAGTTCCAATGTCATATTCCCAAATGATAGCTTCATGACTCCATTCCTGCAATTAATCAAAGCATTAGAGGTAGCTAGAAATGGACGCCCTAAAATAACAGGAATTGAATTGCTTACTTCCACTGATTGTGTGTCCAAGACGATAAAATCCACTGGATAAATGAATTTATCAACTTGAACTAATACATCTTCCACTACTCCTCTTGTTACTTTAATTGATCTATCAGCAAGCAAAAGAGTCACAGAAGTTGGTTTTAACTCACCTAGATTAAGTTTTTTAAAAACGAGTATGGAAGCAAATTCACACTAGCACCAAGATCAAGTAAAGCTTGTTCAATTTTATGGTCTCCAATAACACATGAAATTGTAGGACAACCTGGATCCTTATATTTCACTGTATTATTAGTTTGAAGAATAGCACTTACTTGCTCGGCTAGAAAGGCCTTCTTTTTCACATTTAGTTTTCTTTTTACATTGCACAAGTCCTTCAAAAATTTTGCATAAGAAGGTACCTGTTTGATCACATCAAGCAAGGGAATGTTGACCTTTACCTGTTTGAAAATTTCAAAGATTTCAGAATTGTTAGTTTGCTTCTTTTGTGTGGCTAATGCTTGAGGAAATGGAGGCACAGATGAGGATATGGTTTCCTCTTCGCTAGGTGTTGGTTTAGCAGCCTCTTCCTGCCCTTTAGAGATCGATTCTTCTTCCTTCTCACAAGGGTCAGGAATGTGTTTTTCAACAATCTTACCATTGCGAAGGGTCATGACTGACTTGGCTTGATCAAAGTAATGTTTACTTGAACTTCCTACATGTGAGTTAGATTGATCTTTGGGGTTTTGCAATGTTTGAGAAGGAAATTTTCCCTTCTCTTGGATGCTAAATGTCAATGCAAATTTTGCAAGAGTTTCTGACAAATTTGCTAATGTTTGAGCAGTTTGACTATTGAAAGTCTCTTGCTTTGTAATGAATGAATGCAATGTCTCTTCAAAGTCATTCCTAGGAGAGGAGCATATGTATGATCATGAGAATTTTGAAAATTTTGTCGTGTTTGAAAAGGGACTTGTGAAGATTGTGCATGATTGTCATTTTTCCAGCTAAAATTTGGATGATTTCTCCAACCAGGATTGTAGGTTTGTGAATATGGATTGTGATTTGGCCTTTTGAAAGTGTTCAAGGCATTGGCTTCTTCATGGAGACATTCCCTAAAGGCAGGCAAAGTTGGACAATTATCAGTAGAATGGTCATTTTCATCACAAATGTTACAGACATTTTCTTGAATAGAATTCAATTGACCACTCTTTTTCATTTCTAAAGCCTCGACTTTTCTAGCTAGGGATGCATATTTGGCTTGAAGGTCATGGTCTTCCCTAAGGTTGTAAATACCTCTATTGGATGTCGAGGTTTTGGCCTTGCTTGGTACCTCATAGGTGCCAGCAGTGTCCCAATTTTGTGCCTTTTCTGCTAAGGAATCTAGGAAGTCAAGTGCTTCCTCAGGGTCTTTTTCTTTAAATTCTCCTCTACACATTAATTCTACTAGTTGCCTATCTTGAGGTGTTAACCCTTCATAGAAGTGTGCAACTATTCTCCAAGTTTCAAACCCATGGTGAGGACAGGTATTAAGTAGTTCCTTATACCTATCCCAACATTGGTAAAGGTTTCTCCTTGTTTTTGAGAGAAATCAGAAATTTGTCTTTTAAGAGAATTTGTTCTATGGGTAGGAAAAAATTTTTTCAAAAATTGTTGTTTCATCTCATCCCATGAACTGATGGAATTCGACCTCAAATTTTGTAGCCATGTTCTAGCTTTATCTTTTAAAGAAAAAGGAAAAAGCTTTAATCTAATGGTGTTTATGCTACAATTTGGGTCAGTGTAGGAGCTACATACCTCTTCAAAGAGTTTCAAGTGCGAATATGGGTTCTCCATGTCAAGGCCATGAAAAGTGGGTAGAAGTCGAACAAAACTTGGTTTGAAATTGAAATGGATTGAATCTGGAGGAGAAACTACACAAGATGGTGCACTAGTCCTTACCGGATTCATGTAGTCTCTGAGGGTTCTTCGTTGTTTTGATCATTTTGTTGCGAAACGGTTGTCCCCTTCATCCGTGAATATTTCCACATGATTGTCGGCCATATTTTCTAAGGAAGATGATGTTTTTCTAACAAGTCTACCACTAGATGTTCGTGACCAAATTTTCATGCAAGGAAGAGAGACGGAAAGAGAAGAAAAAATGAACACACAAGAAATTAAGATCTAAGATGAGAAAAGAGAACACTTACAATTTTGCACGCCAAAGTTTACCCTCCCCGGCAACGGTGCCAAAAACTTGACACATCCGAAAAAGGATTGTCTCCCAAGTATAGGAGTGTCGAAGTAATAAACCCGGTGAGACCGGGGTCGATCCACGAGGAAGGGAATTTAAACGCTACAAACTATAAAGTAAGCAAATATGATATGGATGATTCAAAGAGATGACAAGATAATATCAACAATAAATGAGAATCACACAAGAGAAATCAACACAATAATAATGAAAGCTAAGGTTAGGAGATCCGCCCTTGATATTTCAAATAAGGATAAACAACCCGTTTTAGTTATATGAATTATATTTGCTTCGTTACTAATATTTATACCACTTCTTATAAATGGGTTCAAGCATCCAATGTGCCAATCTCCATATGTCTACAACAAATCAAGGTTCCTAACTAGATTCATGTCAGTAAGGAAGAATCATACGACATCTAGAAAGGATCCAAGCATTTGATGTGCCAAGGATTGTCGACAATGGATCAAGACCTCACTTTACAAGTGGTGTCAAGATTGATTAAGAAATTAAATATAAATCATATTGAATAAACATTATAAGATTAAGATTATTAAGCACATATTAAGGGTTAGAGAATCCTTATTCTAATATCAAGGGTTTCACCATTTCACCTTAGCAAAAGAGAAATTAGAAGAACATTATAATAGAAAGAAAATAAAATGCAAGAAAAAGGAAATTCATTAATAACATAAACACACAAAACACAATACAAGATCCTAGCCAAAGCCAAAATGTTCCAGCCAAGGACAAGATGCCCTAATGGGTCACAAGGCACCTCTATTTATAGATACATTCAGGGGCAAACTAGTCAAATTATAAAGGAATAATTGTCAAATATTAGATGCACCAACTTTGACAATTGGGGTGATTAGGTGAATCGACTTTGACCACCGATTTTGACATTGAATTTTTGAGAATTTTAATCACATGTCTTCATAAAAGTCGTAGATATTTCTCTCAGATTTCTAGAACATCTTGATTCATACAATTTGGATACGTATTCTGAGAGATATGGTTAGAATACTGAGGTATGGTCAGGCTGGGCTGAAACTGTAGATGGGTTCACTTCAAGCCCATTTTTGGTCCACTAAGAGTCCGAATTTGATGATGCTTCTGAAATACAATCTTGTAGATAATTTAATCAGCTTTACAAAACATTAAAATTTGCACCATTCTGATCTATAAATAGAGAGTTATACCCATTTTACCGAACCTGTAACAAAACCAAAATTAAGAGGAAGTTAATTCCAAAGATGCAAAGACTACAAATATGCTTAAGTTGAGGAATTTAATGATACTATTAATGCAATATGATGAACTAAGCTCCTATTAAACATACATATTTAAGTGTTCATCATGTATGTGATGAGCTTTGACATGGAAAAGCCATGTTTCACCCATAGATAGGTATTTATGGAATTAGAAATATGACTGGATAAGAGAGTAATTGATCTAGGAAATTGGCCAATGATACAGGGTTGGTGCAGGAGCGCCATTAAATGGTGCAGTAGTGCATCTTTAACAGATCTAAAGAGGTACAGGTAGAGAATTGGCATCGCTGCGCCATACCTTTCACGCTAGAGCACCACAGACTCAAGTAAGAGAGAATAGAGAGTTGGCGCATACGTGCCTTTCCCTTGGCGCAGGAGCGCGAAACTGAAATTTGCAACAGATTGGAAATTAGAAACTTGGTGTCACCGTGCCAGTTTCCTCGCACAAGGGCGCGATCCTTGAACAGTGAAATCAATTTTCTGACTTTCTTAGTAGGGCACTGGTGGCTTGTATACCAAGAAATGAACAGTAATCGGTAATTTATGGAATAAGTATTGAATAGTAGTCATATTCTGAAATGGTTATCACCATTAATTGTTTTATTTTGAGTGTTACGCCAATTTTTATAATTCTAGCTGCTTACTGAGTTTCATACTCACTAGTTTATTGTGTACCTCAAGTATTCGATCAGTTAAAGATTAAGGGAGGATTTCGGCATAGCGACGACTGTGTTCCCTTGGCAAGCTCTTATCCATTTCAGTATTACTATATTGGATACGGGGTGTGACATTAAATTTGCAAATTTGTAGCATCCAGGTTCAATTGATAAACTCTATCTACATTAAGTTATGAAATGACTGATTTACCATTATCATAACATAAAAAAATAAATTCAAATAAATTCTTTTTTTCTTCTCTCTCTCCCCGTCTCTCTTCAGTCTTCTCTCATCTCTCAACCACTCCTCTCCCATAACCACAATCGCCGTCGTTGCCCTGCAGTTGCCCTCCCTCCTATATAGCCATAACCACCGTCATGCCTCACACAACAACCCTCCCTCCCACTCTTAACTCCCTCCACGTCTCTCTCTCGCTCTCCCCCCTTCCTCCCTCAAATCCACCGTCTCTGCTACCTCATTTTCTCCCTCCTCTCCCCTTCCGTCCCCATCTCCTGCCATGTCCACTTTCAATCCTACCTCTCCCTCTCCATCTCCCTCTGTTCCTACTTCTCTCCTCCAGTACCCACTTCTCTCTATCTCTTACAGCCAAATCAAGCAAGACTTCAAGAAGGAGAAGCATTCAGTCACTTTTTTTGAAATTTATTCGTGTTTTGTTAATTTAAAAGATTTTAGATTTTTTTAATCTTGATTCAATTACAGAAAAATTTTGAAATTGTTTGATTTGTTTGTGGAGGAGTGAAGGTTTTGTGATATATTCAATGTGGTTGGCTAGGTAGTGGTGGTGTTCGAATTGGTGGCTGGGTGTTCTATTTAGTAGCTGGTGGTGTTCGATTTGGTGGCTGGCTAGGTGTTTGGTGGTTGGTCTTGTGAGCTTAGGCTGAGTTTTACAATTGTGTGTTCTGCATACATGTATTTGCCACATGGATTTCATATTCATGGAGAGGAGTTGAGAGAGAGGAGGAGGAGTGACGGCCATCTATTGTTATGAACTGTGTTTTAACAAAAATGCCCTTCTTCATTTATAAAAAGGGTTAATGGAAGGACCTGGATAATATAAATATGCAAACTTTTGGATCTGGACGCAAACTCAAATATTAGAATGACACAAACGCAAAACTTCATTTCTGGGTGATATTACGCAAAACCTTAGGGGTGGTGCATGATGTTATCCCTTTTTATATTCATCCATCCATCTACTCAATGCCACATAAACTTTGTAAACAAACTTTGTAAATTGACTTTGTAAGCATAGTATTATTGTTTAATTAATGATTGATAAGTAGATGAGTTGATGATGTGATAAATGATATGTGGTAGTTTTGAATTTATGTCAACTCATTTAGTATATGATATAGGGATAAATTTTGGGATCCGAACAAAGGTTCTATTTCAAATTTAAATAATGATAAAATTTTAATGTGTGATTAACTATTGAATGAGTGGAATTAGCAAGCTCTTTTTTTTCCAATTTAATTAAGGAAATATCATAATATCTCTAGATCACGTGTAATTGCTGACCAAACTTAATCAAAAAGGGGAAAAAAAATGCCTTATAGATATGGACGGTGGTTGCTAGGTGTTTTGAGAGAACTGTTTGATGATGAACCTGATTTTGAAGGAGGGTGGTTAATTGATTTTGTGGAGCTTATCTACTATTGGTATCAAATATATAAGAGCCTTCGTTATTGATTTAATTAGTTTCTATAACAGTGCAAATCATATGAAGTCTTTTCTTTTTTCGATAAAGATGAAGATGAGATGGGCAGCTGGTCGAAATTCTTATTTTAATAGTATTACATAGATTAATATTATGTTATCCATTACTTATTAAGTTAATGGATTCATAAATTTATTAAAATTTTTCCCTTTCTATAATTTTCTTTCATTGAACTATTTTAAAAAAAATCTATGAAAATTACAATTTAACCATAAGAAATAAATTTTTAAATGGTAAAATAAATGATTTATTATTATAAATTGTTTTAGGTATAGTTTGGAGAAAATCAGAAAATTGTGTATTTATAATTTTTTACCTCTTTAATGATTTGATTTTAAGATAAAATTGTCAGAAAAAATTAACAAAAAAACGTCGGGCTTGAAAAGGTAAAAAGTGAGCTGAAAAGAAATTCCACAATTACTTTGTAGGGTCCAAATTTGAATATAAGTTTAACGAGTGTTGTTATTTAAGCCCCCAAAATCTATATATACTTAAGTTCTTTTTTTAAAATATTTTAAATAATGTCACAATTGTGCTCCATTAATGAAAATTTTTACATGTCTTTGTTCCCAACCTAATTTTCTCATGAATTAATTTCTCTCAAATACATATGAATCTCCAGTTTGAACTCCTATTTAGTCAAATATGAAACTTTAAAATCAAGCAACCTCTTTAAATTTATATTCTATTACCAGAAAAATTAAAACTGCATTCACTTTTCTCAATTTTCTTCTTGCTTACAATTAGAAGAAAACATAATCTATAATACTTCTTGTTTGATTTTCATTAGAGAAATTTTTAAATCTAATTTTTAACTCCTTAGGTATATTGATGTCAATAAAAATCTTGAACTTCACAAGCATAGAAAGCCAAGGTCTGCCAACCTAGTGAACTCTTTCCTCATCTTCTTTTGCAGTAAACAAAGAGTAAAAGTTCATTAACGCACTAACTACAGCAAGGCCTCATCTCATTCAAATTTTACAGTAATGTTAATAGTTAATCAATTAAACAAATCCTCTCCTCCCTCTTCAAAAGCATTGAAAGAAGTTCCTAATTATATTGCTCCTTCTGTTCATCATTCAGCTTCCCATTTGATTATGATTTGAAATTGAAGCCTTCATTGACTATGTTCTCTTTTTAAAATAAAAAATAAAACAAAATGAAAAGAAAAGAGTTTTTTAATTTAAACGGCAACACTCAAGCTTAAAGCTAATATGAAGTCCAAGTTTACTAATCTAAATAGGAGTTCTCTTTAGCTCATAGTTAGTAACTCCCCGGACCTCATTTAAAAATCTCTCTTGAGAGTTTTCATTCAAATAAAATTACTAAAAATAACTAAATAAAATTAGAAATATATAAATACAATATTATAACATTTTCCAAATCTATGTCATCTATATCACAAATTACAGGCCAAAATCTTTAGAAAAAAAATATGTTTGAAATATGTTTATTTTTATTTGATTGAATATTATTTTTAAAGTGATGTTCGAAAAACTTTTCTCGTGAGAATATGATTTAAAGGTGGGCATAAATTATCATTTTTTCTATTTTTTTGTTTTCAAACTTGTTAACCTTCTTTTAGGGTGATTAAATTACAAATACGTGAAGCAGTAAAAACCCACGGCACACTAATGACTACAAGAAAATAAAATTAAAAAATATAAAAAAACATTATGAAGTCCGCTTGATTTTCAAAATCAATGAATAAAATATATTGCAATTTTGACATTACTTATAACAACTATGCTTAGACTTGTTGCAAGTTAAAGTTACTTGTTACAAGTTAACTTACAAGTTTATCGTTCTTTGTTATAATTTTGATACTAATTAAGAATGATGAAATCCATCTATACCCCTAATAAATATTAATAATATAATTATTTATGATAAAATAACTATATAATTAGAACACATATTTATTAATAAAAGGGTCAATTCCACAAATCTCCCCTAAGGTTCGTTGAAATTTCACATGGACACCTTTAGTTCTAGACATCCCATATACCTTTCTTCTCTGCTAAGAACTCTTAAAAATTCCGTTAAAAAAATATAAAATTATCAAATTACCCATAATTTACTAGTAAAAAATATTCAAGATTTTTAAAATAAATATAAAACCTAAAACTTGCTAATAGTCTTCTTTCAACCACTATCACAAGAATCTTAAAAAAAAATTTACTACCCAAATAAATGATACAAAAACTTTGAAATTATTTTGTTAAATAATACATTAAAATCTTGAAATAATAAAAAATTTGTAGCATTTGCTTGTAAAAAATTGTATTATAAAGTTTAAGTCTTTCTAGATAAGTTATTTATTTTCTAATTTTAGTTTTTTTTATAATTGAATATTTTGAATAATCAATTATGGGCAATTTGAAAATATTTAAATTTTTTAATGAACTTTTAACTATTCTTAAAAGAGAGGGGAGGTATGTGTGATTTTTAAAACTAGAGGTGGTCATATAAGACTTCAACAAATCTCTAGGAAGTTTGGGGAATTGACCCTATATAAAATAATAAAATATTTAACAGATTAAATCAGTTGCCTTTTCTTTTTTTTTTTTCCTCTTTTAAATTAAAGTTTGATTTAAATGCAAATATAACTTTTGGATTAAACACAATATCATTTAACGTTCAAAGTTTGTGTATAGTTGGAACCAACTTAACTAACTGCAAATATTAACAAAAAAATATATATATATTAACTTACATAGATTAAATAATCCACTTAGGCCTAAGCTCTATGGCAGCCAATATTTAAAGCTCAAAACATATCCAATCTAATTCAAAATTAATAGCTTAAAATAAAATAAACTTATTTATTCTTGACATTTTATGTACTATTTATTGTGTATGAGTTTAATTTCCTTTCTTCATTATTTTTGGCTACTTCATGATGAAGAAGTCAAGTAGAATGTTTTTTTTTTTAAGTAAAACGAATAAGCCACAAAATCCCAACAGTTTCAACAATGACAGTATAATTGATCTGATTAGTTTTAATTATCCAAAAAAAAACAAATTATTAGGTAAGACCAATAGAAAATTCCCTATTCATGGCCATCTTCAAACAACTTGCAATTTGAAAAAGCTCTTTGTTACAAAGTGACTTTCCATGATCCAAAATCGAATTCAAATAGACTTTCAAAGTATCATCATTTGAGAATTTAAATAATATAACTGAGTCCATACTTTAAACTTAAGCTTGAATCCTGTAGTATGGTATTAGATTTAGTGCAAGCAACATCATAAGTTTAAATCCTCTTATTTTAATTTTTTAATGATTATAAAAAAAATATATAGTTTCTATGTGATTTGTTCGACTCACATTTTTGCGATCTGTATTGGTCATAAAGGTGAGCGTTGAGAACTTCAATTCCATGAATGGGCTCACACTTATGAGTTCAAAATTTAGAGTGAGTTGGTTTCCTTAACATGCATCAAAAGAAAGACATAAATGTTAATTTGTGCACAAGCAACAAAAATTAAAGCAAATAGTGATAAGCAAAAGTAGTTCAGATAATAGTTGTAAAAGAATAAAAGTATTGCTTTTCTAACTATATTTAGATTGACCTGTCTAATATGCACAATGAAGTCATGCAAGGTTGAATTTAAAAAAAAAAGGGTTTACCTATCATGTGTTTTTAAGGTATATATTAAAATATTACTTGAATTGACATATCACTATAGTAAGTAACAAATATGATCCTTTTATGAAAGAAATATTTCATGAATCCAATTTTAACTAGTTTAACATTCTTAACGTGTATTCTAAGAATAAAAAAAATATATTCTTAACTTAACTTGGAAATATAGTTTCCCATATTGCAAAGTTTAAGGAAAGAATTACAAGAGTTCTTCCATACTATGTTACAAGTATATAAACGTTAGGGAGTTGCAAATGTCAAGTACTCAAATTCGAAAGCCTCATCATAAAGTGGTTACAATATTTCTTCTGAGAATAGTTGGCTATAACTAATTAGTTGCGACAAATTCTTTCTAGAGTTGAACATGGATCTCTTCAAGAAATCCATTGAAGCTGGCTTTTTATCAGGTATATCTACTATCTTGGTATTTTCTCTTACTCCATATAACTCTTTAATTTAATTTCTAACTAAAGAATAGTATATAATGAAGATGTAAAAGAAATTTTCAATTGGATGAACTTTTGCAATTGATTTCTTGTATAATGTGTTAAAATACTTGAGAATTATATTAGCTAAAGCTAACATTATAATACTTCTAATTTTCTTTGGGTTCATTATATTATAAAATATTATATTATGTATAATTATCTCAATTTATTTTTACACTCTTTAACAGAAAGAAATGCTCCACCAAGTCATTATCTTTTCAAAATTGAATCTTTCTCATCATTACGCGATGCTCCAGTAAAGAAGTACATCTCAGACAATTTTGATGCAGGAGGCTACAAATGGTTTTTCTTTTCGTTCAATTAATTTTTAATTATCCATTACAATTGTCGTGAACATGTGTTTTTACTCATTACAAAGTAATAATGCTAATTGTTGTTGTATTTCATATAATATTGACTTGAACAAATTGGATTTTTTTTCGTTCTCTCACTTTACAATTACAATTGCAGGAAATTGATTTTGTACCCAAACGGGAGAAAAAGGGATAATCGTTATATATCTATTTACTTGGAGTTGGCGGAATTAAGTTCTCTCCCAACAAGTTGGGAAATCAACATAACTTTCAACTTATTTGTATTCAATCATCTTCAGGACAAGTATATTATTTTGCAAGGTATTATGATTCAAACTACACATAAAACCTAAACAATAATTATAAGAAAAATAATTATCAAAACATTTTACATGCAATAAAGTTAATAGACTAAGAATAACTTATTAATTCATTTTTTTACGATTAATAATGTTCTTGAAAGTGTTATTCTTAGTATATATTTATGATAAAAATAGTATAAATTTTAATTGTCAGAAATACATTAATCCAATGATTTAAAAATTATGCATTAAAATATATATTGCAATTTATCTAATTGTATATGTCATGCAGATGCGAGAATAGGGCGTTATCATGGAATGAAGACCATGTGGGGTATTGATGACTGCATGGACTTAGAAACATTTCGCAACCGTCAAAATGGTTACCTTATCAAAGACACTTGTATTTTTGGTGCAGAGGTTTTTTTTGTTCAAAATAATTTTAAGAAGGATTCAGGTGTCAATGGTATTGGAAAGGAACATGTTGCCCAAAGCAACTATAAGTGGGAGTCCTTATCAATGATGACAGAACCTATTAGTTATCGCTTGACTTTTGAAGTTAATAACTTTTTAGATCATCCAAGTTACAAGTCTGAAGCATTTGGATTCTACAAATGGTATATTATTGTTTTTTTTTTTTTTTACCCTTGATAGATGTCTTATTCTCCTTGTTATATAGTGACTACCTAAGCTTGTTAATATATTGTAGGGTTGTTTTGCTCTACCCTACTGGGAACAAAGAAGCGGCCAATTGCAAAGGCAACTTTCTTTCAATTTATCTATCTTGTCTTTGGCAAGGTGTTCCTCAAAATACAAAATTTTATGTGAAATTCGTTTTCCGTGTCAAAGCCAAAAAAGATGGGAAAGACGTTCAAAGAAAAGGTGAGAAATTGAGAATAAGTACATTGAATGTTAAGCGAGACTTCCTATATAGTGAATCTTACCTGCTCTCATTCTCAATTTATTTTTTTATACTAATCCCTTTTTTTATATTGTCTTCTTCACTTGTAGCTACCACCTTATTATCCCCTTCAACAGTCCCGAGCTGGGGTTTTCCTAAATTCATGCCATTGGCTAAACTGAGAGACTCAAAATATGAGTACTTGGTGGATAGCACTTGCACCATTGAAGCAGAAGTTACTTTGCTTGGTTTGGTTTTAAATGAGTGATAATTCTATGATGAAATGTATTGCTATAATTTAAGCAGTATTGATTGAAATTGTCATGTTAAATCAAAATAAGTTTCTTTCCAATAAATATGCACCATGAAACTCAAGTTCTCAATATATGATTTTTTTTTAATTCAATTCATTCTGCTTTACCCTTCATGCCTTCCTACTATTCAATTTGATTAGTCTTCTTTGATTTTAAACAAGCTCTATGGTCTATTTTGTCTATATTTTGGTTATAGTACTAATAAGGTATCACACTGGTGAATTTATATATCAAGGTTAGCACAATGGGTTATCGAGTAGTTCCATTCTAAATAGTCTAAAAATACATAGTATAAATTGAAGGTTTTCTCTCACTGAAACAAGTCTCTATTTTCTCTAACATGCCTTAACCAAATTTTTTAGACATTTAATTGTCTCGTCAAGTTTTTTCTGTCCATATGTTTTAACTTTGGTGATTAACATACTACTAGTAACAAGTTTCTAAATGAATTTATTCTAAACATTGGTTGTGAATATATGTACTCATAAGATCAAAGAAGAGAAAAATAAGGCATAGAGGTGGCTTAAGTATCTAGAACTTGTCTAATTTAGCTTAATCGTTTTACTCGATATATATTTTTTAATAATAGATGGGCAAATCAAATTCATTATTGTTAGGGTAGGACTATTTCGCCCGTTAAATCCTTTACTCGTCTAATCATTTTTATTAAATGAAACATCCTTGAAAGAAAAAAAAAATTATAAATGCAAAGTTTTCATTTTGCAACTTTCTTATAAAAGCATTAACTATTAATCATCAAGAAAACTCAAATAAAAAAAAAAATTCTTTGTATATTCTTCAACTTAGATGCAAGATGTTATACTTGACCAGAAAAAAAAAAATACTTAGCTAAAGATAAATGAGAGAAAACATACACAACATATTAATATAAGTGAGAAAAATAAAATTTTTCTTGATGGTCAAGGGAGAGATGAAAGAAAAGTGTGTTAGAAATTTAGAAGTTGTAAGAGGAAGTATATGTAGCGGAGTTGAGAGACAGATGAGACCTGTCAAGTATATTTTGATTTATTTATATTTGAATAAAAAAATTTTCAATTTTCGATTTTGAAAATAAGTTCATTTCTTGAAAATTTTAATAATGTCAAGTATTTAAAAATATCAAGTATATTTTGGCAAATTTAAAAATCTCAAATAATTTTCTACAATTTTGATTTTTTTTAAGTCAAGTATTCCCATTTTTTTAGTAGATGAAAGAAAGAGAGAGAGAGAGAGAGAGAGAGAATTTATTCATGCACAATAATAAAAAGATAAAAAGTAATAATTTTTAGGGTAAATAGGCAAGCAAATTCCTTTGCCCAGGGTTTAGATAAAAAATAATTAACTTGATTAATGTGATCAATTGAAAGAGAGATAGGACTTTTAATCATAAAATGTTAAAAAAATCTTGTAAAGATAAAATTATGGTTAATTTTGGAACGATTAATGTACGTAAATTTATAGTTTTTAAGATTTTAAAACGGTGTAATGAGAAATTGGCTTTAGTTAGAAATTTTTTATTGCAAATAGCCTTACCCTCAAGTGTTATGGGTTGGGGCTACATATACTGTTAAAAACACTCATAATATTCCAAGTTTAATTTAAAATTAATAGACTAAACCACCAATAAGCTAAATTATTGCCATTAAATACAAGCTAATAGAAAACATAGATGTGATACTTGTTTTTCTACCTAATACAAATGGGCCTAATTTGCCTACCCCATATATAATAGCTTCGTCCAGGAAATTCGTCCCCTTACTAACAAAATGAAAATAAAGCTAATAATTAGGCATAGGATGATTCGCATGTGTTCTACCATTGCCTATCTAAATTAAAAGAGTCTTGATGTCCAAAAGGGTCCAAAATCAACTAAGAGACTGATATGTTTTTAGTCTGAACTCTGAATTTAACTTATTTTAAGATTTAAGATCTTTTCATTATGTTTAATCTTTTATTGACTAAAGACTTAATCTAAGACATTTTCATCTAAATAGAAAAAGCTAAGAATTTTAGCTTTTTTCTGAATGTAAATGTCTGAATCATTTATTCTCTCCTAATTTTTTTAAATGCTCTTATAAAATCTATTTATGACCAATTTATATAAAACCTAATATTTTAATTTTGGAATATTATTATTTATTTCTAATTTTATATTACGATTCCCTATATATTTTTAAAATTATTTTATAGTCATTTACCTTATTTATATATCAAATTCTTTTGAAAGAAATAATTTCTTTACCCAGTTATGCACATTTAAATAAATTAAATTCATAATAAATATTGGTATGCAAATATTTTTACAATGTGAAATAAAATTACCAGTGAAAATAATATATATAAATAGGGATATATGTGTAAAATCATTAAATTTTAAATATTTCAATTTATATTTTAAAATTAAAAAACAAACATATCATTCAGAATTTTATACTCAGACCTATTCAGATTTCAGTTTAATTCAAACCTATTCAGATATAAGACTAAAAAAAAAAATCATCCCCTAAGTTTGACATAGAGTGATGCTATTTGAGCCCACCATTATAATTTTAATTCAATAAAAGCAAAATCATAAAAAAAAAAAATCCATCACTTTTTTTCCACTTTGGAAAAAATCTTTATTACCTTTCATAATCACTGCAATCGTGTACATAACTACAATATTACTCTTTTTCATAACTAAATTCTAGTATGCTTTAAGGAGTGCATTTTCAGCATTTATATTGTCGATACAAAATTTTAACACAAATTTATAGTCATAATTAATCTCACTTAAACAAATGTTTGAGATTTAGAGTGAAAAAGCTGCATTAATAACTATGCTACAACAATCTTTGCCCCTTTCTTCATAAACCAATGACAACTAATTTGTGTTAAATAACCTCATTTTCAACTTTTAAATAACTTAATTAATCATAAAATCACTTCTTTTGTGAAAAAAAAAAATTAATGAGAGTTAGATTACTTGAATTTTCTCGATTAATCAATAAAGGATGCACACTATCCATGGTAGGTTTACAAAATCAAAAGAGAACAAAATACAATAAAAAAATCAAACAACATAAGACTAGGAATACAAGTGGGAAGATTGAAATTAGTATTAGCAAACAGATGAATAATATAGGATTAGTTTATCATAAAAGAAAATGACAAGAAAGGACAATTCTACATTAAATTGTAATTAATTGTTAATATGATGTTACCTTTAACAATTATCTTTCTTCCATTCGTTTTTCTTTTAAAAAATTTATATTGACTCTATGCAGACATGAGACCTATTTAGTTGATAAATAATACCATTCTAAAAAGACAAAAAAAAATGGTTGTGGGCCGAGGCTTGGGTTGACCCGTTTGGCCCAACAACAAAGCACAACAGGTCAGCTGGACCAAACGAAACAGGCTGGCTGCCTACAAATATGGATATTAGTAGATTTGAAAAATCAATCAAACATGTTATCAGAGTCACTGACAAACCACGTGTCAGCGTCTGACCCGTCAATCTTAGAATTTTTTTGGCGGATTTTGAGTAAATCTCCTCTCTTCCTCTCTCTGTTCATAGAAAATTTTAATATTACTCCATTTTCATCCCTTCAATTTCTGAATATTCAACTTCCAGTCTCTCTTCTTCAACTATATCTCCAAGCCATCCAGGGTTCTTTGGCTTCTATACTTTCATCTTTCAACTCCAGCCACGCACTCACTGTGGGTCACAGGCAAGCTCGTTCTCCTTCTCTTAATCTTATGGCTTCCTTTTGTTGTTGGCTTGGCTTGTTGCATTATTCATACATGCATGCCCGCCTTTACCATCTGTTTGTTTTCCAAGAAAATGGAGTCAAGGAAAAAAGTTTCATGTTTGAAAATGCTGCCCATGTCCTTCAGAAAAGAAAAAAAAAACTTTAATAGTCTCCAGCTTCTGTTGTTGGGCAAGGTTTATATTTTCTTTCTTCCATAGGAAAATTTCCCGAGTTTTCTTGGTAACCAAATGGATTGCATGGGGATTGTTATTTCTTACGTTTTAATGCTAGCTTTTCTGGTTTTGTATGAAAAAAAAAAATGTATACTTTCTATCGCACCGAGTTCAGTGCAGAGGTTTGCACGTTCTTAGGAAATTTCTTGCGTTTTCTCGACAGTGAAACGGATATTCACCTACATGGGATGACTGGAACTATCTCTTTTGTCTTGAATTTCACGTTTCATTTCTAGCTTTTCTATTTTTGTGTGTGTATATATATGTATATATATAAAGTAACTTTCTACAGTGAGTTGAGTGCAAGTTTAATATTCTTTTAACTTTCTCACGAGGCTTAAAACTTTCCTCCGCTTTCCCAGCAACCAAACAGATACAAGCGGATCGTCTCCCCACAAACGACCGCATTTCTGACCTTTACTATGATGATCAATCAACGTCATCGAGGTTGTCTTCTCGAAATCTTTCCTTGAAACAAAAATATTTTTAGTAATTATGCAGAGCTTCTAATAAATTCATTGATTCGATATATTTTGTAATAAATTTCTCAAGATCTGCGCAATAGTTAAATGTTATGGTATGTTCTTCTTCTTCTACAACACATACCTCATGTTGTCCTTCTATTATATTCTTCTTTTCTTCTTGTACGGTTCCTGTCGTAAATGCCATCCAGAAACGCAGCCAATTCTCCGACCGACTTAACTTTGTTGTCGGTTATTGCCAGAAAAGTCAATAACAACAAATTACAATAATAGTGAATCGTTAATAATTTTCAGATAATAATATTTTAATATAAAACAAAACGGATAATGTTACGGTACACCTGTTGTACCGTATAATAAATTTTAAAAAATTGTAAAAGAAGTGTATAAGTCATAAATATCCGTATAAAAATTATAAATACAATTTTATTTACTCGTTTATAATTTTTTACATATTTATAATTTTTATATTATTATTTATCATTTTTATGCTATTTTTTACGAAAATTTTGAAAATGATCGTACGATACAGCAGATGTACCGTAGTCACTTCCAAAACATTTA
Source organism: Boswellia sacra (assembly GCA_013180625.2). Classification (NCBI taxonomy): domain Eukaryota; kingdom Viridiplantae; phylum Streptophyta; class Magnoliopsida; order Sapindales; family Burseraceae; genus Boswellia; species Boswellia sacra. The sequence continues at coordinate 310,128 of SNVD02008762.1, read as the reverse complement.
TGATTTATGGTTAAGGTTTATTTAAGTATTGATTGAATAATATTATCGCTTTAATTCAAATTAAAATTCTTAGATGTATGATCAAATGATTATCAATAATGTATGTATTAATAAGGTAACTGATGTCATTATCTTTTTAGTAGTAACAAATTTAGTGTTTACTGTTATATGCAATAAGTGATATTTTTCTCTCATTTTTCTTCTTCAAGTTTTTTATGGTTGTTTACTATCATTTTTGAATCATGCATTCCTTTGTTTAATTTTAAATTTTAGTCCTCACAAAGGGTCCTCACTTTTTTCCCTTATATACACTGTTGGTGTTAACGTAAACATGTGACATGCACATGTTCAAATTTTTGGTTAACTTGTGATAAAAGTAAGAAAAGTATTTTGATTCCTATTTTACTGTTTCTAGATAATTATTATAGGAAGTATTTTGATTCACAATAAATATCTCTCTAGATCAGGATAATATTTCTTGTATCCTAATCAAAATAGGAGGATAGCTAATGTGTCCTTATTACTTTAGGAGATTAACTATAAACATTTCCTATTTTATTTTATCCTAATCCTAATGTGATCTTGATTGAGATCCTTAAAGGAATTTTAGGAAGATTGTATCAAGACCTCTCAATATATATTGATGTATGAAAAAGTCGGTAGCAAGAATTGAGAGAGAGAGAGAGTCTTTGCGGAGAAGAGATTTTTGTTGTTAATCACGGCATTCTATTACTTCATAGAAGAAAGCTTTGGCGCGAAGGAATGTCTCTTTTGCTTTGAATTATTGAGTCTTTGTTCTCATGTATGAGAGTAAAAAAATCGTACATGATTTGTTGATTAAGTCTGAGTGAGTTAGTAGACACTTAGAAAAACTTGAGGGTTGAATGTTTATGTAATTCTGTGTTAGACATCGAGTGTTATGTATAACTTAACAGCATTCTGTTAAGTTATCTGTGACAGAGAGTGAGCAGTGTCACTAGTGTTTAGAATCTTTGCGAAGATTTTGTTTGTCAAAGATTAGGTCTGTGCGTGAGAGTGAGTCAGCACTGTAAAAGGTCATAAAGAATGTACAAACAAGAGCATAGTGAATTGCAGCTCTATAGCTGTCTGTGGACGTAGGTTTTTATAATCGAACCACGTAAAAATCCTCCTGTGTCGATTTACATTACAGTTTACTGTGTTATAATTTATAACTGCATACCTCCAGAACTTTCAATTGATATAAGAGCAGGTTCACTGATAGACAAGTGAAGAAAACGATCAAGTTGATATGGAAGGATAGAGTTTATTCGTAATGGAGGATCTGGAATGCAACCATCTATTCTAGATGACAGTAATTATCCATATTGGAAGGTAAGAATGATAATGTATATCAAGTCTCTTGATGACAGGGCATGGACGAGTGTACTTAAGGGATGGACACCGCCAACAAAGCCGAATGCTTTTGGTAATGCCGAACCAAAACCAAAGGACGAATGGTCTGATGAAGAATACCGACGATCCAGTTGGAACTCTAAGGCTCTTAATGCAATCTTTGCTGCAGTAGACTTAAACAACTTCGGACAGATTTCTAGATTTAATGTGGCCAAAGAAGCATGGGACATACTTGAGGTAAAACATGAAGGTACTGCATCAGTTAAAAGATCTAAATTAATGAGGCTGAATTCTCAATTTGAAAATCTGATGATGCATGAGGATGAGTCAATTTTTTATTTTTACTCTAAGATATGTCATATTACAAACTCAGCATACATGCTTGGCAAAAATTTTACTAATGCAGAAGTTGTTAGTAAGATAATCAGGTCTATCCCAGACAAGTTTCAACCTAAAATATCAGCCATTGAGGAAGTTAAAAACACTGATGAAATGAGAGTTGATGAACTGATTGGTATTCTCCAAAACTTTGAAATAAATCAAAGTACTCGAAAAAAAAAAGGTAAAAGCATTGCATGTAATGTGAAAGCTGAAAAATCTGATGATGAATGTAGTGATAAGCTTGATGAAACTAATTCTAAACAAATTGCTTTTCTAACAAGAAATTATGTCAAGTTCATGAAAAGAAATTTCAGGAAAAAGAATCAAGGAAAACCATCAAACTCAAGTGAAGAAAAGTTCAGAAAATTCAGCAAGGAGAGTGATAAAAAGAAACCGAAACAACCTGAAAAGAAAGGACAGATTCAATGCTATGAATGTTCTGGTTATAGGCATATTCAATCTGAATTTGCTAATCTCAAGAAGAAAAACAAAGGGCTGACAGCAACCTGGAGTGATGAATCAGAATCGGAGTCAGAAGACCAAGATTGCATGAGCAATTTTGTTGCATTTACAGCATCTGTAGCAGATAAAGGAAAGGCTGTTATGTCAGACATAACAGAAGATTGTCAAGACAGTGTTAATCATTTAGATGAAGAAGACGGACGAGAATATTATGAAGAGTTGCAAGAAACATACAATGCACTCTATGGTGAATGGCTGAGTCAAAAAGAAGAAATCAACACTTTGAAAAGGGAGATTGAAGTTCTGAAATGTGAAAAAGCTTATGCTGAAAATCAGATCACAGAACTGAAAACTGTTTTGACAGACAAAATAGCACACATTGAGAAAATCACAACAGAACTGGTTGAAAGCAAGAAGTGTATTGATCAACTCAAAATTAGAGCAGCCAAACTTGATCAGGTCTTGAGTCTTGGAAGAGACAACTCTAACAAACATGGATTGGGATACACAGAAGGTAATATTACATCTTCATCAAAAATAGATTTTGTGAAAGCCTCAACATCAGGTAAGAATTTTGAACTGAACTCTTTAAATACAAGTCCTAATTCCAAGAGCAGTGAAACATTTGTTTCCCCTCTAAGTTCGTTCAAATCTAGTCCTGAAAAGGTAAGGAAGTTCATTCCTATTTGCTATTTTTGTGGTAAAAAGGGACATATTAGGCCTAGATGCTTTAAATTGTTGAATCTTTTGCATAAAAGGTCAAAACAATTTAAACCGTTACCAAAATCACAACAACAGTGGGTTAAAAAAGATAAAACAGTATGCCATGTTGCCTTTACTGCACTTAATCATGCATCTAATGATTTGTGGTATTTTGACAGCGGTTGTTCTAGGCACATGACTGAAAATAAATTGGTTTTGACAAACTTTAAAGCATGCAGGGATGGAAATGTCACATTTGGAGATGGAGCAACAAGTAAGATAATTGGTAAAGGCACTTTGAATGTAAAAGGCCTACCCAATTTTAAAAATGTCCTTCTAGTGGAAGATTTGAAAGCTAATCTCATAAGGATTAGTCATATTTGTGATGAAAATTATACAGTTAACTTCACAAAAAACAAATGCATGGTCTTTGATAATTTTGGTAAATGCATTCTAGAAGGTAATAGATCTTTGGATAACTGTTATTTAGTAGAAATTGCATTTCATGCTAGGATTTCGGATTTAGAATTGTGGCATCAAAAATTAGGACACTTAAATTACAAAGACTTGGTTAAATTAACTAAGTTAGGTGCTGTAAGAGGGGTTCCTAAACTTGATGACAAAATTGATAAAATTTGTGGACCATGTCAAATGGGAAAACAAATCAGAAGTTCACACAAATGAAATCCACATCTTAGCACTTTTAAGATACTTGATTTGCTTCATATGGATCTTATGAGTCCTATGCAAATTGAAAGTATTACAGGTAAGAGATACATATTTGTTTGTGTGGATGATTTTTCTAGATTTAGTTGGGTGGATTTCATTAAAGAAAAATCTGACACTTTTGATACTTTCAGGAACCTTTGTGTTAAGCTTGAAAATGAGCAAAATAGGAACATCGGAAGGATTGTGAGAATAAGAAGTGATCATGGCAAGGAGTTTGAAAATGTTAGCTATGCTGACTTTTGCAAATATCATGGAATTAGTCATGAATTTTCAGCTCTCAAAACCCCTAAACAGAATGGCATTGTGGAGAGGAAGAATAGAACTCTTCAAGAGATGGCAAGAGTGATGCTCAATCGCAAAAAGTTGACAAAAAGGCTATGGGCTGAAGCAATAAGCACTGCTTGTTATATTTCAAATACAGTTTTTCTTAGACCTGGCACTAATCAGACATCTTATGAAATTTTGAACGAAAGAAAACCTAATTTGAAATATTTTCATGTCTTTGGATGCAGGTGTTACATCTTAAACGACAGAGAACTGTTAGAAAAATTAGATCTAAGGAGTGATGAAGGAGTCTGTGTGGGATATGCTCAAAACAGCAAAGCATTTCGAGTTTATAATCTGAGAACTGAGGCAGTCATGGAATCTGCAAACGTAGTATTTGATGACCTTGATGATTATGCAAAGTACTCACAAGAAGAAAGCATAACCAGCTTCACAGAAGATACAAAAAAATCAGATTCAGACAGCAGTAAAAAGGAAGATGCTGTTATGAAGGAGGAAACAGCTGCTGTTACACTTGACGTAACAGTAACATCTGACAACTCAGATTTGAACAGAAATTCAATCAAGAATGAAGATGAAAAGAAAGATCCACCCACATGGATTCAGAAGGCACAACCAACAAGTTCTATCATTGGAACACTAGATGGCATGATGAAAACCCGGAGCAAGGTAAGAAATCAGGTAAGGTTTGCATGTTATGTGTCTTTAGTTGAGCAAAAAAATGTGAAAGAAGCTTTAAAAGAAGAGGTGTGCATTCAAGCTATGCAAGATGAACTTAATCAGTTTAAAAGGAATGAAGTATGGAAACTAGTTCCTAGACCAGAAGGTACAAATGTCATTGGAACTAAATGGATTCTTAAAAATAAAACTGATGAAAGTGGTCAAGTAGTAAGGAATAAAGCTAGGTTAGTTGCACAAAGTTACACACAAGTTGAAGGCATAGACTTTGATGAGACTTTTGCACCTGTAGCTAGACTTGAATCAATCAGATTACTACTTGCAATTGCTTGTTTGCTTGATTTCAAATTGTACCAAATGGATGTTAAAACAACATTTTTAAATGGCTATCTCAATGAAGAAGTCTTTGTTGAGCAGCCTAAAGGATTTGAAGATCCTAAACATCCTGATTTTGTGTACAAATTGCATAAGCTTTGTATGGTTTGAAACAAACTCCTAGAGCTTGGTATGAAAGGTTGACAAATTTTTTAATCAATAGAGGTTATAAAAGAGACAGCAATGATAAGACCTTGTTTATCAAACATGCATGAACCTATTTTATTGTTGCTCAAATATATATTGATGACATTGTTTTCAGATCAACTAACAAAAGTAAAATTAATGAGTTTGTTAAGTTGATGCAGGAAGAGTTTGAGATGAGCATGGTAGGAGAATTAAATTTCTTTCTTGGATTGCAGGTTAAGCAAATGAATGATGGGATATTTATACCTCAATCAAAATATGCCAAAAATCTTGTAAAAAAGTTTGGGCTTGAGAATGCAAAACCAATGAAAACTCCTATCAGTACTAATCTAAAACTTTCAAAAGACAATGCAGAAAAAGATGTTGATGCAAGCTTATACAGAAGCATTATTGGCAGCCTACTATACCTCACAGCAAGCAAATCAGATTTAAGCTTTAGTGTAGGACTTTGTGCAAGGTTTCAAGCAAATCCCAAAGAATCACATCTTGCAGCAGCAAAGAGAATCATCAGGCATGTACATGGAACATGTGATTATGGGATATGGTTTTCTAAAGATACAAATGATTGTCTTACAGGGTTCAGTGATGCAGATTGGGCAGGAAATGCAGATGACAGAAAAAGTGCTTCAGGAGGTTATTTTTATCTAGGTACTAACTTGGTTTCATGGCACAGCAAGAAGCAGAATTCAGTTTCGTTATCTACAGCTGAAGTCGAATACATAGCAGCAGGGAGTTGTTGCACATAACTATTATGGATGAAGCAAATGTTGAGTGATTATAGTATTGAACAGAAGCCTATAATTGTGTTTTGTGATAATACTAGTGCTATAAATATTTCCGAAAATCCTATTCAGCATTCTAGAAGAAAACACATTGATATTAGATATCATTTCATAAGGGAACTAGTAGAATCCAAGGCAATATACATTGAGCACATCTCCACTGATAAACAATTAGTTGACTTGTTCACTAAGGCATTGGACACAACAAGGTTTGAAAATCTAAGAAAAGCCTTAGGTATCTGTCAGTTATATGAGTGAACACAGTATTCTGTTATGTTATTCATATCTATAATATCATAAGTTTCCTTCTAAATTAGCATGTTTGAGCTATGGTATAAAATGTGTAATAGATACTGAGTTAAAAATGAAAAATACAGTGAGGGCTACCAATAGGGGTGGCAATTTGCCCCGCCGGGTCCGGGGCCCCGGTTTGCCCCGGACAAATGGGACGGGTCTGGGGTAAAAGAAATCTACCCCGGTAGGGGCGGGTCAGGGTCTGGGTCTAACACTTAGCCCCGTTCGACCCGCCCCGCCCCGCATAGTATAAGGGTATATATGATAAAAAATAAACTATTGAGACTTAAATGATATTATTAGGGGTGACTGTAACACGTTTGAATATATTAGAGGGTTGATAGTAAGTAAAATAATATGATAAAAATTAGAGGGTGTAAATGTTATAGGGGGTTGATTGCAAAAAATATAAATATTATAGGGGGTTAATTGCAAAAATATAAATGTTTAGGGGCGGGCGGGGCGGGCGGGGCAAAAAAAATTTGAACGGGGCGGGGCTGGGTACCGGCCGCCCCGGACCCGCCCCGCCCCATTGCCATCCCTAGCTACCAATATATGATGTGTTAAAGCCATCATTGAGAGTAACCTCAGGGTATCTAGGAAATATGTTGAGGTCACCCACTCATATGAAAAGGGCTACCTCTATATTGTGTGAAAGCTACTGTATTAAACTAGTAAAGTTTCCATTGAAATCAACTTTTGTGTGTGTAAGAAGCATGCTCAAGTTGTCCACTCAATAGATTCACAAATGCTCTAATGTGTGAATTACTCAGCTCCAAAAATATGCTTTCTTAGAATAAGATATATGATAATTCAAATATTACTGTTATGATATTGTTAACTGTGTTCTGTTACGTTTTTCATAACAATAACCTATATGTCACTTATGTGTCCATGTGTCAAATTTTGCCATGTCAGCATCATTGAATTAAGAGGGAGGAGTCTCAATGGCGGGAATCCTTATTCTATTAGTATTCCTTATTTGAATATAATTCAAATTTGAATTGATGTGTTTTGAAGGGAGTTATTAAACAGTTTTTTTTTTTTTGGAAAGGAAAGTCATTAATTGATTTTTGTTGGAAATCAGAAATTCCTAAAAAATCGGCCTAGTATATATAACAAATAGTATCTGGGCTTTTCCTGTTCATATAATCCCTCATCCACAGTTACTTCCTTGTCCTGCATGTTGGCTCTCTGTTTCGATTCTAAAAAACCTTCTGTAGTTTAGAAACCCTAGCTATGGCAACCTCAAACTCTACAGCCAGTGCTTCTTCTTCAAACGGCTCCAGTCACGACAATAGTAACAGCAGTCAGTCACCTCCTATGCAACACAAATAGGCAACGAGTGTAGTCGATCCAGCCATCAGTGAGGATGAACAAGTACCGGTGAAGAAAATTAAGGAGAAGATCAAGCCAAAATACAACAAATTTCTCACGGCTGCAGTCAAACAGAAGTTTGATAAGGTTACTTCACAGAGGAAGCTACAGTTAGAAAGGCCTGTAAAACTCTCGGACTTCAACTCATATGGTGTCAGTGAGTTATTTAGTCCAATTATTGGACTCGAACGGTATCAAACTTTCTTCCTCCTGTAAAAACTTTGATTCAGGAATTCTATGTTAATATTTCAAGTGACATTGATGATCCTAAGAGTTTTCATTACCATAAGGTTTACTATCAAGGGAAGTTTGTGAAATTCTCTCCCAATGTCATAAACTCTTTTCTAGACATTCCAATAGGCAGCATGCATTCTGTAGATGAAGAGTTTAACATGACAGAAATAGTTAAGAAAGTAACTGGTCGAACAGATATCGAATGGAAACCCAGAGATAGACTTGACCAGAAATATCTTAGGAAGCAATACCGAGTGTTACACAAGATAGCCTAGTTTAACTGGTTTCCTTCTTCCCATCAAAATCAGATTCGGGAAGATAGAATGAAACTTCTCTTTTGTTTAGGAACTAATAGACCAGTAAACTTTGGACTGCTAGCAGATAGAATAATCGTTCAAATTGGTTCCTATCACTCGGATTACTACTTGCTTGTGTTCCCCTATTTGATTCAAGGCATACTTGCTCAGAACAACATTCCTTTGAGCTCCAGTGAACAGACTGAAATTCTATCTAAGTCTATTACCAAGGGATTCCTTCAAAGATTGCATGATCAAACTGATTTGCCTACACCTGAACCTAAACCAACAAGAGTTAGGAAAAATCAATTGAAAAATGTTGAAAAAAAACTTGAATTGATCAATACTGCTTTGACAAATAGTCTATAAGATTTGAAAGACATCAAACACAAGCAATGTGTGTTGGAAGCACAGTTTCTAGGACAGCCTCGGACCACAGCACCACACTCTATGGAACCTGAACCTGAACCTGTGGTTCCAGAAACACCAGCTGATGACATACCAGAAGTCACTAAACCACAACCTAAGGAAGAAGTTCCAATTCCATCAAGTCCTGTTGCACAGCCTGCTACTAAGAAAGACAGAACAGAAACACAGAAGCCAAAAGAAAAATCAAACAAAGCTTCTGTCAAGGGATATAACAAGAAGGGAAAGAAGAAAATTAAAGTGGTGAAGAAATCATCTGATCAGAAGAAGCAGACACCAGACAAATTAGCTCCTACTTTGCAAGATGAATTTGATTCAGATGTACCAACAAAAACAGATTCTGAAATGAAACAGACCTCACCACTTGCTGAGAAAGAATCCCTGGATATTCCTGTCCCTGCAGCAGCTGAAGAAGAATCTTATCCACCATCACCCCCTCTTCCAGCAACTAAGTCACCAGTTCCATCTTCCCAACTGCCTGCTCAAACCACTGAAACAAGTGCAGAAAGAATCGAGAGGGAGATACGCAGAGTAGTTGCTGAAGTTACTGCCACTTCCTCGGATACAACTGAAGCTCCTCCAACACCATCTCCTTCTGCACCAACAGCACCAGTTGAAGCTCGACCAGAACAAGTTCCATCTGATCAGCCAACCTCTACTCCTAAACGCCGGTTTAAACATGTGGCTCGCAAATCCATCAAACGCCCTGGCAGCTCTACCTCACCACCTGTCAGGAAGTCTCCCAGACTTAGTTAGATTTTGGCCACTTGTGCTGAAATCAAGGGGGAGAAGATCACATCAAGGGGGAGGCACTTGGAGCACTTGGCTGGCCTTTATTTTATTTTATTTCAGATTTTATTGCTACTTTATTTTGCTTGCTGAACTATTTTTCTTTTGCTGTCATTTTTGTTCTCTTATTCTCTCTGCTTACTAATTTTGTTACTTGTTTCTTAAAGGAATAAGTAAGAAGTGAGGGGGAGAATGAACTATCTCTTATATGTTGTGTATACTTGAATGGCTTGCTGCATTGTGATAATCTGCCCCATTTAATTGAATGAATGTTGTAGATGATTTTGAGTGCAACTGTGTTTGACATATATTTTCATTTGTTCTGTAGCTGAGTTTGCGTGTACTAGCGAAACTTCACTTAGTACTTTATTCAATCATATATCTTGTGACAGTGTGCTGTTATGAGGTTCACAATAGCTTTCTGATTATTTCTTTGCATAAGATATTTGTCTGTCTTATGGTTCATGATAACTTTCAGTGATATCTAACTTATCATGTGTTGTTCTTAAAAACAGTTAAGTGCTTTCATCACAAGTTGCCAAAAAGGGGGAGATTGTTGGTGTTAAAGTAAACATGTGACATGCACATGTTCAAATTTTTGGTTAACTTGTAATAAAAGTAAGAAAAGTATTTTGATTTCTATTTTACTGTTTCTAGATAATTATTATAGGAAGTATTTTAATTCACAATAAATATCTCTCTAGATCAGGATAATATTTCTTGTGTCCTAATCATAAATGGAGAATAGTTCATGTGTCCTTATTACTTTAGGAGATTAACTATAAACATTTCCTATTTTATTTTATCCTAATCCTAATGTGATCTTGATTGAGATCCTTACAGGAATTTTAGGACGATTGTATCAAGACCTCTCAATATATATTGATGTATAAAAAAGTTGGCAGCAAGAATTGAGAGAGAGAGAGTCTTTGCGGAGGAGAGATTTTTCTTGTTGATCACGGCATTCCATTACTTCATAGAAGAAAGCTTTGACGCAAAGGAATGTCTCTATTGCTTTGAATTATTGAGTCTTTGTTCTCATGTATGAGAGTAAAAAAATCGTACATTATTTGTTGATTAAGTCTGAGTGAGTTAGTAGACACTTAGGAAAACTTGACGGTTGAGTGTTTATGTAATTCTGTGTCAGACATCGAGTGTTATGTATAACTTAACAACGTTCTGTTAAGTTATCTGTGACAGAGAGTGAGCAGTGTCACTAGTGTTTAGAATCTTTGCGAAGATTTTGTTTGTCAATGATTAGATCTATGCGTGAGAGTGAGTCAGCACTGTAAAAGATCTTAAAGATTGTACAAACAAGAGCATATATAGTGAATTGCAGCTCTATAGCTGTCCGTAGACGTAGGTTTTTATAACCGAACCACGTAAAAATCCTCCTGTGTCGATTTACATTACAGTTTACTGTGTTGTTATTTATAACTGCATACCTCTAGAACTTTCATACACCAATCCGAAATCTTTTTTTTTAATTAATTTTCAGATCTTGCTTCCAAAAATACTCAAATTTGATGCTTAAAAGACTAACCCATTTTCGTTACTTTGTTTTCCAAGACTAGATTTGAAAAAGTATATGCTTGAACCCTTTTCCCTTTGCTTGTTGAATTAGGACCCTTGCTACTTGTTATATTATTGATCTAGTGATGCCAAAATAATTTAATAAGGTAGGTCCGGGATGTTGGAAGTTGATCAGACGATGGAGAAAGCTGCATCAAATCATTGTCCTTTGAGAACCTCATCCGGCAGAAGCAATCCATCATGGCTTCTTCCAAGCCTTTATGGTACAATTCTATTCCCCACTTTAACCTAACATTTCAAAATTTTCGGAAATATGGTCTTCTTCTTGTTTGTGGTTAAAATGTCTATTTTTTCCTTTTATTTATTTATTTCTGTTATGATATTGTTTTCTTGTTAAATTTTAAAGAAAATAAATATGGCCATTTTGAATTTCTGAAATCAAAACAAAAATGAGAAATCAAATTTATTTTGATTTCGTAATATTATTAATATTATTTTATTAAAATTTTATATTGATTTGATAATTTTTTTCTGACGTATCCATTGGATACTATTAGATATTGTCGTTGAGTAATATTTTCTGGCGTTATATGTACCATAACACATAAATTTTATAAGTACATGCAAATTTTAAAAGAAGACAGTATGACTTATATTATTATATTATGATATGATAATATTATTAATATTATTTTATTTAAAATTCGAAGCACTTTGAGGGTTCCCTTCTCTTTGGTCATCTCTTTGGCTTGTTGCAGGGAACATTTGATTTCACAACAGCGACCTTTCTGTACAATCCGTACAATATGCACAAACGTCTCTTTTCTCCGTAGTCGTTTACTACTAAAATAGTTTGTCCCACGCGCCACTTGTTTCGATTGCCGATGCACTCGCTCTATCGATTTTCTTGTATACTCATTGTGGTCCTTCTGTGACGTGGACTTGTCACATAATCTCTGTTAGATTCCTAACATTCAAATTCTTTTCAGTTCCGTCCTTTCCTCATGAAACTGAAAGCTCTGTGACCTTTTGATGCTAATTTGAAATCTCATCCGTATTTCACATGTAGCGTGTAATAAAAGATGAATATATTGAACTTTTAGTGGGTCTGACGTTGTAATTTAAATGGATTATTTAGCAAATGAATGTGACGTGTGAATAGTATGTTTGAATTCCCCTCAAACTTTTTTTTTTAACTTTTAGTACCCATAACTTACGGGATTGAATTTGTTTAACTTAAATTTTCTATTTAATCTAATGATATTTGTGTGTCAATAGTGAAATTTTGGAATATTTAGAATATCTGTAAAAAAAGACTTAAAAAAGAAAGGGTATACGGTTGTTGGATTTTTTTTTTTTTAAAAAAAACCTATAAATCTATCGTCCTCTCATTGTTTACTGAGTTCTTCAATTTGGGGTTGCGTTCACACTCTACATGTTTGATAGGTGAAAAACATGTGGGACATATATGTCCCAAATAGGTAGCCTCAAGCGGATTAGAACCCTATTGTATTGTATTCATATTGTGTATACCTTTAGAAGCTGTGGTTATTTCACAGAATGCGCCCATAATTTGGGTCTTCTTCTAGTTACCCATATATTTCCTAAGGTAATTGGAGATCCAATTTGTAAATGTTGGTGGTAGTTTATGATGGCAGATGTTGAAGAAAGAATGAAAAAGCTGCTCACAGTAAGCACTTGTGAAGAAGATAAATGACACGACCCGCCCCTAACTATACAGGTAAGTCATGCCTAAAACTGTTCACTAAAAGAACAGTCTTTCAATTAACTATCTTCCTACACTTTTTACTCTGTCACTCTAATAAAACTATTCATAAAAAAATTATTTTTAATTCAAGTCTTTTATGTAACATATTAAAAAAAAAATACTCAGAAAATTTTTAATAAAAAAACCGGCAGAGTTTTCCCTATAATTTAAAGAAAACCCCCTGCAAAAATACACATTTTTACACTTTTAAAATATTCCTCATCCCGACTTCTTTTTGAGACTTCGCCCTTATCAACCACAATATCCTAAAAGATAAATAAATCATACTCAACGTACTTAACCTTTAAAAATTTATACAAGATACATAAAAATGAAATAATTTTAATGCATGAAAAATTAGTATACATCGTGTGGCCTACCTTTGCATCAAAGACAGTTTAGCACCAAACCTGTAGCATCTGGTTAGGAAAAAGAATAGGAAAAGAATGAGCTAAAGGCTCAGTGAGTGGACATATTTTATTGCATAAAATATTACTTTCTTTCTTTCATACAACTCATTCCTTAAATAAAGCTTTGTGCTCTAAAATTTCATTTTTCTTAAAACAAAATACAATGTATAATCACTTTTAAAAGGGAACCAATATATTTTTCTTTTCAAAATAACGTACAAACGACTATTTCTTCTCAACTTTCTTTATAAACTTTATTCTTATAAAACAACTGTAAAATTTTAATAACCATCTGTAAAGAAAACACTTTATATAATTCTTCAACTTACTTACCAAAATAACTTAATATTCTTAAACTATATAAGCAAATCGCTTGCGTACATTTACTTTGAACCCTTATTTAATCTTGTATACACTGCAAAATTTATCACTATATCTCTTTCTTCTCTCTAAAAAAATGTATAAACAGATGCGAAAAGAAATAAAATAATATAGAATTTTTTAAATAACATTTCTCTCATCATATACTCAATCACTTGTTAAATTTATTCTCTAAACAAATCATAAATTGTATGACTATGACTGTCTCATAATAAAATCATATAATACATTTCTAACTAGAAAACTCATATTATATTTATACTTAAGAAAAATCTATCGTACTTGTCAAAATATCATCAAATATCTTATAGAATTTTCAAAACAAATAACTTTTAATTAAAAATCTTCAAATAAAATTGCTTGATTCTATATTCTTTAAAAGCAGTGGAAAGAATGCATATTTTCTCAATCTCATAAAATAAAACTCATTATGATAGGCTAAAATCATCGCTTCAATTATTTAATAAACAAAACATAATTTCTTTAAAATCTTCTTTCAAAAAGAAACTTTTACGGATAATGCTTCTTTCTCAAACTAACTTATATAAACATATTTAAAATTCTTTTCATTATACTAAACAAGTACCCCTGAAACTGTCTGATCCTGCCTGGCGAGATCTAACATCGCACAGGCAGAGCTATCTGAATTTTCTTATATCTGGTGAGATCTACATCACGCAGGCAGAACTATCTGTACCTGGCGAGATCTAACATCGCACAGGCCTGCTATCTGAATCTCCTCATACCTGGTGAGATATACATCACGCAGGCAGAGCTATCTGTACTTGGCGAGATCTAACATCGCACAGGCTTGCTATCTGGTCATACGCATGCGTAGAACTGCCCCCAAAGGGCTAAAGCGCCTAGATCACATCGCCCAAAACCTCTATGTGTGTCTGAACAGGCCCCAAAGGCCTCTATCTTTCTATCTGAAATCTGCTGTCTCACTGTCTAAGTGAGCTGGGTACTAGCTTAGTATAATATAATTAAACTTTCTTATTTTTGCTAAAACTGGTTTCTTTTCAAAATTTGCTTCATATGCTAAATCATTGCTTCTTAAGCAGACTTATCAAAATTTGTAAAACTTATGTAAGCTGAAACCCATAACATTCGAATCCTTGAAAATCCATAATAAATATTTAAAAGAATACTTGCAAATACTTTGAGAAATCCTTGAAATCAAATTGCTATAAAAAAATATGATCATAATTGTTCTGCTTTTACACTTTCTATAAAATGATAGAATATGCATCTATAATAATATAGAAAACAATTCATGTATATATAATATGAATCTTTCTTTAAAAGTGCTATATCTTTGCTCAAAACTAATTTTGAAACTAAAATTTATGTCTACAATCATTTTGAAAACTAGCTTTGAAACATCTCAATAATAAAAAACAAGTATAACAAATGAGTCTATTTACCCTTGAAAAATACAAAAGAAACTAACTTGAATTCTTTTAAATTCGCTACATATTCTCAGAAATTCTATAAAATGCTAACTAAACATAACTAAATACATACTAAAACATATTTCTAATTGTCCAAAAAAAATAAATCTTCTACTCTCTCTAAAACTTTCTAAAATCTCCACAAAAATAACCTTTTAGAGAAATCATTATAACTCATAAAATAAAATACTTTTCATCTCACTATAAACCATAATTTATATTTTTATCTCAAAATCTCATACTTTGCATATAACATTCTATATAACATTCTTTCACATAATTATACTTCAAAATTTAACTAATTTCCAAAAATTTTAATTTAGAATTTCAAAGATTTCCAAATTCTTAAATATCATGATTTAACTAAAATCTTTTTGACTATCCTAAAATTTCTAGAATTTTGCATTCAGGTCCTTGCAAATTCAGTAACAGGTTTCTAAATTTACAATTTAGCCCCTACTGCTGAACAGTTTTAGAATTTAACATTATCACCCCTGCAGAATTAAATTCAAATTTCTAAAACTTTTTCTTTTTCTTTTTCTTTTTAATTTACTATTATTCTGAATATAAAATCACTCATCATTTTATAAATCAAAAACACCATTTCTTCAACATATGTATTTATTTAAGGAAAATAACTAAATACCTCAATTTTTCTATACAAATTCATTTAATTATAAATGTCTATTTCCCAATAATAAACAAAAACTTTATACTTTCAATTAACATATAAAATATATTCATTCTACAACTTCCACTTTCAATTTATTTTTCTATTGTATCCAAACTTATCAAAATAACGCTTACTATATATTCAAAAACTAATCTATTAGCACTACCCATAACTATCACTTCTATCTAAAATTTAATATTTATACACATTTATTTTCAAAATACATAAATCATTATTATCTATTCTAAAACATTTAATATAACTCAATTAATTAAACTAATAATTTAAATTATATGAAAAACCATAAATTTAATACACTTTAATATAATATAAAATTCTTGAAACATAATCCACTCACTGAATTTAAGCTCTTTTATGGATGAATAATGTTATGAGAATTATTTGATGGTCGAAAATCATAACCGAAAATATCGCCGGAAAGTTGTCGCCGGCGAGTGAATAGTGACCGAATTTCGTTTCTCTCCGATTTGCAAAATTCGTATATCAACATGTAACAAAATTGGTATGGTTAGAAAGAGCATTGAACAAGCTTTAATTTAATGTAAAGATTTACCGGTAACTCATCGGATTTTGGTCAGAAAACGCATAGGAAGCCGTCGGCTTCCACGCTTCGATCCGCAAAAACGGTGAAGAACCCAAGGACAACACATATATGGATGGAAAGAGGACATTACAAGCTTCAAAATGATATATTATGGGACTCGAGACTCACCGAAAATTGGTCGGAATCGCTAGTCAAAGCCGACGGTGAACAGTAACCGGCGATGAACAGTAAAAACGGATTTTCCCCCAAATTTCCAGAATTCTCCCCCTCTCTTTTTCCTATTCACCCTCCCTTATTTTTAAAAAAACTTTTGGGCTGGGCCGGACCTGGCCTTCTTCAAGCCCAATGGCCCAATGGGCATTACGATAAAGCTGGTGAAACCTTTGCTGAACGTGCTGAATGGTACTATCAGAAACGTCCTCAGCTTCTAGCCTTTCTCAAGGACTTGTACAATGGCTACATCACCTTGTTGGACCGCTGCCAGCAAGCAAAACTCAAACCCCATCTATGCAGAACCTCTTATGAGCTCACAACCGATGAAGAATATGAAAATGGTGAGACCATCCACATCGAATCAGACACAGAAAGCACCATTTCTTACCAGCAACCAGCTGATGCTGATACTCAAAGCTGCACCAACATTGATGAGATTGTCACTGAGCTTGTCACGAGGAGCGTTGAGAATGATATTTTAGTAAACCAAGTGAATGAGATGGATCAGCTGCGCAATGAGTCTGGGAGGAAAATAGAGTTGCTGAAGAAGCTGCTTGAGCTGCTAGAATCAGAGAGGATTATATTGATGAATGAGAATGTGAAGTTGGGGTACCAAGTGAGTTCACTGGTGAAGGAGAACAAAGGGTTGGCATCTGAAGCAATGTTCATGAAGAGAAAAGCAGGTGAGTTTGCCAGGTGTGTGCTGAGAATGAGAGAGGATCATAGAGTGTGCATTTTGAGTCAAAAGATTGAGGATCTTCAGGAGCAGATTTATGCGCTGGAGAAGAGGAACAAAGAGTATTATAATATGCTGGTTGTGAGGGATCAGCTAGAAGTCAAAGAAGAAACCAAAAGCAGAGGCAGAAGCAAAAGCGGTAGTGGCAGCATGAGGGAGAAGTTGAGTCACGAAGTGACTCTTGAAGGCTGCTTCCAATCTGCAGATCCGAAGCTGAAGTTGAAGAAAAACAAGAGCTCCAATTGGTGGGAAAAAGTGAAGAATGTTCACTTGTTCACTTGTGGCCTCCATCCAAGTTGTTCTTAATCAAAAGTGCTCATCTTCCAAACTTCCTTCTATTTGACTATCCAGTTATATATATGTTATACATATTAATTATATGAAGATCTTGTCTGCCTTGTGACTTGGAAATCAAACTCTTTTGGTAAATTTATCATATTTACTATTACTATTATTATTTTTCTTACTATTATTATAATATAAGGTAAATATTTATACATGTATACTATCCTAACCATTTACAAATATCTAATTAAAATTTCAATTACTTTCTTGAAAATTTAAATATTTAATTAATTATTTGAAGAGTTTTTGGTATTTCTGCAAAGTAATTATAGGAATCTCAACTTATTAAAAGTGTGTTCGTTTATGAATCCGGTATTTTTGTTTTCAATTGAATTTTGAAATATGTGGTCGATTTTGAATTATTTTGAATTTTGAAAAGGATATGTGGTTGAGATTGAATGTAAATTGCATTGGAAAATGTGAAGCATAGAAAATAGAATTTGGATTCATAAACAAACAGAGCAAGGTACCATAGCTTTCCCATTAAGATTAAAAAAAAAAAGCAAAGTATCATGAAAATCCTTTGAGACCGAAGCACAATTCGTATTAATATTTGATCAATCCACCTTTTTATTTTTTGGGTAAAATTTATAACACCAAAATGTCTTCAAATAAAATTCCGTTAGTAGACATTTAATTCTCTCTAAGTTCTTGTTCTTCCTTCTCTTCTTACATGAACACTCGACTTCTTTCATCTTTATATATGTTTTAAAAACATCAATCATTTAAATTGAATTTTCACAAACAAATTGATTTCCAATTTCACAGTCAATCTTTAATTATTATTTCTTTGATTAAATAGATCATAAAATTGAAATTATTTTCAAATATAGTTTATTCATTAGGGTGTGTGTGTGTATATATATATAGGGAATGGATATTTTAATACAATTTATTGACACAAATGTCTGGCTCTTGATCTCACCAAATTCAATGGTTGAAATTGAAAGTCAAGAAGTTGCATTTAATACTGCCAATTCATCAATCATCTCAATCATTCATTCTGCATATCAATAGCTAGAAAATTGTGTTTAGTTTTATGTTAAAATATCCCGTCCCATATATGCATTAAATGTAACTTGTTGACTTTCAATTTCATTTATTGGATTTGATAAGATCAAGAATGAGAAATTTGTATCAAAAAATTGTTTTAAATATACAAAAACTGGAATAGAAAAACAAAAATACAATAACGAAAGTAATGCTCACAAAAAGATTAATCACAAATCTGAGACTCATATATCACAGTCTCTTTAAAACAGATTTGTCTTTCGTCATAGGTGTTTGGTGATCAAACGGCATATGTCCCCCATGATAAAACGGAATTTAGACATGCAACTAACACCAATAAGCTATCTTTGGTAGACCAAAAAAATGCCAAAACTCTATCAAATTGTCTTTCTTTCCTATCTTTGTTGAAAGTCTAGAAAATCTCTATTTATAGAGAATCAAAATTTGTAACGGCTCAAAATTTAATTTGTAACTGTTGATTGATGACTCATTAATCTATAAGTTATAAAATTAAATTTGTAACAGCTCATTAATCCATATGTTACAAAATTAAATTTGTAACAGAATTAAATTTTCACCATAAGTCAAACCGTTTTTCGAACAATTTTCTCTAAAAACCTCTATTAACTTAAAGATAAACTACTTTTTTTATCAACAACAAAGGAAAAATAATGATAAAAACCAGCCCATGATAAACATATGTAAACAAAAAATATTAACGAATCTTAAAGTCAACCTTAGTTTTTAACTCAGTATCAAATTGAGCTTCTTAAAGGGTTATTTTTGTGTTTTGTCGCGGTGTTTAAGTTAAATATATTTTAGTCTATATTTTTTAGTTAGTAGTGCATTAAGAAGTCGGGTTTGTTAAGGAGTTTTTAGTGGTGCAAAAAACTTCACGCATATTTTATACATGACTAAGTTATACCCAACAAAATTTACATGAAGACCTGAAAATCAGGGCCAACACCATCATCACTTATACAAGTGATAGTTTGCTCAAGGAATCCATTAATTTCACACCATGACTTGCTAAACTTGTCATCACAAAATCTTCAAACACGGTTGGAATTTTTTTTTTTCTTTCAGGAAAAAATGTTTTCGAAAGGTTCCGAGTACTTCAGTATAATCGTACTTTACCTTGCTCTTGTTGCATCCCTCAACATGCTTCAAGCAAGAGGCACAACCTATATATATTGTTGGAGACAGCGATGGCTGGCATAACTTCGACTACACCGGTCTCTGACTCAAGGCAAAACAATTTCTCGTTGGCGGCATTCTTGGTATGTATAGAATTGACATAAATTAAATAACTATTTCATATGCTGCTGCTTTAGGTTTAGATTTCGTGCACAAACGAAATGAAGAATATGCACAATGCATAAAAGAGCAGTGTCTAACCTCCACAAAAAAGTTCATTCTAATTATTATTACTATTATTGCTCTCTTGACAGTTTTCAACTACGATCCCAGTTCACACAATGTAATGCAAGTGAACGAAACTGCATATGACTCTTGCCTCACAGACACATATCGAAGCGTGGCCTATTTTTTGTCATTTGTGGAAGTCACTGCCCCAGTGGTCAGAAACTGCCTAGCTTTGTGGAAGATCAGTAGATAATTGGTGAAGGGTAGTGCTTTCATGCTAAATAAAAATTCACCTCAATATCGTCATAATGGAATTAAATAGACCATCTCAATAATAAATCTATTCATACGTGTGTGTATGTGTGTATATATATACATATATATATATATAGAGATTTATTAATAGATTTTCTACTATAAGTAGATATTCTTCTTACTCTCAGCAGCAGATATTAAAGTGTTTATGAACCAATTTAGCATAAAACGTGGGATCAGAAGAGAGTGAAGCTGAATTTGAGTTCAATTCCAATTTGGGTTTATTGGTAATAGTACTCCAAAACGTGCCAAGAAACAAATTATAAGAAAGGAACCGGGCATCATCCTACAATAAACAATGTAATAATCACCAGAGTTTATATTTCGATTCTTTGATCTTTGAATGATTTTAGGCTTAACCAAATTGACTTACTTATAACTAAAGCTTAAAAGAAGCTCGATTAAATTTCATTTGTACTTGTAAGGCTCTATTTGTCTGGACTGGGATCATATTAGTAAAACACTGGAAGTAAATTAAATAAATCAAATACATAACTTGACAATTGGTGCAACAGTGTTTTTACTTTTGTGTGGATTTGCTTTCTATACACAGTAATGCATTGGATTAGTTCTTTAAGATTTGAGTGAATTGAATTTTATTAAGCAATGCAAAATGGCATGCAATGACAATCGTTACATTCTCTCATCTCTTTACAAAGATGCTACAATCAATCACATTACCCAGCATAATAATGGAACCGTCAATTTTTTATACATGAGCTGATAATAAGGACAATACCTGAATGCTGTGAACATCCTCACTCATATGCTGGATAGTTTTCTGAAGGAATCCATTTCATACCATAACTTTCCGAATTTTCCATTTTAAGAAAATAGTTCTCCCAAAGCTTGCCAATGCTTCCATGTAATCATACTTTTGTAGCATCCCCTGAAATCTTCAAGCAAGAGCGGATAACTGTCTTGTAGGAGACAACAATGGCTGGAGTTACTTCGATTTCTCCTGGCCTTAGGGCAAACAATTTCACATCAGTGTCGTCTTTGGTAAGAATACAATTGAAGTGAATACATATTTACGAACCAGATAATGCATGAGTGACTCTGCAAGATCTACACAAAAGTTCATTCTGCAAGCAGATTTTACTTGGAAATTTGTTTTCCAAGTAAAAGACTTACTGAACTCTTTTATCATTGTTCTCCAATAGTTTTTGCCTAGCAGAGTAGTACTTGCAATGTAATGCAAGTGAGTGAAGCTACATATCAAGCTTGCTCAGCATGCCGACACATATAAATGGCTGTTTACTAGTGGTAATATCTCAGAGGTCTCATCAGAAGCTGGCCAATATTGGTTCATTTGTGGAGTGGATGATCACCGTGAAAATGGTCAGAAGTTTTACATCACAGCAGAATGATGACGTCTGTAAAAAACAACAACTACCTTGATACCCATCATACTAGAATAAAAAAGGTGATGTCTGTATATAAATTTAAAAAAAAAAAAAACAGTATCTTGATACAAACAAAGACAAAAGCGATGAGGAAGTACAGTCTTTTGCTACCAAAATCCTTTCTAGTTAATGTACACATCCATGCTCCAGCCAAAGAAAAAGATACTGATTTACAAAATCACAATCTATCATATATTCTTTAAGAGATTCAAGGATTATAAAATTTCAGGATAACTACATAAGAACAGCTGAAATTATGAGCATAACGTATGGGACCAATATTCTCTCCCAATAAAGTGTCATTTCATCTTTTATATGCAAATGAGGCATTGATTTGTGCAAAAGCACGTAATATACAGTATACTGGTGACTTGCCTTGTATGGGTTCCATCACTAATACATTTTTAGGTATGACAAACTATTTTTCTTTTCTTTTCCTTTCTTTCTTCTTATTTGGATAATAAAATTCATCACCAATTACTATACATATTCCTGAAAGAACTGCAAAGGTCTCTCAAGCTTACAGATGCACAGAAATTTATCTGAAAAATGATGAAAAATATTGTTTAAAGAGAAGTCAGACCTGGAAACCACAGAAACATCACATATTTGTTCTGAAAACATTGATCTTTATTGTAACAAATTTGACTTTAGTCATATTCCACATTTCAAGGTGCATTTGCAGCAGTGAGTTTTCCTTGAAGCTTCATAATCCGAGTCCGCACAAAAAGCATAAGAAAATATTACTTCAAAAAGGAAATTTTGTGGGAAGAAAGAGAGACAAAGATAGGGACTAAAATATGATAACATTTAACTGTATGGACTGTCCATAGATAATGGGAGAAAGAGAACAAGAACAAAGTCAACTACTACCTACAATCATGATTTCCAATTGTAGTAACATATTCCAATTGGCAGCATAGCAACTTAAGTAGGCTTACTCCTAAAATGGTTCAATAAGAGCGCACTATATAAACTGATTTCACGAGTGATGCTCATCTATGTTTCTTTTTGATTGGTAAGATTCCAACTAAAGATCTTCCATACTCCAAACAGATCATCTGTCCCTTTAGCTGAAGCCCAAAGGTTGACATTATGTTAGGATTTGAGGGTTTGCAAATTCTAGTTCAACGAACTTCTTGAATTACCACACTAGCTTTTAAGTACACAATAAATTAAATGCTGATTGTGGAAAATAAACTGATCAATAATAGCCCACTACAAAATTTCAATCATACCTTGAATGATTTGGATCGACGAATGGAAGGATCTATTTGTAGACATGTTGCATATGATTTCTCAGCTGCATCATATTGGTCAATAGCCAAAAAAATATCACCTTGGCAAATGTAAGCCTGCAAAGTTGGAACTGGTAAACTTAACATTTGATGGACTATAATAATTGGCATGAAATTGTCCAGATAGCAATCAACCATAAACTGTTTGGTTCATGTGTAGAAGAAATTAAAGCTGCTTGTAAAGTAATAAAAAAACTCAGAAACACATAGAGAAGAGAGATAAAGATAATTCAAATAATAATAATACCCTTTTTTTTGGCTCTGAGAAGACAAATAGGCATGCACAAAAATACATACATGAGAAAAATCTATGAAAATACTCTCTAACACTTATCGCTACCAACAAACTCATGAAAAGACTAATTGGTTTTACATTTATACAGTTAATTATATAATAAATAATGAAAAAGAATAATTGCTTATGGACTAGCTTTGCTAAGATTTCTTCAAGATGCTGCCAAGATCACTCCTTAAACAGTGATGATTTTTAAAAGTCTATTTTTTTCCTTGTTTACTAGTAGAGGACAATTACGGAGACAAGAAAACACCACGATTACTAATTTTTTAAATAAATTCAGTATTATAGTCTTACCTTGAGCCAAGCTGAGCAAATTTTAATTTTACCAGGTAAATATCCAAGTCATTCATGCGAGCAAAATAGAACAGAGAGATTGATTGCAAATTAACCTATTGAAGTAACATGCAAGAGAAGATCTCCAAAGACATGAGCCTCAAAATTCTTCCATCTTCTCCCAGTTCATTTATTAAATGCTACACCTTTCTCATAGAATAAATATATAAATAAAATACAATGCTTGGATCTCCATCTCATCAAGTTCTTCAAAAAGCAATGATGACGATGAAAAGAGAGATCATTTGCAAAATGAAAAGCCCCATACACAACGTAATTATAATATTCTTTTTTTTTAAATAAATAAAAAATTACAAGTCCAACCGTTGGCGTTATTATATTGAGCACTATCCATCAGCTATGTTAACTATGTTGCCAAACACTTTTAAGCCACGTCTTCATATGGACAAAAACCAGGTTTCAGTCTAAGATCCAATGCTATGTAAAAGATAGTTCCTATTGTAATCAATAGAATTCTTCTTATTTCGGAAATATCTAAGTTCAATAGCTATGAATCTCACATATTTGGTACTTGAGTGCAATTCTTATATCCAGCATGAAATATAAGTTGTCTCACCTCAGTATACCGGGGTGCTAATTTCAAAGCTTCGCTGACATCTTCAAGAGCCCCAGAGTAATTTGCCATTGCCAATCTAGCAGGAGACCTGAATAGAAGAGAAGTCTTATAAAGCTATCACAGCAAAACACATTTATTGCAGAGAAGATTGTGCTCTATTTCTTAATTGTAAAATTTTCTCTTGTTGTCAAGGTTCTCTTAATTAAGTTTCTACCTGTGAAGCCATACATTGGCCTTGCATTGGGAAGAAAACTAACACATTCTAGAAAAGACCCCACCTGGATTCGTCCCTCTATATATTTAAGAAGTACAACAGTGGTGACTGGTGTAATAACCCATATCTATTTGTGTAGATTCTCTATTATGCACAAGCATTTTCAGAAGGTTTCTCTGAAGTAAACACGCTGACTTTTAAATGGTTTCTCTAAAGTGAAGCAAACAAAATACTTATCAAGAAAGAGATACTATTAAACAAACCTGTTTTTATACAGAACATGGATACCAGCAAATGGTTTTAAATTTATAGCCTGCACCAATCAAGAAACATGGCATCAGCAATACCCCTTCTAGAATCCTTCTTCCCTACTCAGTTAACATGTTTCTAACAAATTTTATGAAAAATTTAAGGAGGTTTCTAATGAATCTTACACAAAATTTAGGATAGTTTTAGGAATATCATAATCACTAGTCTACATGTCTCCTCAAAATGAATGAAATTTACTCTAAAATTTAACAACTACAAATACACCAACTCATGAAAAATTAGTGTGTATATATAGAAAAGCAAAATGAGTGATAAAGCTCGTCACCTGAGAGAGCAACAGTTCAGCCTCCGATAAATTACTCGTCTCGCTCTCAGCCTCAGCTCTCTTCCTCAACGTTAGCGCTTCCAAGCTCTTCCCACTATCAGCCGAGCCACCGACTCCACACAACTCCATCATAACCTCAGAAGCTCTAGCAGCCGTCCCGCAGTGCCCGACCACGACACCTTCAGGCAGAGCCACGAGTTGGACCCGGCGCCGCATTTCCCCAAGCAGCCACACGGGCTGACTGCGACTTGAGGCGGCGCCAAACCCACCATCGTTTCCAATGTCTGCATTGAGCCCTGTTTGCGGCAAGTACGGTTCGTGCACACCCTAATCTCCTTCAACTCCGCTTTGGTGACGGTGACGCGGCCGTGTGGAGGTGATCCACGTGGCGAAAAGGGGTTAGCGTTTGATCGTAAGAGCGAGCGGCGAGCGAAAAAGAAGAGGGATGTTGCTTCCACCATTTTAACGGAGTCTCTGTTCTTCTGTTATGACGGCGTCACTGGAACTCAAAGTCTTCTTCTTGTTCTTCTATCTATCCATTGCCGGAGTGGAGGCTGTGAGTGGAGAATTTAGAGAAAGAGGTGGGTTGTCTCAAACCCGCTTAGATGGATCCGTTTACCCGATACTTTCTTTCTTTGGTGACAGACCGGTTCGCAACGGTTTTCATATGGATTTTGGATAACTTCAATTTAATCTTGTGTTTTCTTTTTTAAATAAGATTTCTCACAAATTCTTTTACACAAAATTCTAATTCTTAATCTAAATAATCCATAGTTAAAATAGTTGATGAATTTGTAATATTAAATAATAATTTTTTATTTTAAATTTCAAATAATAATTTTTTATTTTAAATTTCAAATCTTAGATTTAGTGAGATCAAATGTTAGAAATTTATATTAAGAATATGTATCAAAAGATTCATTTAATATAATTTATTAAAAAAGTAAAAAAACAAAAACAACAAGAGAAGTTATAAGGTATGATATGATAATTAGATTTTCAATAAGATTTTGTTAACTTACAGAGAGTTCATCGTAAATAAATTGTAGATATATTATTATTATTGTATAATTTTTTTTACTCTTTTAAGTAAGCTGTAAAAAAACATAATACTCCGTGTATATTAATAGATTCTATTAAATATTTTCATTTTGTTTTTAATAAATGATTTGAAAAAAAATCTAATCATAAAAATGCATTTATTGACTCATATAAAAATTAGAAAAAATGAATAAATTTTATAGACTCATTTTTTCACTCTTCACGAAGGCATGAGGTAAAATTTAGCAGTTATCATTTCATAAACTAATAG
The DNA here is from genome assembly GCA_013180625.2 of Boswellia sacra. Lineage (NCBI taxonomy): Eukaryota > Viridiplantae > Streptophyta > Magnoliopsida > Sapindales > Burseraceae > Boswellia > Boswellia sacra. The sequence goes on along the minus strand of SNVD02008762.1, from coordinate 283,995 downwards.
ATATTGAATTTTCTCACTTTTCGAGCTCAAGTTATCACCTTTGTTCTTATAACATAAGTAACATCTGGCTAATGTATTTACAATTATTAAAACTATGAATCTTCTAAAACCACTAACCAAATTGAACTATTTATATTTATAAATGAAATTAATTAATGTGTCGTCTTCATTTGTAATTACAATTTAATTAATAATTTTTATTTGTTTTGGTTGGACGAAACACTTCACGGCTAGTCATTTTCTTGTTCCTTAAACCCTGGGAAGCCACAAATGTAATGCTGTTTTCTTTCGCATAGTAAACTTAATATATATTGCCCTCGATCATCTTTCCTTACCTTGTTGTGTGACTCGCTCTTTACATCTCTCTTTCTGTGTCATCTGGCTTGAGGTGCAAATATGGAGGACAATTTGAATTGTTATATGGCATGGCCTTTAAGCCAATCTTGGAAAATATATGTATGTTTACAATTTTCTGAATTATATTGTACATACAAAGGTGCAAATTAATATCCAGGTGATCACTATGAATTGTATCAAGTATTTGCAGGGGCAAGTCTCAAGCAAATCCTGGAAAATATAGTAATTTTAGATTATAAGTATAGGTTCAACGAACTTATTATTAGCAAACCATTGTGATTGAAGAAGAGGCAGAGGGCCTTCTAAGTTATGTAAGTAATATTGTAAAAGCCTTCGTAAAATCTTGATCATTTTTTTCCTCCTGGACACCACTTAATTACCAGACCAACACTATCAATGAAATTGATAAAATTGAAGTATTTATGGGCACTTTTTTTTTCTTTTCTTTTCAGGTATGGTGAATTTGGAAAGAAGGGACAGCTTTTAATAATATTGATCCCACGATAATGGTCGGTTCAAGTGATGAAATGCTGAGATGTAAGCATATCGGATTACTATGTGTTTAGGACAATGAAGCTTGCAAACCATTGCTTCAGTTGTTCTCATGCTCACTAGTTGCTCTGTTTCTCTTCCGGAACGATTAGAACCCGGATTTTTTATACACACTACCATGGTCCAAAACCATTTAGAAGTCAATATTTCAAATCTTTCTACATGGAATTCCGTCCAATCTACAGTTAATGGAGCTTCAATTACTGAGCTAGATCCAAGACAATATGTCACACCCCGCACCCAATATAGTAATACTGCAGTGCATAAGAGTTTGCCAAGAGAACACAGTCGTCGCTATGCCAAAATCCTCCCATAATCTTTAACTGATCGATTACCTGAGGTACATAACAAACTAGTGAGTATGAAACTCAGTAAGCAGCTAGAATTATGAAAATTGACGTTAACACTCAAAATAAAACAATTAATGGCAATAACCATTTCAAAATATGACTACTATTCAATACTTATTCCATAAATCACCGATTACTATTCATTTCTTGGTATACAAGCCACCAATGCCTTGCTAAGAAAGTCAAAAAACTGATTTCACTGTTCAAGGATCGTGCCCTTGCGTGAGGGAACTGGCGCGACGACGCCAAGTTTTTGATTTTCAATTTGTTACAAATTTCAGTTTCGCGCTCCGATGCCAAGGAAGAGGCTCACCTGCGCCAACTCTCTGTTCTCTCTTACTTGAGTCGGTGCAAATGGTGCTCCAGTGCGAAAGGTATGGCGCAGCGGTGCCAATTCTTTGCGCATACCTCTTTAGGTTGGTTAAAGATGTGCTCCTGCGCCAACCTTACATCATTGGCAAATTTCCTAGACCAATTACTCACTTATCCAGTCACATTTCTAATTCTATAAATACCTATCTATGGGTAATCAAACATGGCTTTTCCACGTCAAAGCCCATCACATATATCTATACAAACACCCATTTGTATACATATGTCTCATTTACAAATAAACTTCCATAAGTCTATCACATCCTCATGTGCTTCTATAAACACATAAATCATTCACACATGAGTTTCCACAAGCTAGCTACATTGTTCATATAGATATCCATTTCACATAATTTTGGAAGCTTCCATAGTACAGTCACAGATACTTAGGAACAGTGCTTTGTAATCGAGGTAGGACTTATCATATCACAGTCAAATCACATATATGGGCCCATATCACATAGCCACCCATCGGCGGCATCCGTAGGCAAGGCATCGTCGTAGTGAGTATTTCTCACATTGCACGAATCTGCCATCACTCGAGGGTGACAGCGACATAGTCCTGCTGGACTCTATCCTGCCACACGGAACAGTACATATACACAGAGATGCCTACAATTGAGATAACTCAAGGCTAGTATGACAATCTAGGTGATACTGGGCCCATGCTACCGAATCCCATGTAGGAAAACAAATGGTCCAGACCTCCCCTCAAGTTATGAGAGCTAAGTATCCTAAGTTGTGGCATGCCACTCACATATCAGTTTTTACATTCAGTCCCATAAGTGAAGCTCTATATTAAGCTTTCACTCACATATCACATTTCACATTTCAGTCACATAAATGAAGCTCTATGTCAAGCTTCTAACCCAATCACAACTTATCACAATTCATTCATCATAATGCTAGCATTAAACTGTATCACATTTCACATTCGACATTCAATATATTCTCATGGGCTTAGCATGTAATTTCAAATTCATAACACATCACACAGTGATGCATGCTTTCACACATCAGAATATTGCAGTTCACTATCATAATTGAGGTTCTACGTAGGCTTCTCATTAATCACATATACATTCATAAATACAATAAGACTACATATCTCATATACACTTATAGATGTGCACAATCCACACATTGATATCATTTCTTCACACATAGATACCCATTGACTTCTTTATTCGTGCCAACCGTTTCATTACTCTTCGATATATTTCAATCATACCGTTGCACAACCATGTCCATGTATAACTGATGTCATTCATTTTCCACTCATACATATTCATGGAACTCTAATACACATGGTATTTCATAGACATTCATTTGTTATGCCATCTCACATGAGGAATTAGTATCCTAGAATGTTTGGCATATACTTCATTATTTATATACACACATCGTTTCATTGGCAATGTTATTCAAGCCATATCACAACAAATTCACCACTACTAGAAAAATCTTCATACTTGTGTGTTTATCCCCCTCAAGTATGTAATAATTGTGGGTTTCTTAGCTCACAAGTTTGGCACAGACAAATATTCTATAGTTGTGAGTTGGTCAAACCCACAAATATAGGACTGCAACATATTTGTCACAAAAAAAGCCTCGAGTATTTGTGCTTTAGAATTTAGATTTTGAAGATATATTTGAGACATATATGTAATACTCGTGGGTTTGTAGCCGCCAAGTATAGTTTTAGGAAAAATAAAAAAAATTATATATATTTTATATTTTTGTAAACAAGATTTTTTTAATAATACTATAATAGATCATATATTATCATAATATATCATTTAATAATAAAACATATCTTAATTATGAAAAGAAGTATGCTTAAAAAAATGTACATCAACATTGAATATGAAATATCGTAGTAACTTACAATAACATTTTCTAAAAGTATTAAGACAATCAAAAGTATCTATTGTCACCACTACTCCCCTTGCTTCTGTGTATCCCAGAGGCTCCTTTCTTTGAATGCTAAGTACGTGGACACTACTTTGGCACAAAGCAAGGACAACAGAGTATGCAACCTTAGTGAGCTTTCCTCTATGGAGCATTTCGGTTGTTTCTTTGGGGATGCTATTTGCACAACTGAGTTGTGCAAAGCTAATTCCATCTACCACCTTTATTCTAAGTTGAGGATGCTTGTGGAAATAGAGCCCACCATAGCAATTCAACTCCTCCCCCTGAAAATTGATTACTATTGGTTCAATGTAATATTCATCATCTAATAAAACAAATAATTGGCATGGAATTCATCTAATTATAGTAGGGTTAGTAAGAGGTCATTTTACTGTGAATTACAATAGCTTTTGCTTGATTTAGAGGCATAAATTCATAAAGATCACCAAAACAAACTAGTTTCTATAGACAAGTCAGGATTATGCACAATCAGTTCACAAAAATATCTATAAAACTGATTCATTTAATTCCATATAGTACTCCAGCCATGCCATCTATAATATCCACAAGGATGTATTGGACTTATCTAGCAACTCCAATTGGAGTGTCAAACTTAAAAGCATTAGGATAGTTGTTCTGGGATAAACAAAAGACTACACAACAGACTATTAAGTCATACATATTGTAAGTAATTCAATTAGATGCAAAATGTTGGAACTTAAAAATTCAATCAGATTGTAATAATAACCAACACAGACAGTAGATATATATAACAATTTCGGATAAATTAAGCAAATATAGAAAAAAAATTCCATAACCTGCAATTTGAAGCTTCCTGGTTTTTCCATCTTGCTCCACAGTGCAGATTTTCTGAACAAGAGAACATGAGAGTAAGGAGCAAGTGAGACCACATGTTAAATTAAAATGAACAGATCAAGTTCGTAACACAGAAACTGAATACTTATAAAGTCAACTCCAATGGCTCTTCGGATACGAATCGTCCTGGTTTACAAAACAAAATGCTCAACATTACTAGGAAATTGAGATGTAAATTGAATACCACATAGCCATAACAATTCATCTAGATAATTACATTTCTGCATGTAGTAAAGAGCCATAACTTCCAACAAATAACATAATTCAAAACAAAGGAACATAAGAACTTACTGCAAACCTCAAAAGTAGACATGATTTTAAACTAAGCATTGCACCGCAATTAGAATTAAAACAATCAACACCCCAATACTCATTAAGTGAAGCACACAAAAATCAAATAAAATGAGAGAGAGAGAGAGAGAGATTGAGAGGGAACATACTAGGTGCTGTTAGTGCCTTTAGGAAACTTAAGAATCAAGTTACAAGAATAAATTATCTGTGTAGTGAGACCAAACCCTTTATTTGCCTAAATTCCAAGCACAAAATTCAAACACAAAGTTACATAGAAAAATAAAATGCACTAGACTATCAACTACGCAATCAATTTTACAAACTCAAGCTAATTAAAAGTAAAACTTTAAGTGATTACAAAGAAAGTTTCAAAAGACAAAGGTTATATATTATAAGAATTTGGCAAAATTTCTATAAGTAATCTTTATATATGTAAAACTAGTTGCTGACTTGCTAGAGATACAGTCCTAGAAATATGGTAAATTGCTAATAGATTTGTAGCACTCTTTGTTTCAGTAGCATAGAATATTTTATTATCTTCAAAAAAAGAAAACTCAATACCAACTGCAGATCAGATCTTCAGATAAAATGTGTTTATCAAAATAAAATGGAAAAAAAGCCCCAGTAAGAGGAAGTGATAGACAAAAAAGAAACACTCTCATTAGAACATGACACAAGTAACTTAAAATATTAGAGCTCATGTATACATATAAAATTAACTAAAAAATTTCAATAAATAAATATATATATATATATATATATATATATATTATATTATTACTTTGTTAACCAAAGCTACCAAAAAAGATTACTAACAGTCGCATGCATTTCATCAAACAGTTTGTCTACAACGTAAATACAATATCTGAATATTGATATATTTCTAAATTTATTAGATCTCCATTCGTTAAATTGTGTTTACTATTATTATTTATATATGATTTATTATTAACCATTCGGTACCATAAAGCTTGTCAATATTGCAATTCATAATTTACCATCCTAATTCCAACTAACAAAAGAATACAAATAATAATAGACAAATGTAAATGGAATGCTTTTCTTTCATAAATTTGATTAACATCTAATTAGGCCTGTTTGATACTAATTTTTCTTTTAAAAGTAATTAGTAACAAGATAAATGTTGCATTAATCATCATACGTATTTTTAACATAATATAATAAGAAAGTAAAAGGCTAAAAACTTAATCGAAGTTGCAGGACCACCCTATACAGTGGGTTATATAAGGCCGAAATTAAACATTGCTGAATCTTTTTTTTTTTTTAAATTTTTGCCTGGTATGGAAAGTGTCAGTTAAACTAATCAAAGGTGTTATTGAGGTTTCACTTTAACTAAACTCCCAAGTTCATTGCTGTACAAACCTGAATAAATATTAATAAATTAGCACTCTCATCACTGAAGGTCCATAAAATTTGTTGTTATTCCATTCAAATTTCATGTCAACTAGAGCTTATCTATCCCCTAACATTTCTATAGCACCAACTCCACTTTTGGACCCAGGAACCAAATTAAAGATGACAAATTTTTGTGGGTATGAGTAGAAATATAATAACCAAATAACTCCATTACATGAAAAGTCAAAACAAGGAAGCTAGGTGCCTAACTATTAAACATAAGTAACCTAAAGGTCAGTCAACTGATTTTTACAAGAATGATACAATAACATTAACTCAAAAGGCTTGTCTTTACAAGACTGATGAAAAAATTATAAAACTCATACGATACATTTATATTATCTAGCTAAAGAGTGCATGTTCTTTAGAAATGAGAAGATGAGATATGAGGATAAAGCAAGCTCATAGTCAATTGAGAAACTACGACCAAACCCACTAGGAATAAAGAAGAAGAGACGAACAAGAAGTGGGGAATGCAGACCAAATGCTGTATTCACCCCTACAAAGAGAAAAATCAAACTTAAATAACGTCACCACAATTTGAATTCAATAGAAGCCTGAAAGGAAAAAAGACTATGAATAAAGTAACAGCTATATAAATTTAAAAAAATTAAAATCATAATTAACAGCTCACTTAATCAACGAGATTATACTTGCTTGTGCTTGAAGAGAACATAATAGAACAAGAAAGAATTTCTGAACAGCATGGCCTTTTGCAAGCGTTAAAACCCTGAACAATAAATTCATCTCCATCAGATCCTACAAGCAATGAGTCAACTGCTATAAACTAGCTAAAAATCATGAAACAGTGCATAAAGTTATTAGAATTGGGTCCTATTTGTTTTCCCTTCCCCTAACCAAATAAACATAATATTGACGGTAATTGACAAGAGCTATAATTAAAACTTTGAATTAATAAGGAAAAAGGAAAATCCTCAATAACATTAATTGTCCAACATTGACATTAATGTATAAAGGGAAAATAAATAAATAAAACTCATCACCATCCTGCCAAGACAAAGAGCATGCAGTGTAAACTCCATCATTGTCTTCTGGAATGCAAGTGATGCATGAGAAAATAGCCTCTCTATTCATAATTAAATATGACCAAAAATACATAGCAATAAAATTATGGGCAGACACATTCACCGTTTCTTATTAATGTGATTATTTGCAGAGAGACACACATGGACTGACCCTTCTCATCAGCTCTGTCACTAATGATATAATGATAGCTTAGCCTGCTCATAATATGTATCATTTAACATGTGACAATCAATTGGTGGCTTGCAATCCCCCATATATACACATCATTCCTACATTTCCCTGAAAAAAATCAAATCAAATAGTTTAAAATTAAATAATCCACGACTAAATAAAGGTTAATAAGGAAGAAAATAAAAAAACCCATGTTTAAATTGTTAGGCAAAGCATTTTAGGCAAAATTGTCATTATTAGCAAAGAGGCAAAGAGTGAATTGGCATTTGGCAGATTTGCGCTTTCTCATTTGTAAAACTAGGTGGTGCCTATCAGTTCATAACTACTAACTCTTGCGCGTTTAACTCCAAAACAACTAAACAAGTTCATTTTTTTCCTCTTTATTGCTATTCATGACCATTCACTATCTCCGTTGAAAACAATTCCCATCTGTTCCTTCACATCTAAGTTTGAGTGTTGAGTTACAATTCCCATTTGCAAGATGAAATCAGAACACAAAAACCTTAGACAAAGACAAAAATCGTTTGTTTGGTTTTTAAGAAAGTGAAGAGATGATAGATCGATTAAACCAATTGATTTATACGGTTTCAGAGGAATTTATAGGGTTTCACATAAATTAAATGAAGGAAAAAATAGAAGAGAAGAAATTAAGGAGTAAGTTACCGATTCATGGGTTGGAGATAGACTTCACCTCTGGACGTTAGTGATTTCTCTTTTGTGTGCAATCGTGAATGCTGCTGAGTGAGCTACAACCATGAATCTGCGAGGTAATAAAGTGAATGATAGATGATGAATAAGCCGAGTGATGACCCAACAGTTGTAAACGTGAATCAGGGGAAGTGAAAATAGTGAACAAATAAGTGAGCAAAAAATAGTGAATGAGGGAAAACAAACGATTGATGGAGGAGGGATAGTGAAAGAGAAGAGGGACATGGATTGAATGAGAAGAAGGAAAATGAAATCGAAAGCTTTAATTTTATTAATGCTAATTTCTTTGAGCGGCTAGGGATTAAAAAGGCGAGGGAAAGTGAAACTTGGACAAGGGAAAGAAAGAAAGAGGGATTTTGAGCGTTTTTACATATTTGTCCCTAATTTTTCAATATGACAAATATGTTTAGTGGCCATCTCACAAATATTGTGAAAATCAGGGTTTGACTTATCATTGCATACCATAGTTGTCAGTATTACCAAAAACTCACAAATATTTAAAAAACTATGTGACAAGTATAAAAAAATTCTAGTAGTGCACATATATGAAGGCACATTCACATTTTTATATCGCACACACACAAAATTTATACCAACATATAACTCACATACACATCAAAGTGTGCAAAATCACACATTTCATAAATCACTATAAACCCCAATCAAATCATTTCCCATATCAAGGTCCATGTATTCATGGCCTTATCCACATTCCATCAACACATTTCACATATGTTCACAAGTACAATCATTAAACACATTTCATTAAGAGTTAACATCTATTGTGTCCTCAAAAGGGTCTAGCTACTTACTTGATTAGCCTCACCTCTTAATTTTGTTTTCCTATATTTCTTGACAATCGTATCACATGTATTAAGAGAAGAAACACAAATGTTTAAAATTCACCTCTTCTTCTTCTCCTTCCTCTCTAGTAACCATTGCCATACTCATGACGCACTGATCAATATCCATTTACAAATCATTAAACCCCTTATAGGTTAACAACAGTTCAACCAACCAATAACATCATTTATTAAACTCTATCACACATACATATTGGTTGGATTATTATGATAAGAGGTTATTCATTTCCAATCATCACCAAACTTCATGGAACTCAAGTAGACATACATATTATAGTCCATGAATTTTATTGAGTCAAAATAAGGTCATATACCACTTGAAAATCCTTAATTTCATTCACACAGCAAATCTGTCTGTAGACTTCTCAACTGAACAGTGCAACTTTGAAGAATTTTATAACATTTTACAATACTCAAATCTCTACCAAACTTTCCAGTCTAGAACTAGACATATATAAGAGTCATTCTACCAAAAATCATGATTTTCTAAGGAGTTTTTAATTAGTCCAATGAAATTTACTCCATATGCTATGTTTTGGAAATTGTCATTCATAATTCTTTAAGTCCAGCTTTGGAAATTCATAACCAAAAATCATGAAAATTTACATTCAAATAGAAAACATATCCAAAGGTTTTCATATAAAAAATCAAGGAATTTTATGAAGATTTTCCCCCTCAAATCGAGTTCATTCCGCATGCCCTATTCTAAAACAAGGGAATTCACAATTTCGAACTAGAACTTCAAAAATTCACACACTATGAATTTTTGAGTGTTTCTAAATTATATAAACTCCTTGATGTGTCTAGTTTACTATATAAAAATTTCAGAGTTAGCAAACAACCATAGAATTTATAGAAATTTTTGGACTTAGCACTGTTCAGAAAAACAACTCTACAGGATTTATATTCATATTTTACTTCTAGCTTCCTAACATCATCAAATCTCCAAATTCTTCCATAACTCACACTAATTCATGTTTTTCTAACAATTTACAGCATATGCCTAACGTGAAATATCACAAGTAACAATAAACCATCCCTCAATTGAATGGGTATGGCTAGAGCTAGAGAGATATAAGTGAATCTTTATCTCTTGGCCTCTTGTTTCCTTCCTCTCCTCTTGATTCCATGGCAAAATTGAGGGAAATAGGGAGAGAGGGTGCTCGACGTTTCCAAGAGAAATGGGAGAGCAATGAATCTTTCTACAGTTATCCCATGTTTTGTGGATTTACATCACACAACAATTTCAATTAAGCCCTTACACTATCTTAGCGTTTCACTTACACCCTTCCATCTCTCATCTAATTTCATCCCACTCCATATATATACACATACTCATAATGTTAATAATACATATTTTTTTACAATATATATGTAAGTTAAACTTACTTAAAATTTGGAGTGTCACACAATAGGTATGTGGAGCGTTTCACTTACACCCTTCCATCTCTCATCTAATTTCATCCCACTCCATATATATACACATACTCATAATGTTAATAATACATATTTTTGACAATATATATGAAGTTAAACTTACTTAAAATTTGGAGTGTCACACAATAGGTATGTGGATGGAAGCTATCTGGACCTTTAAGCAAGATTGTGCTCTAAAATTGTGTAGTTCGAGTTCCAATGACTTTGTAAAGAACTGCCTAGACCTTAGTAGAACATCTGTGTAGTTCCTGTGACCTTCACATATTGGGCATTAGCTTCTGGGTTGTAGTAGTGCCTTTATCAACTTTTAACCCTAAGAGCTACAGTTTTGTCCAGAGCCATTAGTGAATGTAAATAGTGGTTACAAACTGTCAAAAAATTTCTTTTACTAATATTTTTCGCAAGCTAATGTTTGAGCCAGCATTTGCTATCAGTCCCATCTGCGGTAAACTGATATTCTTAATTTGGAATGCTGCTGATTATGCATTAGCATATTAGTACTTATTACCATCTGACCATACCAACAACAGATAGAGGTTGACATGATTCAACTCGCATATAGAGAATATAGCATCCCCACTTCTACACTTATTGTTTAGGAGAAGCAACTGGCTGAACGAGATGGGCAAGTCTAACATTTCCAATCTTTTAATATCCAAAAGTCATGGGAATCATAATATTTCACATCAAATTTTTGTACCATTGGCTTATATGGCTCTACACTTTCTATTATTGTAACAGATTAGAATTAGAGTAGGAAATACATCATTCATTATAGTCTTTGTCTCTACTTTGCCTAAATTGGCACTTGGGAGGCATATATGCATGTACCACTTGCACTTTATGTGGCTTTTCATCAGCCATCAGATCATTTACATGTCAGATAATTTTTTTTTTTAAGAGGGGATAAAATCTTATTTAATTTTTCAGAGTGCTAGACTTACAATCCAAGATCTATAACCTAATATGACAGTCTGTATGGCAAAAATTCGCTAGAGGAGGAAAAAAAGAAAAATAAATGAGGGAAGTTATATCTCTAGTAGGATTTTACCATTTAGACTGCCACATCATGTTATAGACTTTACGTTGAATTTGGATAGTAAGTCTAGCATTACTGTTAATTTTTAGAAGTTTTTGTTAAATGAAGAAATTATTGACAAATTAAAAAACTTGATTGAATTTATAGCATAATTTACTATATTAAAAATTTTAATTAATTAATTTATTGTTAAATTAAATCGATTATTATTCAATTTAAGCTTTAACTAGATTATTAAATTTTGAATACATTTATAACGTCCTTGGATCTTAGTCACCTGTAGAACATTCTCAGTTCTCCAGGAATGCTATCGTACAAATATCATATTAAATCTACTTAATAATTAAGGTGGATTTTATTTTTATTTAGATTAAAACCACTGATAATAATCTCGAGAGCCCTCTTATTAGATGTTTCATAGTTTCTCACTCCGGAGGCTCCTGGTGTTCTACCACAGGATGCTTTCCCTTAGTGATTTCTAGACTTAAAACTCTTATTATTGTGGCAAATATTGCACTCTGTACCTAGGCTTTTCCTTGGTTGAATACAGTTATTTTAAAGAAACAATTGATTTTAAAGGAGACAAAAAAAAAATCTTATCTAAACGTTGTTTTATTTATCATGAAAAATACTCTCTGTGTCGTGTCTACAATTACTATTTTGAACATTATACAATTGTTATTTATTTTGGTCGGGTCGGACAACCGTTTACAGCTAGCTAGTCATTAGATCTCTTTGTTCATTTAAGCCATGACAGTGAAATGTAACGCTAGATCTCTTTCTTATATATATATATATATATATATAGGATTTAACGTTATGGTTTTGTTATATTGCACCCTGTACCGTAGTGAGTAGTGATCATTAATCTTCTGTTTTAGGGTTAACTTTTATACCTCCCTTGAACTTTGATGAAAAATCAGCCACCTCCTTTATGCTTTTGGAAACATCAGTAAAGTCGTCTACGGTTAAAATAATACTATGTTCGACTGTTAAAATCTTGGTTAACTCCCTTTATAAATGATATATATGGGTTAAATCTTGGTAACTCCCCTTATAAATGATATATATGGGTTGACCACTTCACCTCAAAATAAAAATTTTAACTTTATGATTAGCCAAAATTTATTTAATAAATCTCATATATGAGTTTAAAGATGTTAGATATGTCAGTTGTTAATTTATTTAAAAGTAAAAGTAGTTTTTATTTATCATTAATTAAACTTATAATGTTAATGTCTCTTCAATTAGTTTAACTATCACCAACATTTTAGATACATTGGACATTAGCTTCTGTGAAAGTTGTAACTGCTTTTATCAGCTTTAAGTCACATTATCTTCCCACTTTTGTCTAAAGAGATCTGCATTTGGGTCCAGGACCATTAGTCAATGTAACAAGCGATTATAAAATGAGGAAAGATTTCTCTTACTAATTTCTTATCAGGTGCTATTTGAGCCAACATTTGCTATCAGTCTAATTCGCGACCGGCAAAACATCTTACTGTACCAAAAGAAGATAGAGGTCGACTTGGTTCAACTCATATATAGAGTATATAACATCCCCACTTGGAAACTTTTATGATTTAGGAGAAGCAAGTGGCTCAACGAGATGCACTAGCCTGAGTTTTCCAATCTTATATGGCCATTTATCAGCAATCGGATCATTTACATATCAAATAGTTTTTTGTAATACGGGATACAATACCATTTACCTCTTTATTGTTTAATTGTTTTTGAGAAAAGGAACAAACGGATTTATTATGATTATTTGGAAGAAAACATTTTCTTCCTATGGAATAAAGTTCAATCATGGGCATCTTTACATTTATTAATACAATTGTCGTTTCTTACACTTACATTTTCTCAATATGAAATCTTCAACTTTTCCTTGTAACTTGTTCTCATTCCATTTTATTACTGTGTCAAATGAATTTACTTTCTTTTCTCTGTTTCTTCTCCTATTTTTTTTTTGTTCTCTCTCTCGCTTTTCGCTCTTCTGTCTTTCAATTTGCTTTCGGGTTTGCAACTAGCTAAAAGAACCAGACAGGTGAAACAAATATTTCAAAGGATACAAACCGCCTTAAGCTAGTAGCTCACAAGCTGTTTAATGATTTCTATGGCATATTGTAGTAGAGATGTGGTTCATTTCAGCCCTCATGTTCTATCTCGCCAGCTCCTATTTTCATTTCTTTTTATTTTTTTTGACAATTTATCCTAATATAAAACTTTTAAAGAAGGAAAAAGTATCTCAATCTACAATTCTGTTTTCCTAAATTTCTCCTACCTAAAATAACTTTATTTTTAGATTTGTAGTAGTGAACATTCAGAGCAAATGATAATTGATCTCCACTGTCCATCCTATTATTATTATTTTTAATTATCTTTTAAACCAATTATTTTTTAGTGATAAGAATGTTGATAATTTCCAAACCAAACATTAAAGTTTTGATTTTACTCTGGGAAAAAGCTTTTGCTTAGTAACAATCAAGATCTCCTTCTCCTTGGCAGTGTTGAAATTTGACTTACTCTGATACCACTTTATTGGAGAATAATTACTCAACCAATCAAGCAACACAAAAACATAATGAAGAAGGAGATATTGACTCTTGAGCACTTATCAACTCTTTATTACTTCTTCTTAATAAAATTGATAAATTACAAAGACTTATATAGCAGACTCAATCCTAATCCTACTTAAACCATAAATACTAATAATTATAAAATAACTAAACAATTAATCCTAATTCAAACTAACTAGGAATATCAAACCCTCCCATAACAAGTCTTCTAATCTAATTAGGACTCTAATCTTATTTTAACTTGGACTTTAATTTCTAAATAAACTCTTAAGCTTTGTTTAAACTTCCAACACCCCCTTTTAAACTAAGCTTAACCAAACAATGACTTGGAACTTCTTCTTGAACATTGTTGATCTCTTGGCGAACCTTTCTTGTCTTGACGAGCATCTTTATATACCTCTTGAATAACTTTATAATTATTATGCTCTCTAATTAACCAAATAAACACAAGATCTTCAATAAGACTATATAGTAACTTTCCAATCAACCTTACCTTCATGTTTTCCCATACATACCTCATATGGTTTTCTTGCATAATTTATCAACCATGACCATAATTGTTTGTCTTCTTTCTTTTCTTCACATATGTCTCCATGATCATACCCAAACTTTGTTTTATCTTTATGAAAAAATTTGACTCCATAAGCCTTCATAAATAAAATCTTTAATATAATTTCCTTTTGTTCTTGTGTTAACGTTGCTTGATTTGCCGGTACTTCAAAACCTTGATTTACAACTTCCCACATGCCTCTGTACTCAAACTCGGCTTGCATTTGAGTTCTCCAATACTCAAAGTTGTGCTTGTTTCCATCAAATCTGGGAAGTTCTTTTTCCATCTTGATTTGTTTCCTTGACTCTGCCTTCCTGGCCACTCTGACAGGCTCTAACTGGCTCTACCAACTCTGATAGGCTCTTCTTAGCTCTACCAACTTTGCTTTGATAGACTCTGAGACCTTCCTGGCTCAACTCTAATCTAGCTCTTTCTTTGTGCCTGCTTCTCTCACAGGCCTTCCTTGGATCTTTACGTTGTACCTAGCTCTGAGATTGCTCCTCTAAGACACTTTCAAACTAGCTCTGATATTGCTCTTCCCATGACCGTTCCAACCTAACTCTCATACCACTTTGTTGGAATTTGACTTACTCTGATACCACTTTGTTGGAGAATAATTACTCAACCAATCAAGCAACACAAGAATATAATGAAGAAGAAGATATTGACTCTTGAGCACTTATTAACTCTTTATTACTTCTTCTTAATAAAATTGACAAATTACAAAGACTTATATAGTAGACTCAATCCTAATCCTACTTAAACCATAAATACTAATAATTCTAAAATAACTAAACAATTAATCCTAATTCAAACTAACTAGGAATATCAAACCCTCCCATAACAAATCTTCTAATCTAATGAGGACTCTAATCTTATTTTAGCTTGGACTTTAATTTCTAAATAAATTCTTAAGCTTTGTTTAAATTTCCAACAGGTAGTGGCTCCTTGACCGAATAAAATATTCATAACAGAATATCTGCTGCGGGAAAAATAAAATAATAAAAATATGGAAATCTTGAAGATTAATCATAGGGCCATGACATTGAACCTGTTTTTGCTATCAAATCCTATATGCTGCGGACCAATATACTTAATCAGAAATATGCCGATTATACATTTACCAATTTACTACCATCCAACAGCATCAAAAATAGAAAAAGGTCATCTTGATTATATGTATGTTTGTATGTATGTATAGAGTAGAGCATCCCCACTTGAACACTTTTATGCTAAGGAGAGGCAACAGGCTCAACCAGCTGATGGGCAATCCTGAAGTTTTCCAAGCTTCTAAAAGCAAAAATTCATGGAGAATATATTATTTCAACCCAGATGACAAAAGTTTTTCCGTTTTCACTTATAAGAATTCATCATGCAAAGTTGGATAAGCCTCATTCATGAAAAAAAAAAATTAAAAAAAATTGAAAAAAACTCATCCACTCACATTGCTAATGTATCAAACTAGCAAAAAGGCACAAACCCAAAACTCTTTTAACTCCTAACTCTGTTGAGTCCCACTTGATAGTTGGTATAGTCCAGTACCTTCTTTGTTCTATGCTTATGATGCTCTGTTGTGTTAGCATAAACTGTGTTTTATGCTCAAGTCGTATTAATAATTTTAAAAGTCATTTTTGGGATTGACGAGAGAAAAAGATTATCAAATTGAAAGCAAAGCTGAAAACTAGACAAATTTGAAATCAACTAATCTTTAAGGAGGTTCTCAATTTTTGTCTTTGAAAAAATACAACAAATTGACAAACTTGAAAAGATTCTACTAATTCAATCGTATATTTGAAAACAATTTAGAAGTATACTAATCAAACTGCAAACTTGTGCTGATATTTAAAAGTACTAATTTTTAATGCAGAGAGCCTCTCCCCTTGACATTTGATTTTCCTTCATGCTAGTTGTCTGCCATTAGGCACCCAAGTAACTTGGGTGACCTATAAACTCCTTTTCTAAACGTTATGCTCTTGTGGATGTAGCCTACGCTTTAGTCAGTAGTGCTGAATCTGATCTTTGTTGAAAAGTCATCAATCTTGTTGACCATGTTTGACTGTTATGATATGACCTGACCGGTTTGTCCCCTCAAGATGCAACCTTTGCCTTTATTTAGCCAAAAAAATATTAATTTTTAAAGCAGAGAGCCGGCTCTGCCCTCGACATTTGATTGTCCTCCATGCTAGTTGGCTGCCATTAGCACTCAACTAACAACGGTGAGCTAAATACCTTTTTTAAGCTGGGATTCAATTCAACGTTGTGCTAAATCTAAACTTTGTTGAAAGTCGACACCCTTGTACTTTCAAAATATTATTAACAATTAACCACCTCTACCCTTAAAAATAATAATTAATTGTTTTTAATTGTTGACCATGTTGACTGTTAAAATCTCAGAAACACCCTTCATTCATGATGACTTTTTTTTTTTTTCCTCATTTGCTATTGAAAGTACAATATTAACCTTTCGTTCATTAGTTTTAATTGTACCAATGGCATAGGAGCTAAATGAGATGTTTCCAGGAGTGTATGGGAGGTCATTATTTTTAAACAAAGATAAGGGGAGGTGTGGCTATTTTTCCCTTCCTTTAATTTTGCCTTTCAATACCCTATTGAGTCCCGCTTCTCTTTATACTGTCGGCTTCCAATAATTTTTTTTATATGCTCGCACTTCACGCCTCTCTCAAATATATACATTATGAGTAAAGGTTCATCGTACTTATTATATGTTATAAAAACCATTTTGATTATATAGCTAAGGAATGGGACTTTACAACCATGCCCTGCATGGCATTACAAATTTGATTTGTCTTCTTTCATCTATTCTTATAAGCATCGCTGTTTCCACTCACCAGGTTTGTTATAATATCGGAAACTTCACAGCTAACAGTAACTATGCCGAAAACCGCAATCGCAACTTCTCATCTCTTGCTTCTGATACATCAAAGAATGGCGGTTTCTATACTACCACGGTCGGCCAAGAACCTGACCAAGTTTATGCTCTTGCTCTTTGCAGAGGAGATTCTACTTCTGAAATTTGTACAAGCTGTGTCAATGCCACAATTCAAGGAATTATTGATGAGTGTCCAAACCAGAAAGAAGCATTTTCTTGGGGATCACAAAATCCTCTATGCCTTGTACACTATGCAAACTGGTCCTTTTTCCAAAAAAGGGAACTTGAGCCTCGTTCTGTACTTTTTAATCCGAGCAATGGTACAGATTTCGCGAATTTGACAAAATTTAATGATATCTGGGAGAACTTAATACATGAAATAAGGAAAGAAGCTTCCCATAGTTCTTGCTCGCTTAAGTTTGCAAGTGGAGAAGCCGACATGACATACTCAGAGACGATATATGCATTAATGCAGTGTACTTCAGACTTGAACCCGCATGATTGTGAGTATTGTCTCGGTGATTATGCGAGTTACTTCCACAGAAACTTACCTACATCAGTAGGAGGCGAAGTTAAAGGACCTAATTTTATATTTCAATGGGGTTTTACACCCTTCTATAACAATACTCCGCCATGTCCACCTGGTATGCTGCCATGAATTTTTTAATTACTGTGTTCCATTAAGTTCCTAACTGATGATCATGTGTTAATTAACTATTTATGCACTATATCTACATGTTCTGACTTCTGAAGATGATGGCAATATTCCATTTGGAACTGTTGAAAAAATTGTCATTCCCATAACAGTCTTCGTAGCACTTATTGCAATCACTTACTTTATGTCAAGGAGGAGGAAGGCAAAGAAGATAAGAAGCATTAATGAAGAGACAAAAGGTCAGCCAATTATACAATTTTATAATTAATCATATAACTTCTCTCAATTCTTATATCTTCAAATATGAAAATATTGAAGGAGAAAGAAGCTGCTCTCCTAAATCAACGTCGTTTAAATTTACTACTCTCTTAAAATTTAAGTTTATAGGCATAGACATAATTGCAATATTTAAACTTACAATTTTTATATTTTTTTACATCTGTCAATAGTTTGGATATGTATATACTAACTTTTTACTACCTTTAAGATGTTGAGAATGAAATTAAGGTTGCAGAATCGTTGCAATTCGACTTCACCTCTATAAGAGTTGCAACAAATAACTTTTCAGTCGATTGTAAGCTGGGACAAGGTGGATTTGGTGCCGTTTACAAGGTAACTAAAAAGTTAATAAAAAAAAAAAAAAGAAAAGAAAAAAATCAACTGGGTCTGAATGCTTTAAATTGTGTAATGATAGTATTTTCAATCTCTGGCATTTACGTACCCTTTTATATATGATTTCAGGGGAGGCTTCCTCATGGACAAGATGTAGCAGTGAAAAGATTGTCTAAAAATTCAAGACAAGGAGACTTAGAATTTAAAAATGAGGTCTTCATAGTGGCAAGGCTTCAACACAGAAATCTGGTGAGGCTAATAGGATTTTGCTTGGAAGGGGAGGAGAGACTTCTCATCTATGAGTTTTTGCCTAATTCAAGCCTTGATAAATTTCTCTTTGGTATTATTTACCTGCCTTTTAGCTTTCTTTTTGAAGAATAATTGTTTTTTTATTACTCTAATTTGCTAAGATCAGTAGTAGTTGTTTAGATGCATAATTATAGTTGTACTATTTTCTTAATATATAGATCCAATCAAGCGTTTATTATTGGATTGGGAGAGGCGCTATAAAATTATAGAGGGTGTAGCACGAGGAATTCGTTACCTTCATGAAGATTCAGGATTGTGGATTATCCATCGTGACCTTAAAGTTAGCAACATTCTTTTAGATGAAAACATGATTCCAAAAATTTCAGATTTTGGAATGGCAAGATTATTTGAAGTGGATCAAAGTCAAGATGATACAAGCAGAATTGTTGGGACCTTGTAAGCATATACAAATTACAACCGATGTAAAGCTTATGAATATTAAGGTACCACTACAAGAAAAGTTGGATACAACAACATGTTTTTCGCAACACGCACTGATGCATGTTGCTGAATGATGCATTTCGCAACGTGCATTTCTTGTGTGTTGCGAAAAGTTTCTAAATTTTCTTTTTAGCAATGCGCATGTAATGCACGTTGCGAAAAATTATATTTTGCAACGTGCAGAAAATGCACGTTGCTAAAACTATCGGATTCAGCAACATGCTCAACCCGCATGTTGCGAAATGTCTTATTATAATTTTTTATAATTTACTTTTTATTTTATTGAAATTAAAATTTTTTAACATAAAAAATTTAACTAATATTGAAATATTAAAATTTTAAATATTTTTTAACATTAATATAGATATATTAAAATTAAAAAATTTTAACATAAAAATTTAACTAACATTAGAATTACAAAAGTTTAAATATTTTTTAACTTTCAATATGGATATATTAAATTTAAAATTTTTAATGTTAAAAATTTAACTAAATTAGAATTTTAAAAATTATATAGCATTAGAATTTTAAAAATTTAAATATTTATCAACATTAAATATTTATTTAAATAATATAACTTTATGATTTAATATAGATACATTGGAAATACCTGGAAATACCTGCACTCCAAGAATTTTTAAGATATTTATTACTTTTCTTTTTGTCTATTTGTGGGATCTTAAAAAATCAGTCAAATATAATAAGTCGAACTTACCTCCTCAATACATTTGTCATTTTTAAGTGCTTTTAAATTACAAATTTACTAAACATATAAATTACAAAAACCTTATAAACGCGACATAGATAACAGCCCTAGTTTCCGTTTCTTCTCTGAAACATCGCCACCTCATCGCACTCCTCCTCTCTCTCACACACACACGAACCCGATGGCGAGCAAGAATTGTTGGCCTCTCTGTCTCTCTCTCTCTCTGTCTCTCGGCATTGTGTATCTGACATCATTTTCTATTTTAACATTTGCAAGGTTCGAACATGGGACAAAAATTCAAAGGTAACTATTTAAGAAAATAAAAGAGACAGAAAACCCATTTTCTTTTGGCGCGGATGTCGCCAAAGATTTCACAAAATCTACTCTTCAGCGTGCGTGAAAACCAAACTGAAGCCATGGTTCTGCAGGTCAGTAACCTAATCTCTTTCAATTCAACTTTTCTAATCCAACATTTGGTAATAAATTAAAACATAAACCATCAAAAACTGATTGAAATAAGGTAACCATGATAATTCTAAATTTGTTTGTATATGTGTTTGTGTTTCACTCGATTTGTTTCAACTGGGTTCTAGTGTTGATTGGTATTTGATAACGATAGAAATCAGATAAATTTATCTGCCCTTTTTGTTTAGATGGTTGTGGTGGATAGTAATTTGTGTATTGAGTTGAAGAATTGTCGAAGTAGTTACGGAGGGCTTGGAGTTATTTGTTTGGAGCGATTATTGGTTAGTTTGATTATCTTGAATTTGATTCTGTTTGTGTTGGCTTTGAAATTTCAGTTATGGATCATTTAGTTGTAAAGCACTTATTTATTTGCTTATGCTTACCAACTGTTTGATAAAATGCCTCTCAATTTGAATGGTAAAATATATTTTTCTTTCTGGAGGACATTAACGTTGCTACTAAGCCTGCTAGGAGAGGTGAGCAGATAATTGCTTTTGTTAACTCCGCCTTAAATAAATTCGGTATTTAAAGTATGTTGCCAAGTGATGCAACAAAAAAGATATCCTTTACCGGATGCATTGGAGATGGGGATTTGGTTATTGTTTATGAGAGGCACGACTCGATGAAAGCTGTTAAAGTGTCTAAGAGTTCTGTACTTCAGAACCGGTTTAGTGTATTTAAACATTTGGACTGGATCGGGAAGCCCTTTGGGTCCAAGGTGTTTAGCAACAAGGGTGGATTTGTTTAGTTTTTAGCTCCAACTCCAGTTTTGTGGACCTTGGTTTTGAGCCATTGAACTCAGATTCTTTATATTGTAGATATTAGCTTTGTGATCATGTACTTGGAAATTGTTCCTGGCTATCTAGTTCTGGAGTCAGGGACTGGAAGCGGATCTTTGACAACATCACTTGCCAGGGCTGTGGCTCCTACAGGACATGTATATACATTTGATTTCCATGAGCAAAGGGCTGCCTCAGCTAGGGAGGATTTTGAGAGGACAGGAGTTAGCAGCTTAGTCACTGTGGGAGTTAGAGATATTCAGGGTGAGGGATTTCCAGCTGAGTTATCTGGATTGGCTGATTCTGTTTTTCTAAACCTACCACAACCTTGGCTGGCCATTGCTTCAGCTGCAAAAATGTTGAAAGAAGATGGGATTTTGTGCCCTTCTCGCCATGTATTGAGCAAGTACAACGCTTATGTGAATCTCTTGGACCCAAAGGGCTGATTTAAGATTCAAGTATCGACTAAATGGCAAAATAATGACCTGATTTACCCACGTTGTTGATCCATATTTTTGTAGAAATTAGGCAGGATTATGGTTTTTGTCGATGTAGGTTCTATGTCCCATTTCTTGATTTAATTGCAGAGTAACTCTTCGAATCCAAAAAAAAAGGGCTTCATTTTAAATTATAACTTCTTGTTTATTTCTTATATTTTGTGTTCTCGAGTGAGGAGATAAGGATTTTTATGTTTAAGCTCTTCGATTCTCTTTTGTAGGATATGGGGCAACATAGAAGATTGGTTCTTATATGGAGCGACAAGTTGACCATTGCCTCAATCTCTTTGGTAATTCTTTATTTTCAATTTTCCATTACAATTTCTTTAGCTATTCATGTTAATACGTACATAGCTGAATTTATGTGAATATTAAATTCTTACATAAAGAATGGTAAAACCTTTGCTGTTTGATTATTAGTTAAAATAGTATTAGACATAAAGCAAGCTTTATTTTGTAACTAATTAAATGAATGTTTCAGATGGTCATGAGTATGGGGTGGTCGAAGTTACTACTTCATGATGCAAAGTTGAATATGAAAACAAAATGCAACTAATGTAATTATTATACATGAAAATGACCCGCATATTTATACTGAAACCTTTCTAATCTCAAGGTTAAATATGGTTATTGCTTCGTTTCCCAATATTCTTATTAGTTACTCTAATTGCTTTCTTATTATCAATTCTTAATTATAAACTGAAAAATAACTTTTTTACTAGTAGCGGGTAATTTTTTTATTTGAAAAATAATTGCAATTTTTTTTTTCTTTTTTTCGTTTAGGGAATCATGTTCTTGAAATTGACACTTCATATATAGTGAAGGGAAATTGTATTTTATTTATTTATTTCATTTTTTGTTGCAGTTATAACTTTAAAGATATTTACATACCTTTGTGAAATTGTAAATTCATAGAATATGTAATATAAATATGTTTTTATTACTATTTTGTATGATAAAATATAAGTAGCATGTTTAAATATTGTAATTTTTTTAAAAAAATAAAAAAAGATAAAGGTTGATATTTAAATAATATTATTGTTTAGAGTAAATATTCTATTTGACTATTTTTTTTTCTATAGGTCTTTCAGTTTTAGAGCCTTGAGAAAGTATAAACATTTATACTTTCTTCTTTTGGTAAGATGAAGGTCTGGGAGTGGACTGAGGATGGTATTCCAGTAGCAGAGCTTCAAGTTCAAGATCAACGCTAATGTTTTTATTTTCTTTAAGTCGTTTAGGATTGTAGTACAAATTAGTTACAAGTATTCATATCTATGATATTTGTGATAATATTTATCTTAATAAAATTTTGTGTTTTTGTTATATATTATTGTTTTTCGATAATTTATATAGTACTGTATATGTTTAAAAATAAAGACGTATTACAAATGAACAAAAAAAATGGATCTTCAATTATAAAAATATTCTGTAACTTTTCGCAACGCGCAAATCGCGTTGCCATATTCACTATATAGCAACATGCGCATGTTGCTAAAATCATATTATATAATTTTTCGCAACATGCAATGCGTGTTGCCGAAACTCTTTTCCCATTTGTCATTCTGCAACGCACATTGCGCGTTGTCGTTGATGCCTACAGCAACGCGCATTGCGCGTTGTTGAATCTCTGTTACTCTTATCTTTTGGCAACGTGCATTGCGTGTTGCCAAAAACTATTTTGCAACATGCAAAATTGCATTTCGCAACATACGCGTGTGCGTTGCGGAAAGTGCTTAACTTTTCGCAGCAGCAAGAACAGCAACGTGTGCTTGCGCGTTGCGAAAACCTTTTGGCAACGCAAAATGCGCGTTGCCATAGCCTATTTTTCTTGTAGTGTACAGATGGCAAAACATAAAGGATTTTAACTTATTTTTTTCGAAGGGTATATGGCTCCAGAGTATGCAAGGCATGGACACTTCTCAATGAAGTCTGATGTTTTCAGTTTTGGAGTGTTAGTGTTGGAAATTAGTAGTGGGCAAAATCACAGTCGTTTACACAATGAAGAGGCAGAGGGCCTACTTTCTTATGTAAGTAAAGCTGTCAATTCCTGTAAGTGCTTTATCATATATATGTCCATATATCTATTCTCTTGGATACCACTTCTTGGACTAATATTGACCATGATACTGCACTAGAAGTTAAAAAAAAAAAAAAAAAACTAACAATTTTATGTGCACATTGTTTGTAGGCATGGAGAAACTGGAAAGATGGGACAACTTTAAATATCATAGATCCCACAATTAGTATAGGTTCCAATGATGAAATAATGAGATATATACAAATCGGATTACTATGTGTTCAAGAAAATGAAGCTGGCAGACCAACCATGGGTTCAGTTGTTTCCATGCTCATTAGGGCCGGCTCCTTTTCTCTTGAAGAACCATCAGAGCCTGCATTTTTTATGCACACTACCATGGCACAGAATAATTTAGAAGTCAATTTGTCATATCTATCTAGAAATAATTTTGTCCGATGTACAATGAATGAAGCTTCAATTACTGAGCTAGATCCACGATAAAAAGCTAGTATGCGAATTAATGCTTGATCCCTAAGATATTTTCTTGCTCTACACCCGTCGATGGTACATTCAGTGGCCATTTGTCATCCGTTACGTATTCGTAGGTGACATATATTTTTACAAATTCATTTTAAGAGATATGTCATCCGTTATGTATCGCCATTGGTGACTTCTCACACACACATATATGCCTATCATATAAAGAAATTTGTGTGTCCTAGTACCTTAGGCATGAATTACACCTTTACACACACACAATTTCATTATCAAAGGTTATCCATGCCTTTCCACACCACATTTTCACATATACATAACCACATTAAATTATTCTATGTCTCACATACACATCTAAGTATGTGTATTCACACACCTCATAGCTCACCTATGCATCCAAGTGTGGATAACCACACTTCCCATAAATCAATTATAAATCCCAAACAAATCATTTCATATCAAGATCCATGTTTTCATAGTCTCATTCACATTCCATCCACACACATTCATAATGGTTTAACCAACCCAAACTCATAGACATTCATAAACACGTAGAAACAACACATCGGAATAACACAAATAAACAATCTATTATATCCTCAGAAAGCATCTAGCTACTTACTTGATTGATTTCGCCTCTTGATTTTGATTTCCACCTAGAAATCATCAAATCTCTTATGGATTAGCAACCATTTCAACCAACCAATAACTACACTAACAATTCAATACTATACACATAATCGGTTGGATAATTTTAGCAAGGGAATACTTATCCCAATCATCACCAAATTTCATGAGACTCATGTAAACATATACATTATATCTCAAGAATTTTATTGGATTAAAATCAGGCCATATGCCCCCTTAAATCCCTTGATTTTGGTCCATACAGAATTTCTATCTACAGGTTTTTCAGCTGAGCATGACCACTTTGAAGAATTTTATAAAATTCAACATTAATCAAATCTTTATAAAACTTTCCAGTCTAGTAACAGACATATATAAAAGCCATTTCACCAAAAGCTATAACTTTTTAAGGAGTTTAGGTTAGCCAAAAGTAATTTATAAAAGTAATTTACTTTGCCAGCTCTATTTTGATAGTTGAAAATTTCAATTTCACAAAACTAAATTTGAAAAATTATATCAATTCATTCAAAACTCCAAAAACCCCAAAAATTTTCAATCCAATATAGAACATGTTCAAGATCTTTCATACCAAAAATTAGAAAATTTTATGAAGGATATGCCCCTCAATTAAATTTCGTTCCCCATGCCCTGTTTCAAAATATGGGAGGTTACATTTCGTTGCAGCAAGTTCAAAAATTCACTATAATTCACATATTTCAATTTTTTAAGTGATTCAAAATTTTATAAACTCGTAAACATGTCTAAGTTGTCATATAAAAATTTTAGAGGCAGAACACAGCTCTATATTTTCTAGGAATTTTCTAACCAGTAGCTGCTCAGTGAACAACTCTGTAGGGTTCTAAGCTTATACATTCTCTAAACATTTCAACCATCATCCAAATCATTTGTATCCTTCATATTCTATTAAAATTCCTAATTCCTAGTATGCTTCACAGTTTACATGACATGGAAGTACCATTAACCCTTGCTTACACAACATTTTCCTCATACAAGCCCATGGCTATTTACTAGAGGTAGAAGAAGGACAAGAATATTAACTTGTTTTCCTTCCTAAGTCCCACACTTTCCTTCGATTTTTGCAAGGAAGAGAGGGTTAAAGAAACGAATGAGAGTTAGCGGTGATGGGGAGATGAGAGCAATTGAATTCTCTAGACACATCAAGCCCTTTCCCTTTATACACTTATCGTGTGTGAGCAATTCCCAGTATACCCCTCTACTAACTAATTTTTTCAATTTCATCCTCCCACATGTAATCATTAATATGTTGGTGGAATACGTATGGGCACACATATTGTTAATTTTTGAAACATGTGTGGAAACGCATATTGTTAATTAATTGTACATGAACCTGCTATCTAATAAATGACCCAAATTAAGTTATCTATTAAATTACTAATTTATAGTATTAGAAAGTATCAAAATTAATTGGCATGGGCCACTTTATGTGTAGAAACCTGATGTGATAAATGTCTTTTGTGATGGGTCAAAAGACAAGGAAGTCACCTATATAAATATATAGGTTGTGGTCCCTAGAGCATAAAGATAAGTTTTGGTTTTTATATATAAGTCTTTTCTGCTCCCATCTCAGAAGACTAAGGGTGGTTATTCTCTGTAGCTCTAGAAGATTCACAACTCTTTTTGTCTTCATCTATAGGAGATTGAGCACTCCCACCACAGCACAAATAAAAGACAAAAAATAAATTATTATATTAGCAATAACAACTTGGGTGGCACTGTCTTCTATAATAAATAAAATAGGCAATAAAGAAAAATAAAGGCACAAAAATTTAACGTGGTAAAACCCTCAATTTGAGAGAAACCTCCACGGGACAAGACCAAAAATATTTTACTATGAAGAAAATATTGCAATCTCTCTCACAATTAGAATGGAGGAGATAACAAGGGAGAAAGAAGAGAAAAGCTTAATACATAAGCATGGGACAAGCCAAAGGGGAGGAGGAGTCTTTCTTATATAGCCAAGCCTCCCCATTTACATTTTGTTTCCCACAAATGTGGGATTGTGTGAAAGCAAAAATGCCTTCACACTTCACATTCTCCCACATGAAGGCATTTTTCCTTTCAGTCTTGTCTCTATACATGCTACTAACGTCTCTAACAAAACACAAGACGTTCTACACCAGATGAACTTGTTAGCATTGATTGGTTTGGTCAATGAATCTGCTATGTTGTCCTTCATGTGGATTTTTTGCATATCCACTATTCCATCTTTCACTACTTCTCGTACATAATGATATTGAACTCCTATGTGCTTTGTCCTTGAATGAAAGGCTGGATTCCTTGCGATATGCAAGGCACTCTGGTTGTCACAAAATAAAGAAATTTCCTCTTATTTGTGCCCGAGTTCCTTCAATAACCTTTTGATCCAAACAGCTTCCTTGCAAGCTTGTGTAGCTGCCATATACTCTGCTTCTATTGTAGATAGAGCCACAACAGTTTGTAGTTTGGATACCCAGCTCACAACACCTTCTGCAAGTGTAAACACATAGCCGGTAGTGGACTTCCTTTTGTCAATATCTCCTACAAAATCTGAATCAACATAGCCCTTGCAATGAATTTTGATCCTCTATAGCATAGTGCAGCATCAGAGGTCCCTTTGATGTATTTAAGGATCCTCTTAATAGAATTCTAATGCTCTCTCCCCGGATTAGCCATGAATCTACTGACCACTCTCACTGCTTATGCAATGTCTAGTCTTATACAAATCATAGCAGATATTGGGCTCCCCACTGCTGATGCATATGGTACTCGAGACATTTTCATCCTCTCTGCTTCATTGTTAGGACTCATACTTGAGGATAATTTATGATTAACAGGAAGTGGGGTGGAAAGTGGCCTACAATCTTGCATGTTGAAGCAACGCAAGACTTTCTTCATGTAATTCTTTTGAGATAGCCAAATCATTCTGTTTTTTCTGTCTCGGTGAATTTGCATCCCTAGAATCTTGTTTGTCGGTCTTAAATCCTTCATTTCAAATCCTCTAGCTAACTATGCCTTTAATTCTTGGACTTGATCTTTGTTAGTGCTTCCTACCAACATATCATCCATGTATAACAACAAAATGATAAAGTGGTCCTCAAACCTCTTGTAATACGTATAATGATCTGAACTGAGCCTGTTGTACCCAAGGCTGATGATGAATGAATCAAATCTCTTGTACCAACACCTTGGCACCTATTTTAAGCAGTACAGAGATTTGGTCAACCTGCAAACCAAGTTCTCTTTTCCTTCTTTAATAAAACCTTCCGGTTGGAGCATATAAATTTCTTCTTCAAGTTCTCCATGAAGAAACGCAGTTTTTACATCTAACTGCTCTGAGTGTAAGTCAAATGTAGCACACATAGCCAAGACCGCTTGAATTATCGTAAGTCGTACCACAGGAGAGAATATCTCGTTGAAATCAACTCCTTCTTTCTGAGCATATCCTTTGACCACTAGTCTAGCATAATACCGTTCCACTTGATCATTGCCATCACGTTTGATCTTGTAGACCCATTTGTTTCTGATGGCTTTTCTTTCATATGGTAATGACACAAGTTTTCATGTCTTGTTTTTGTCTAAAGCTTCCATCTCTATCTCTTCATGCATTGCTGTCATCCATAGAGATGCATTAGAACTGTTTATAGCCTCTTGAAAGGTTGAAGGCTCCCGCTCCCCATCTTCTGTTAGGAGATAGTATGCAACATTGCTCGCCATCACATACTCTGAATGCCAAGAAGGTTCCTTTCTTTCTTGAGTTGATCGACTGACTTCAGGTGCTTCAGACTTGATTGGTTCTTGATCATCGTGTTCTAGTATTGTTTCAAAAGAAACTGTTTCTTCCTGTATTAATACAATCTCAACATTTTTTTTCGTGCTATCGCTTTCTTCACATTTAAACATGTTTTCTACAAAGAAAACATCCCTGTTGATGACAACCTTAAGGGCAGTAGGATCCCATAAGCGATACCCCTTTACTCCATCAGCATACCCCAAGAAGATACATTTCCTGGATTTTGGATCCAGCTTTGTTCTTTCTTGGTCATGATACATCACATAAGTAGGACATCTGAAAATATAAAGGGAGGAATAATCAGTTGGCTTACCAGTCCACATCTCTATAGGTGTCTTCATCTCAATTGCTGTTGATAGAGACCTATTTATCAAGTAACAGGCTGTGATGGCTGCTTCTGCCCAAATGTCTTGGGTAAACCCGCAGTCCTTAGTAACGCTCTCATTCTTTCTACGAGAGTTTTATTTATCCACTCTGCCACTCCATTTTGTCATGGTGTGTAAGCAACTGTTTTCTGTCATTTTACACCTTCTTGACTACAAAATACGTCAAATTCCTTGTTGCAGAATTCTCTCTCATTATCTGTCCTTAAACACTTGATCCTTTTTCCGGATTCAAGTTCCACCTATGCTTTGAAGGCTTTAAATACAGGAAATTCATCTAACTTGTTCTTGATGACATACACCTAACATCTCCTAGAATAATCATCCACAAATAATACAAAGTAGTTTGCTCCTCCTAGGGACGTAACTGGTGATTCCCAAACATCATAATGAATCAAGTCTAGAATATTTTTACTCCTAGCAATAGATCTGCTAAATTTCAGTCTACTCTGCTTGCTAATAACATAATGCTCACAGAGTGGGAAACTTACAGTTTTAATTCCAGGAAGTAGTTTTCGATCAGAGAGAATCTTTAAAAACTTTTCGGACATGTGGCCAAGTCTTCGATGCCATATCATAGACAATTCTTCTCCAGAACTAGCAACAACTGTTTCTGCCTCCTGAATAGTTTCTCCATGGAGCATGTATAGTTTAGCAGCAATCTTTTCTGCCTTCATCACCACAAGCGCACCTTTGACAACCTTCATGGTCCCATTTTTCGTATGGAACTCACATCCGAGGTCATCTAACTATCCAATCGATAGCAAATTTTTTTTCAAGCCAATCACATGTCGTACATCTTGGATAGAGCGAATCGTACCATCAAACATTTTTACTTTGACGGTTCTAATATCAACAATCTTTATGGAATGATCGTCACCCATGTACACAGACTCTTCTGAGATAGGCTTATATTGATAGAACCATTCTCTCCTAGAAGTCATATGCCATGTTGCTACTAAATCAATTAGTAAGATATCTACAAACCTTTTTCTGCCTTCTGTAACTTTTGTTGCCTCATTGTATAAGATTTCGCTATCCCCTGAAGTACTTGCTATACAACCCTGAGATCCTAACAACTCAGGTTCTTTTCCTTTACTGTTTTCCTCTTCATTCTTTTTAAGATGCCAACACTCTTTTTTCATGTGCCCTTGCTTACTACAATGGTAGCATTTAACAAGCTTCCTTCCTTTGGACTTTTTCCTATTTTGATTGTGACTCCCACTAGAACCACGTTCCCTTAATCTCCCTCTGTTGGCGAATAAGGCCTCTGCTTGTTGAGAATTCATTATTCTATCTTCCTTGTTTTTACATCTGCTTTCTACTTCTAAGATAGTAGCCGCAACATCATTAAAGACTAGAGATGACTTCATCGGATCATTTGCCAAGTTAAGGATGAGATTATCATATGAATTAGGTGGACTCTAAAGTAGCAGCTCAGCACGTTCCTTCTCTTCTATGTTATGCTCCATTGTTGAGAGCTGAGAGAATAATGTCTTCAAAGTGTTGATATGTTCAGTCACTGAAGTGATTTCTGAAATACGAAGAGTGTACAACTTCATTTTCAAGAAAATTTTGTTGTGTAGAGAGTTAGCTTCATACAAGCTTGTCAACGTATCCCAAATCTCCTTTGTAGAGTTCAATTCTTGAATACTTGACAGCCTTTCATCAGTAACTACTAGATGTAGACTTGCCATCGCATCACCATCTATCTTCTCCCATTTCTTTTCATCTTGCATACTTTTTAGTCTTCCATCAATTGCTTCAAGGCAATTTTCTTTTCTCAAGATAGCCTTTATTTTAATTTTTCATAGCCTAAAGTTGTTTTTGTTGAACTGCTCTATCTTAAATTTGGCTGCCATTTTTCTTGCAGTGAACAGTACCGTATATGTAAACAATACTCTTGAATAGTATCGTATACATGAAGAGTAATAGTATCTGTATATGTATACCACTGCTAAATAGTAACTACGAATAGTAGTAAGTGCCGGTATGATTTAATATACACCAGGAAAGCTTCTAGGAAAGACTGGAGGGGTCACAAGCGGTCCCACTTAAAACTCAGTCTCCTTAGACTCTCATCATCTTTTTGACAAAGCTTTCCTAGACATGTATATAACCATACAAGTAACCACTCACTGCCCTAAGCCTTGGGTCTACCTTGGCAACCTGGCTCTGATATCACTGTTAGGAGATTGAGCACTCCCACCGTAACTCAAATAAAAGAGAAGAAACAAATTGTTACATTAGAAATAATAACTTGGGTGGCACTGCCTTCCACAATAAAAAAAATAGGCAATAAAGAAAAATAAAGGCACAAAAATTTAACGCGGTAAAACCCTTAATTTGAGGGAAATCTCCACGGGATAAGATCGAAAATATTTTACTATGAAGAAAATATTATAATCTCTCTCACAATTAGAATGGAGGAGATAACAAGGGAGAAAGAAGAGAAAAGCTTAATACATAAGTTTGAAAAAAGTCAAAGGGATAAGGAGGCTTTATTATATAGCCAAGCCTCCCCATTTACATTTTATTTCCCACCAATGTGGGATTGTGTGAAAAACCAAAATGCCTTCACACTTCACATCATCTTTGTCTAATTCTTGATTATTCAACATGAGATCCTGACATGGTGATATTTGGATTTTACATCACCTATTTTCAAGTTAATCTAACAATTAGTATCAGAGCAAAATCATGTTGAATAATTGGGAATTATTTTTCAATTTTGTTTGAAAATTTTTGGCTGAATTTGATTGTTCTGTAAAGAACTTTGGGAAATTTTGATTCTTTCATTAATAACTACTTTCGGCCGATATTATGTTATTAAAATTATTTTTTGGATGTTGATTAAATTTGTTGGTCATTTAATATTTTGATTGAAATTTGTTCTTGACTTGTATATATATGGATTCGGTTGAATTTTATTTCCATTAAAGGGCTAGAGCTCATTTGGCTTTTGGATTTAGGTTTCTCAATTAAATCTATAGAGCCTGATTTGTTATTATTATTATTATTTATCCTATGTTTCACTTTAATATAAATTGAAATAATATGTCATCAAAGTGACCTCTATTATGTAAATTTATTTATCTTGAAATGCATGGATATTACTGAAGAAATTCATAAATTATATTTAAGTCTATAAAAAAAATGGTAATAATAACAATAACAATCGGCCCAAAGGAAGATTATTCTTATTATTATTTTTAGCCAAATTTTAGACACAATTTTTGTTAGTAAATATGTGATAATTTTGATGTTATACATGCATGCAATATGTCGCTGAAAGGCATATTGTTGGTAGGATTTATTATCAATATTTACTAGGCAATTTTTTAAAGAGTACCTTTTACAAGTTGTTATTTCTATCCAAAGACTAAATAGCAATGTTGTGCTACGTATCTTGTTATGCGCCATTTTTAAGAGTACCATTTAAAAGTTGTTATTTTTGTCCAAAGACTAAATAGCAATGTTGTGCTAGGTATCTTGTTATGTTTTGCTTGATTCATATATACATGCGTTATGGTTAATTGTGAGCTTCTTCAATTTCTACCAATATAAACAACATTCCAGTACTCAACGGCACAAAGTTCATGAAATGGAAAGAGTACGATATGATAATGCTTGGGTGCATGGATTTGGACTATGCGTTAAGGGTTGATCGTCTTGCACCTTTGACTAGCACAAGTTCTGCTGATCAAAGGGCTACTTTTAAAAAGTGGAAGCGATCAAATCGCATGAGTCTAATGGTTATGATGCATTCCATTCCCGATACCATAAGGGGTGCTATTCCTTTGGACAATGATGCCAAGATGTTCCTTGACCAAATAGCAAACCGTTTCACTCCAAACAAAAAGGTCGAGATGAGCACTATTTTGACTAAGCTTATCTCAATGCGGTACAAAGGTAAAGGGAGCATCAGGGAGTAGATAATGGAAATGTCCAATCTTGTGACTCAACTAAAGGCATTCAAGTTAGAGTTGTCAGAAGACATACTCTTGCATTTAGTCTTGATCTCTTTGCTTGCATAGTTTAGTCCATTCAGGAATAGCTATAACACTTAGAAGGAGAAATGGACTTTGAATGAGCTTGTTGCTCAATGTGTGCAAGAGGAGGAGAGGTTGAAACAAGAAGGGATTGAAAGTGCTCACTTGGCGTCTAACTCCCAGGATCATGGTACCAACAATAACAAGAAAAGAAAAAGGAACAATAAGTGGAAGAAGACTGCAGATTCTAGGACTTCACAGCATAAGGATCAATAGAAACAAGATAAGGTGATAACTTGTTTCTTTTGCAAGAAGGTTGGGCATGTAAAAAAGGAGTGTCTTAAGTACGCTAACTGACGTGAAAAGAAGGGTTAGACTTCGCAACTTTGTTTGTTCTGAAGTTAATTTGGCCTTAGTACCTAATGACACTTGGTGGACAGATGCTGGTGCAACTACTCATATAAGTGTCACTATGCAAGGTTGCCAAAAGAGCAAAATGCCAATTGATAGTGAAAGATACATATATGTGGGAAATGGCAATAAGGATGCTGTGGAGGCTATTGGTGTTTTTAGGCTTAATTTAGGAACTGGTTTATATTTGGATTTGGAAGAAACTTTTATTGTACCGTCTTTCAGACGGAATTTAATTTCAGTTTCATGTTTGGACAAATCTGGTTACTTTTGTTCATTTGGTAATGGAACTTTCAAGCTATTCTAAAATTCAAGTTTGATTGGTACTGGTTCTTTAATTGATAAGCTTTATAAATTAGACATCCAATCCCCAAATAATAATGAAATCTTGCATGCAAGTAATTATGGTGTTAAGTGTAAATTAACAAATGAGAATTCATCGATGTTGTGGCATAAACGTTTAGGTCACATTTCAAAACAACGAATTCAAAGGCTTGTGTCAGAAGAAATTCTTGATTCCCTAAACTTGTCAGATTTTGAGGCCTGCATAGAGTGCATTAAGGGAAAACAAACAAATGTTAGAAAGACAAATGCCAATAGGAGTAACCACGTCTTGGAATTGATACATACGGACATTTATGGGCCATTCCCTACACCTTCATGGAATGGACAACAATACTTTATAACTTTCATTGATGATTACTCTCATTATGGTTACCTGTATTTGATTCATGAGAAGTCATAATCTTTGGACATGTTCAAGATATTCAAAGCTGAAGTTGAAAATCAATTAGCCAAGAAAATAAAGGCCGTCAAATTTGATCGTGGTAGTGAATACTACGGTAGATATGATGGATCAGGTAAACAATGTCCAGGACCCTTTGCTAAGTATTTGATGGAATGTGGAATCGTTCCTCAATACATCATGCTAGGGACTCCAAGTCAAATGGTGTAGCTAAGAGACGAAATCGAACTCTAAAGGATATGGTGAGAAGTATGATTAGTCATTCTTATTTACCAGAATATATGGTGAGGAGTATGATTAGTCATTCTTCTTCACCAGAATCACTTTGGGGTGAAGCCATCAAAACTACAATTTACATTTTAAACCAAGTTCCAAGTAAAGTGGTGGCTAAAACCCCATACGAGTTATGGACAGGCAAGAAGCCTAGCATTAGGCATTTGCATGTTTGGGGATGTCCAGTTGAGGCTAGACCTTATAAACCTAATGAAAAAAAGTTAGACTCAAGAGTTATAAGCCGCTATTTTGTTGGATACTCAGAGAGGTCAAGAGGTTTCAAATTCTATGATCCTTTGACTAAATCCTTTTTCAGGCAATGCCAAGTTTATTGAGGATGTTGAGTCTAGTGGGAGTGGTCAACTCAGGAAAGTTAATTTTGAGGAAAAAGATGTTAGCATTCCTATTGTTGCAACTACAAATTCTCAAATGCCCATTCTTGATGTTATTTAGAATGCAAATTTGGAGAATCAACAAGTTGTTAACATACCTGAGTTGCCACCCATTCAAGGTGAAGAATCACCTCAAGTTCATGAAGAGGTACCTCAACAACCTCAAGTGGA
Source organism: Boswellia sacra (assembly GCA_013180625.2). NCBI lineage: Eukaryota > Viridiplantae > Streptophyta > Magnoliopsida > Sapindales > Burseraceae > Boswellia > Boswellia sacra. The sequence continues at coordinate 248,805 of SNVD02008762.1, read as the reverse complement.
AGTGCTATTAAGAAGATCTATTAGAGAAAGGAAAAATGCAATTTCAGATGATTATATTGTTTACCTCCAAGAACATGAGTTTGATGTGGGTCTGAAAGATGATCCGAGATTATTTAGTTAAGTCAAATAAAGTTCTAACTCTAAAAAATGGATAGAAGCCATGAGGGATAAGATGAAATCAATGGAGGACAATGGTATTTGGGAACTAGTCGAGTTGCCTAAAGGTACGAAACCGATTGGTTGCAAATGGATTTTTAAAACCAAATGGGATTCGAAAGGCAATATTGAGAGGTATAAGGCATGCCTAGTTGCTAAAGGTTTCACTCAAAAGGCAGCTATCGATTATAAAGAGACTTTCTCACCAGTTTCGACAAAAGACTCTTGTAGAATCATTATGGCACTTGTAGCTCATTATGATTTGCAGCTACATCAAATGAACATTAAAACAATGTTTCTCAATGGCAACATTGATGAAACGATATACATGGTGCAACAGAGAACTTTGAATCCAAAGATTCAAAGCACCTTATATGTAAGCTAAAAAAGTCCATCTATGGCTTAAAGCAGGCATCCCATCAATGGTATCAAAAATTTGGTCAAGTGATAACCTCCTTTGGTTTTAAAGAAAACATCATTGATCAGTACATATATCTCAAGTTTAGTGGGCGCAAGTTTATTATTCTAATGTTATATGTAGATGATATTCTACTAGCAAGTAGCAATATTGGCCTATTGCATGAAACCAAGAGATTTCTATCCAGAAACTTTGAAATGAAAGATCTTGGTAAAGCATCTTTTGTGTTGGGTATACAGATCCATAGGGATCGTTCAAGAGGTATACTTGGACTATCACAAAAGGCTTATATTGATAAGGTGCTAAGTAGAGTTCGTATGAGTAGTTATACACTAGAGGACATGCCTGTGGAAAAGGGTGATAAATTTAGTTTGCTCCAATGTCTGAAAAATGAACTTGAGAAGAAAGAAATGAAGAAGTTCCCATATGCATCAACAGTGGGGAGTCTCATGTATGCACAAGTTTGTACGCGTCCGGATATTTCATACATTGTGGGAATGTTGGGTAGATATTTAAACAACCCACGCATAGATCATTGGAAAGCTGCTAAACGGGTTATGCGGTATCTCCAGAAAGCGAAGCATTTTATGCTCACATATTAGAGATCCGACCATCTAGAGATTGTTGGATATTCAAACTCTGATTTTACTAGATGTCTTGATACCAGAAGATCCACTTCAAGCTATGTCTTTATGTTAGCTGGAGGTGCTATATCATGGAAGAGTGTCAAACAGTCACTCATAGCTTCTTCCACCATGGAGACAGAATTTATAGCATGCTATGTGGCATTTAATCATGGGATTTGGCTATGAAATTTTATCACTGGGCTGCACATAGTTAATGGTATTGAGAGACCATTGAAGATAAACGATGATAATAAGGCTACAGAGTTATATTCCAAGAACAACCGAAGCTCATCGGTGTCAAAACATATTGACATTAAGTTTCTGGTTGTGAAAGAAAGAGTTCAAAGTGGTCAAGTATCGATTGAGCATATTAGCACAAACTCTATGATTGCGGATCCACTCACTAAGGGTTTGCCACCCAAGGTGTTCCATGAACATGTAGCTCATATGGGTGTTATTTATTTAGACTATATGGCCATATAGTGGGAGTTTGTATTTGCTTAATTGACATGTTTAGTGTTTCTATACAGACTTAAGGATTATTTGTGTTTTGATTACTCTGAAATGAAGTAATGACTTTCATTGCAGCTTAGCATTTATTGTTTGAAAGTGCATAAAACTCTTTGAGTCATAAGGAGGACCAATTGGAAATAAACATGTTTATTTCACATTTCATGTAATTTCCATGCTACACATCCATGTCTGATCTATGTTATTAATTATGCTGATATTGTGACCATTGATAGGTCTAGTTACATTTAAGTGTAGCGAACGCCGCTTTGATCCTGTATTGGTATAATTGATAGACTAGATTGTTAAAGAATATTCTGGTTCAGATAGCAAAAGTTGAGCTCAAATACAGTTTCTATCATGTACAATATTTGGATAACATATGTGGCCCAAGTGGGAGATTATTGGAATATGTATGGGCATACATATTGCTAATTGTTGAAACATGTGTGGAAACGCATATTGTTAATTAATTGTACATGAACCTGCTATCTAATAAATGACCCAAATTAAGTGATCTATTATATTACTAATTTATGGGTTTAGAAAATATCAAAATTAATTGGCATGGGCCACCTTATGTGTAGAAACTCGATGTGATAAATGTCTTTTGTGATGGGTCAAAAGACAAGGGAAGTCACATATATAAATATATAGGTATTGTGGTCCCTAGAGCACAGAGATAAGTTTTGGTTTTTATATACAAGTCTTTTCTGCTCCCATCTCAAAAGACTAATGGTGTTTATTCTCTATAGCTCTAGAAGATTCACAACTCCTTTTGTCTTCATCTATGGATTCAAGTATGTCATCTTTGTCTAATTCTTGATTATTCAACATAAGAACCTGACATGGTGATATTTGGAATTTACATCACCTATTTTAAAGTTAATCTAACATATATAACTTAGGAACATACACAAACCAATAAATTCACATATTAGAGGCACATCAAGTCATGTTTACTTACAAAATTGGGATGTTACAAACGGTTTCTTTTCCTATTTCTTCTATTCAATGCATGCTGAGCCTACATTGCTATCTTTAATTTTGTTTGCTGTGGACTGACATAATAAATTAGGAATACTGATTATGCTTTAATATGGTATTAGTTACAACCTAGAGTACCATTTAACAATTGGATATATAGAAGATATAAGTTGAATTTGGTTAGATCCATTTGTACAAAATAGGCCAAGTCCGACGTTTCCAACTTCTGAGAACAAAAAATCATGAATTTTAATATCAAATTCGTGTACAATTGGCTTATATGGCTCTGCACTAGCTATTTTTATTATAAAACTTTAGAAGTAGAGTAGGGAAATATATAATTCATGATATTCTTTGTTTCTATTTGCTTTAGTTGGTACTTGGAGGCACATATGTGTGTATAACTTGCAATTTATATGGCCATTTATTAGCCATCGGATCATTTACGTGCCAAATTGTTTTTTGTAACGGGGATAAATTATGGTTTAATTATTAGAATTATTTTGTTAAACATATAATGAAATTATTAAAAAATTTATAACCCTGTTTGAATTTATATCATACTATAGAACATAAATTAATTTTATTTAGTTATTTTAAATTACATAAATAATTACTTGATTTATCTTCAATATTATATTAAAGCTACTTAAGAGTTAACTTGGATGCTTTGATTTAGATGACTGACCAATTTATCATTGAGTAGTGCTACATTTACAACTCACTGCAACCACCCTTTCCCAGAACTTGAGTTGGCAAAATATCACTAGATAAGTAAAAAAATAAAAATAAATGAAAGATGTTAAAATACATGACACTATAATTATCTATCCACTAATAATTTGCTAACTTAGGTTATAAACTAATTTGGTTGTAAATTACTTGTAGGTCTATTACTCTTTGGCATTTAATTGTTATATCTTAACAAAAATTCACTAACGACAAAGAGGTATGTGAGACTTTTAGAATCATGAGATCAATGTTATGTAAGACTTTGATCGCCAAGCCACGTTGGAGATGTGTGGAATTGATCATAACTCATTATAAATTAAAATATTATTTAAAAAGTATGACAAATCTAAAAAATAACTTATAAAATCAATACAAGATTAACAGATTAATGTTTTCACACAAAAAAAAAAAAATACAATTGTGAAAAATATATACAATTGTGAATTAAATGATCCATTAAAAAGTAACTCTGTAAATAAAACATGTAGTTACGGACAGATTCTTTATTTTTGTAACAATTTTATACAAAATACAATATTAGGCTATTGAAATTCATTTGGTTATATAACTTGTTAATTTCATAATAAATTTTACTATCTGCTAAAAACTTTTTAGAAAATCGTATCAATTCTTCATCTGATTCAACAACAAGATTTATCCAACTATGTTGTATATACCATCTTTCCAAGTCCAACAATGTTTTCATGCCTTCAGCACTACCTCAAGTCATAACGATAAGTTGAAAATCAAAATACTCGTATTTCTAGGGATATAGCTGAAAATTTAGACAGAAATAATTTAAACAATGATAAACACTTTTAATAGAAACAAACACTAAATCGCTCATGAAATTGGGTAACCTTCATAGCATTCATTTTTTTTTAGTTATAAAGATTTTTTTTTTTTTGGAAAACTTTTTTGAATTCTAGGAGGGGCAATTTCCCGAACTGCCTCCAATGCCTTATATATGTAACTCTGTCTTCTATGCTTATTTATCCATAATTTTTTTAAATAAAATCTAGACAAAATGAGGAAAAAAATTTATCAAAATAAACAAAGAAAAATGAAACCTTATAGAGGAGTACAAAATGAGTCTCACCCTTTATGAGTTACTTTCAATTCAAGAACAAAAAATACAAATCAATGCATATTATGTAATTAATACAAAATCATGCAAATCTATACCTTGAACAAACAAAAGCATCTTGTTACATATAACCTATTAGATTGTTTAGCAGATCTTGCCACAAACATAAGATCCTAAAGTCAAATTGATTGTTTATCAGTAGCTGCTTTACCTTTCACAATCAATGTGTTAAAATAGTTGCATGAAAAGATGTAATTGTAAAAACTGATATAAATTTGATACTGATTTATCATCTATAATGCAAAATTAAAACTCTGAGATCAAGCCTTTGTGATTCGACACATAATTACAAACGTGGAAGAGAAGGAAGAAAAGAAAAAAAAGGGCAAGTCAAAAAATGAAGAAGACACATAAGATAGAAGTGTAGTGCACCGATTAGGTTGGTATGAAAGATCTAAGAAGTAAAAGAACAAGATTTTAAGATTACTCAACAATGTATCATATTAGCTCCACCACGCCCTATTTCAGAGGTTTCTCATAGTTTATCACTACGGAGGCTCCTCGTTTTTTTCTCTCAAAGAATTAATGCTTTATTAGAATATCCTGTATCATATTTCTCTCAAGCCTCTTCTCATGCTCTCTTAATGAATTCTAGAATTAAATACTCTTATTGGACTACCCAGGATATTATTTAGTTAAATAATTTTTTTTAAAGAAAATTGGTCTTAAAATAGACCTAAAAAAATTCATATCTAAACATTGTTTTATTCACTAAAGCAAGTTACATTCTTAATGATCTCACTAATGTCATGGTAAACTATTGATCAAATTAAATTATTTATATTAACAGATAAAAAAAAAATCTATGTTTTTGTAATTACAATATTTAAATATATATTTCTTTTATTTCTTTTGGTCAGACAACCCTTTTTAGCTAGTCATTCTCTTTGTTCCTTCAAACCATGACGGCAAAATATAATACTCTCTTTTTTAAACTGTGATTTAACGTTATGCTATTGTAATGTTGTTGCCTAAGTCCAACGATAGACCTTTTTATTTATTTATTTTTTTTGGGGGGATAACTTCACCTCTTGATCTTTGATGAAAAGGATTTCCCTTACATATTCAGAAATATTAACAGCCTCTACTGCCATTAATTTTGATTTATCTGTTAACCAGGTTTGACTTATTAATACCCATTTATGACAGGAGTGGACTAGTTTATCATCTCAAAATGTAAATTTCACATTAAAAATACTAATAAATAAATCCCTTAAATTTAAATATCATTTTTCTATTTTTAATTGTTTAAGGGAAAATGGTTTTCATTTTTCTTATTTATTTTACAATTATATTATTAACTTTTCATTAATTAGTTTTAGAGATGTGTTACCCTTACCAACTGTCAATACAAAATCACTTAAACAAAACCTATTTTGCATTATTGAATGATTGTCACATCATTCATATTAATTAATGTAATTAAAAATTGATATATAATTATCCAATCAGATTATGATATATCAGTTTATATGAGTAAGTTTGTATGAATTTGTAAGAATCATATTATTCTTAGTTTTAACGTGCCATCACCGGTAGTATAGTGAGAAATAATTACATAAAATAGCATGATCAAGTTATCTTGCTAATTTAGTGAACCTATTCAATTAGAATTTATTGTGAGAGGTTAAGAAAATGGAATATGTGAATTGAGAAAAAAAAATCAAAACATGTTAATATTGACAACGAAATAAAAAAGTAATTAACAATTTTTGTATATATGACGTAGTATAAATATTTAAGCATAACACAAGTAATGTGGTATCTTGGGTTTATTTAAGTATTTTCTGTAGGATAGAAGGTCGGTATGCGGAATGTTAGGTTTATCTAAAACATGGGGTCATTGTTGTCCCTTCCTTTGGCTTCTAATACCTGGCTTATTGTGCATGTCTTGTTCTTTACGCCACTCTTTGTGTGCCTTGTTTGAGTTGCAATAATGTGCACTATCATGAATTGTATAAATTGTGCACATTACACTTTTCGAAATTATTATTGTCAAACTAGTTTGATGATAAAAAGCTAAGAAATGTGACTTCACACCCATGAACCATGCCCAGGAGCGTTTTACAAATTTGATTTTTCTTTTTGCTTCCATCCTTATGAACATCTCATGTTCCCACTCATTAGGTTTGTTGTGATAGCGGAAACTTCACAGCTAACAGTAACTATGTCCAAAACCGCAATGGCACCTTCTTATTCCTTGCTTCTGATACGGCTGTTGCGCAGACCGGAAGCGATAGCAACAAAACAACCAAAATGCACAACGACAAAATATGTTAGATAATTGAATATAATAGAAACTAAAGAGGCAACCAATCAACCAATAATGCAAAATAGAAAGAACACCAAGATTTAACGAGGTTCGGTATAAATACCTACGTCTTCGGGCGGCGCTGAAGAAACCTTTCACTATTTTCAAAGAGAATTACAAACTTTTGGGCCACAATACAAATACCACAACTATTTGGCCAAACTACAATTACCCGAATAGTTGGGCCAAACTGCAATTACCCGAATAGTTGGGCAAAACTGTAATTACCCGAATAGTTGGGCAATACTACGAATACCCAAAATCAAATGGGAAAAAAGAAAATATTACAAACTTTAAGGTCCTTAATGAAAGGCTCTTAAACTATGAGGTCTTATATGTGAGACCTTACAAATATAGGGGGTGAAGGAGAATTTTCAATGGGACAACTAAGTGAGAAGACTTGGCTTTAATTTATAAGCTCAAGTCTTTCCAACAGAAAGACTCCCACTCCATGTGGGATCCTTTCACACACACAAATGGCTAAAGAGCCACAATTCTAACAATTCTCTACCTTGGCGATTTAGCCATTCCACCATAAGACTCTTCTTTTTCCCATATTCTCTATCACAACTGCAACGCCTCCAAATATGCCCAATGGCGCGGTCAAACTTGCACAATGTTTATCAAGTTCAGGCAATGACTAAACTTGATCGCTGTCACAACCTTAGTCAATACATCTGCGGGATTCTCGGTAGTCTTAATCTTCTGAAGTAAGATTCTTCCTTCATTAATGATCTCCCGCACAAAATGGTACCGAACATCAATATGCTTCGTACGAACATGGAACACTGGATTCTTCGCTTAGTGGATAGCACTCTGACTGTCAGAATAAAGAGCGATCTTCTTCTGCCTAATTCCCAATTCATCCAGCAATCCCTGTAACCAAATAGCTTCCTTCACAGCCTCTGTCATTGCCATATACTCTGCCTTTGTAGTAGACAAAGCCACTATAGACTGTAAAGTAGACTTCCAACTCACTGGTGCTCTTGCAAGAGTAAACACATAACCGGTTGTCGACCGACGTTTATCCAAATCACCAGCATAATCAGAATCAACATAACCAATAGCATACTAATCACACGTATCATCCCTCTCAAAGACTAAGCCAACATCTACGGTTTTCAACAAATACCGTAGAGTCCATTTCACTGCTTGCCAATGTCCTTTACCAGGATCATGCATATACCTGCTCACAACTCCAACTGCATGTGAAATGTCGGGTCTTGTACACACCATAGCATACATCAGGCTACCAACTACATTAGCATATGGAACTCGGGACATATACTCTCGTTCCTCATTTGTACTAGGAGATAAAGATGCACTAAGCTTCATATGAGGAGCAAGTGGGGTACTTACAGGTTTTGACTGCTCTATAATGCCAAACCGCTTTAATACCTTCTTCAGATACTGCTTCTGAGTCAAACAAATCTTGTTTCTCCCTCTATCTCTGCTAATCTCTATACCTAGTATCTTCTTAGCTTCACCCAAATCTTTCATCTCAAACTCTCGATTCAACTGAGTCTTCAACTTTGCAATTTCTTCCACATTCGTCGAAGCTATCAACATATCATCAACACACAAGAGTAGAAAAATGAAAGAACCATCACGTAGCCTCCGAAAATACACACAATTATCAAATTTGCTTCTTGTATACCTCTGACCCATCATAAACCGATCAAATCACTTGTACCACTGTCTCGGAGATTGCTTCAAACCATAAAGCGATCTTTTCAGTTTGCACACCAAATTTTCCTTACTAGCAACTTTGAATCCCTCTGACTGAGTCATATAGATTTCCTCTTCCAAGTCACCATGTAAAAATGCAGTTTTTACATCAAGTTGAACTAGTTCCATATTCATCAGAGCTACCAAGGCCAACAAAATTCTAATGGAAGAATGTTTCACAACTAGAGAAAATACCTCATTGTAATCAATTCCTTCCTTCTGAGCGTAGCCTTTAGCTACCAACCTTGCCTTGTAGCAGACGTCATTCTTGTCAGGAAATCCATCTTTCTTTGCATATACCTGTTTGCACCCAGTTGCCTTTTTACCCTTCGGTAGTTGAGCTAGCTCCCAAGTTTCATTCTTCTGAAGAGACTCCATCTCTTTGCTAATAGCTGTCTTCCACTCATCAACTTTAGAACATCTGACTGCCTCTCTTTAAGTGGAAGGAACATCACCATCTACAATTGGAAGTGCATAGGCGACCATATCAGCAAATCGAGCAAGTCTACGAATCTCACGTCTTGGCCTATTAACTGAAATAGATTCTTGTTGCAATTGAGGTTCCTGAGTAGAACCCTCTCCATCATCTCCCAAATCCTCCTCTGTCATAAGAGTACCATTATCTGTCTCAACAGATTTAACTGGGTTCAATGTTGTCGTTTCAAACTCTACCTGCTGTTGAGTATGCTCTACCTGCTGTGGAGTACCATTCACCTTTGTCTGGTTTTCTGATTTCTTTAACATTGAAGACTCATCAAATGTCACATCTCGACTGGATACAATCTTCCTCGAACTAGGACACCAAAGACGATATCCTTTTACTCCTGAAGCAAATCCCAAGAAAATCGCTTTCTTGGCTCTAGGATCCAGCTTAGATTCTTTCACATGATAATATGCAGGAGAACTAAAAACATGTAAAGAATCATAATCAGAAACAAGTTGTCCAGACCATACCTCCAATGGAGTTCTATCACCAATAGCGGCTGAAGGTAGACGGTTAATGAGATGACACGCATAAGTCATAGCCTCAGCCTAAAATTCTTTGCCCAACCCAACATTGGACAACATACACTGAACTTTCTCCAGCAATGTCCGGTTCATGCGTTCTGCCACCCCATTCTGCTATGGTGTACATCTAACAGTAAAATGACGTACAATACCTTCATCTTGACACAATTTCAAAAACTAATCACTGTAATACTCACCGCCATTGTCTGTTCTGAGATGCTTGATCTTCTTGCTAGTTTGTGTCTCAATCATCTTTTTCCACTTAGGGAAAACACTAAGTACATCATCTTTTGATTTCAAACAGTACACCCAAGTTCTTCTAGAAAAGTCATCAACAAAAGTAACAAAGTAGTGCCTACCTCCCATTGATGCGGTTTCGGTAGGTCCCCACACATCTGAGCGAACATAATCAAGAATACCCTTGGTATTATGAATAGCGGTGCCAAATTTCACTCTCTTTTGCTTTCCCAGAACATAATGCTTACAGAAATCTAGCTTGCAGGTCTTTGCACCTTTCAATAAGCCTCGTTTCACCAAACTGAATAAGGCTTTCTCACCTGCATGTCCCAAGCGCATATGCCACAGTCTAGTTATCTATGAATCTGTATCATTATCAGAAACCATAGCTGCCGATCCAATAACCGTACTACCATTATAGTAATACAAGTTGTTCCTCCTAGTGCCTTTCAATACCACAAGAGCGCCTGAAATGACCCTCAGAATACCATCTCGAATAGATATAGTACAGCCTTTAGATTTCAAGGCTCCCAAAGAGATGAGATTCTTCTTCAACTTCGGTACATACCGAACATCTGTCAGAACTCTAGTCAGTCCATCATGATTCCTCAATCGGATTGAACCTATTCCAGCAGTATAGCAAATATCATCATTGCCCATATACATAACTCCACCATCAAGCTATTCAAATTGAAAGAACCATTCCCTATGTGGACACATATGATAAGTACAACCCGAATCCATAATCCACTCATCAGAACCAGAAGTGGATGGGTGACCAACTAGACATATATCCGAATCACTATCATCCTCACGCGCAACAACACATGCATTAGAAACAGCCTTGCCCTTATCTTTCTTTTTCAACTTAGGACAATCTTTCTTCCAATGCCCTTTCTCACGACAAAAAGGCACACTCATCTTTTCCTAATCTACCCCTCGACAAAGATTTTCCCCTTTTTCCTGGTTTCCTACTTTGACTACGCCTTCTCACTGTCAATGCATCTACTGACTCATCCTTATGTTCCCTTTGATCTTTCTTACGAATTTCATAATTCAACAAAGCAGAACAAACTTCAAAAGACAGTTTATCTTTCCCATGGATAAGAGTATTGCATAAATGACCTAATTCATCCGGAAGTGAGCCAATCAATAACATAGCCTTAATTTCATCTTTGAAGGTTTCATCTAAGTTTAACAAATCAACAATTAACTTATTAAACTCATCAATATGAGAACTGATGCTCGTACCTGGTTTCAACTGAAGATGGAACAATCTCTTCAATAGATACAGCCAATTCTCATTGCTTTTCTTCATATATTTGTTTTCCAGCGCCTTCCATAGTTTGCTTGCAGATGTCTCTTTTGTGAATGGATACTTTTGTTCTCTACACAAGCAAGAGCGAATCAACCCACAAGCTTTTATATTCAGCCTGTCCTAATCTCTTGCATTGATATCTTCTGGTTTTGTTTCTTCTAGAACAATATCCAAATCTTGCTGCTATAACTCGTCCAACACCTCACTCTGCCATAAGCCGAAATTATTTTGACCATCAAATTTTTCAACATCTATTTTTGCATTTGTCACAGTCACTGTCTTCTCCGGTACAGTTGACGATGAAGCCATCACTGCCTTTCACAAATAAGCTCGATACACAAATCACCAATAACCAAGCTCCAACAAACTATTATATTCAATAACTAGCAATCGAAACTCAACAGCCCAGAATAGTAGTAAGTGCTTCAATGAAATAGCCACTCACTACCTACAACCTTAGGCTTTGATACCAATTGTTGCACAGATCGGAAGCGATAGCAACAAAACAACCAAAATGCACAACCACAAAATATGCTAGATAATTGAATATAATAGAAACTAAAGAGGCAACCAATCAACCAACAATGCAAAATAGAAAGAACACCAAGATTTAACGAGGTTCGGTATAAATACCTACGTCCTCGGGTGCCGCTGAAGAAACTTTCCACTATCTTTAAAGAGAATTACAAACTTTTGGGCCACAATACAAATACCACAACTATTGGTCCAAACTGTAATTACCCGAATAGTTGGGCCAAACTGTAATTACCCAAACAATTGGGTAATACTACAAATACCCAAAATAAATGGAAAAAAAGTAAATATTACAAACTTTGAGGTCCTTAATGAAAGGCCCTTAAACTATGAGGTCTTATATGTGAGACCTTACAAATATAGGGGGTGAAGGAGAATTTCTAATGGGACAACTAAGTGAGAAGACTTGGCTTTAATTTATAAGCCCAAGTCTCTCTAACACAAAGACTCCTACTCCATGTGGGATCCTTGCACACACACAAATGGCTAAAGAGCCACAATTCTAATAACGGCAAAGAATGGCGGTCTCTATAATACCACGGTTGGAGAAGAACCTTACAAAGTTTATGCTCTTGCTCTTTGCAGAGGAGATTCTACTTCAGAAATTTGTGGAAGCTGTGTCAATGACACAATTCAAGGCATTGTTAATGATTGTCCAAACCAGAAAGAAGCATATTCTTGGGGATCAAGAAATCCTTCATGCCTTGAACACTAACGTTTCTCAATTTTTTCAGAAAACGGGAACTCGATCCTTATTTCTCAATTTTTTTTCCCAAACATTAACGTTACAGAGGTCGCGAATTTGACGAAGTTTGATGATATCTGGGAGAATTTTATATATGACATAAGGAAAAAAGCTTCTCATACTCTTGTAGGCTCAAGTTTGCAAGTGGAGAAGCAGACCTGTCATACTCATTACTTACACACAATATATGCACTAAATGCAGTGTACTTCAGACTTGGACCAGTGCGATTGTGAATATTACCTTGGTGATTATGTGAGTAACTTTCAAGGAAATTTTCATACGTCGGAAGGAGGCGAGGTTAAAGGACTTACATGTATGTTACAATGGGGTTTCGAACCCTTCCATAACGATACCACGCCATGTTCACCTTGTACATTTCAATGTAGTCTTTAATTACCGTATTCCATCAAGTTCCTAACTGATGATCATGTGTTAATTACGCGTCCAACTTTGGCACGGCAGATGTACCATACACCAGTCCACTTTTTATGTGTTAGCATGTGCAAAATTCGAAACAATCTGTAAATGAACTTAAAAAAAATTGTAAAAAGTAGCCTGCTGGACGGTTAATCTACTGTACCGTAGCAAAAGCCGTTAATTAAGCATATATCTACTATATCTACATGTCCTGGCTTCTATAGATGATGGTATTCCATTTGGAACTGTTCAAAAAATTGTCATTCCCACAACAGTCTTCGTGGCAGTTATTGCTATCACTTACTTTAGGTTAAGGAGGAGGAAGGCAAAGAAGATAAGAAGCAATGAAGAGACAAAAGGTTAGCTAATTATACAATATTATAATTAATCATATAACTGCTCTTAATTGTTATATCTTCGAATATGAAAATTTTGAAAGAGAAAGAAGCTAATCTCCTAAATAAACATGGGTTAAATTTACCGCTTTCTTAAAATTTAAGCTTATAGGTATAGAATTAATTGTAACATTGAAACTTATCATTTTTATAAATATATTTTTATACATCTATCTCCTGTTGGAACATGTAAATACTAACTTGTTACTACCTTTAAGATGTTGAGAATGAAATTAAGGTTGCGGAACCGTTGCAATTCGACTTCACCACTATAAGAGTTGCAAAAAAATATCTTTTCAATTGATTATAAGCTTGGACAGGGTGGATTTGGCTCTGTTAACAAGGTAAGTAATTAAAAAGTAAAAAAATATAAATAAAAAGAAAAAGACAACAAATGGGATCTGAATGCTTTAAACTGTGTAAAAGTATTTTCAATCTCTGGCATTTAACTTTTCTATATGATTTTAGGGGAGGCTTCCTCATGGACAAGATATACCAGTGAAAAGATTGTCTAAAAATTCAAGACAAGAAGACTTAGAATTTAAAAATGAGGTCTCCATAGTGGCAACGCTTCAACATAGAAATCTCTAGTTAGGCTTTTAGGATTTTGCTTGGAAAGGGAGGTGAGACTTCTCCTCTATGAGTTTTTGCCCAATTTTAGCCTTGATAAATTTCTCTTTAGTATTGTTTAACTGCCTTTTAGCTTTATTTTAAAAGAATTTTTTTTATTACTATAATTCACTAAGATCAGACATCAGTATTAGATGCATATGTTATTTCTTTATGTATCTTTGAAGGGTTTTAATTAGTCGTACTATTTTTCTTAATTTATAGATCCAATCAAGCATTTATTATTGGATTCGGAGAAGCGCCATAAAATAATAGAGGGTGTAGCTCGAGGAATTCATCACCTTCATGAAGTTTCAAGATTGCAGATTATCCATCGTAATCTCAAAATTAGCAACATTCTTTTAGATGAAAACATGATTCCAAAAATTTTAGATTTTGGAATGGCAAGATTATTTGAAATGGACCGAAGTCAAGATGGATCCAAGTAAAATTGCTGGGACCTTGTAAGTATATACAAATTAGATATGGTCAAAACATAAAGAATTTTAACTTATTTTTTCAGAGGGTATATGGCTCCAGAGTATGCAAGGTGTGGACACTTCTTAGTGAAGCCTGATGTTTTCAGCTTTGGAGTGTTACTATTGGAAATTATAAGTGGGCAAAAGCACAGTCGTTTTCACAATGAAGAAGAAGTAGAGGGCCTTTTTCCTATGGAAGTAAAGTTGTAAAATCCCGTAAGTACTTTATCATACATTTGTGAATATATCTATTCTCTTGGATACCACTTCTTGGACTAATATTGACCATGATACTGTACAAGAAATTTTTTTTTTTTATTTAAGATAAAAAACTAGCAATTTTATGTGCACATTGTTCAATTTTTGTTGTAGGTATGGAGAAACCGGAGAGAATGGGACATATCATAGATCCCACAATTAGAATAGGTTCCAGTGATGAAATGATAAGATATATTCAAATCGGATTACTGTATGTTCAGGAAAATGAAGCTAACAGACCCACCATGGGTTCAGTAGTTTCCATGCTCACTAGGGGCTCCTATTCTCTTGGAGAACCATGAGAGCCTACAATTTTTATGCACACAACCATGGCACAGAATAATTTAAAAGTCAAATTTTCAAATCTATCTAAAAATAATTCTGTCTGATATACAGTGAATGAAGCTTCAATTACTGAGCTAGATCCAAGATAAAAAATATGCAGATGAAAGCTCGATCCTTAAGCAAGTCTCTTGCTCTACACCCATATAGTTCCTATGGTCTTCGCATATTGAGCATTGGAATGTTGTATTAGTGCTTTTATGAGCATTGAACACCATTAAGAACTAAGAAGCTACTTTTTCCTAAAGAGAGCTGCGATTTGGTCCAGGGCCATGACTGGATGTAACAAAGTGGTTGCAAACGGTGAAAGGTTCCTATTTCTTTTGTCTATGCATGCTGAGCCTGCACTGATGTCTTTCAATTCTGTTTGCCGTGGATCGACATAATAAATCAGGAATACTGATTATGCTTTATGGTATCAGTTACAACCTATAGTACCATTTAACAGATAGATATATAGAAGATATAGGTTGAGTTTGATTAGATCTATTTGTACAAAATAGGGCAAGTCTGAAGTTTCCAAGCTTCTGAGAACAAAAAATCAGGGGAACTTTTATTATAAAAATCGCCTACAATTGGCTTTTATGGCTCTGCACTTGCTATTATTATTATAAAAGTTTAGAATTAGAGTAGGGTAATATCACATTCATGATATTCTTTGTCTCTATCTGCTTGTTGGTACCTGGCTGGCACATTTGTGTGTAGAACTTGGAATTCATATGGCCATTTATCAGCCATCAGATCATTTACATGTCAAATTGTTTTTTGTAACGGGTGATAAAATACCATTTAATTATTAAATTTTTTTTGTTAAATATATAATGAATGAAAATTTTGATTGAATTTATTTCATTCTATAGAATAAATTTTTTTATTTATTTTAAATTACATAAATAATTATTTGATTTAATTTCAAGTAGATTATTAAATTTTAAGACTTCCATAATTAAATCCTTGGATCACTACAAGAAAATAAGGTATTTACTGCACCTTTTTACGGCGGTTTTTAAAAACGGCCATAGAAGGAAGTTGGGGAACACGTTTACGGTGGTTTAAAAAACCGCCGTAGAAAGGTTCTACAAAACCTCCCAATCGTTTTTTGTCAAACCCTAATTGCAATTTGATGTTATTTTCCCTTCCGCTCTCAGTCTCCCTCCGCGTCTCCCTCTACTGCAAAATCAACCACCCCCACAAGAACAGTCGTCAGCCAATTCATAACTGGAAACAAAAAAGAGACAGTCACCGTGACGTTGTGCAATATCTTTTAAAGCAGAAGCGATCAAGGTTGAAACGCAAAGAACGCAAAGAGAAGTTACCAGTGAGCGAAGGCTTTGAGGGTGTGAAGATCTTGAGAGACGTGATGAAGGAAAGCATCGGAGTGCAAAGTGCCGGCGGCTAAAGAAACAAAGAAGGGAGTGTACATAGCAAAAACAGAGTCGTTCTTGAACTTGATCCAGAACTTCCTGGCGATTCCTCCTTCGTCCACTCCGCCCATCCTTTTCCGCTACAACGTCGTTCGTTCTTGTATAGAGATGGATCAAGGATCTTGAATTCAAATGAAAGAAAGGAAAAAAATCAACTAAAAAACTAACTGAACTAATGGTATTGTTTGATTGTTTGATTGTTTGTTTTGCGCTGTTTGTTTGTTTGTTTCTTTTTTTTAATTTATATACAAGTAAAGAAATGTAAAGAGAAGCGAAGAGAAGAGTCCAGGAGGACGGCGGTCTAAGGCGAATGGAAGAAAAGGTCAGGAAAGATGGAGGTCACGTGAGAGAGAGAGAGAGAGATCGAGCCAGGACTCGGTTTTACGGGAAATGGTCGGGTAATGTGTTCTCTTCTCTTCTCTCCAGTTTTGGTCTAAGTTTAAGCGATATTGATTGTTCAAGCGATATTTTATTTGCAAAACTTTCTTCTTTTCATTTGGCATTCGCTGTTGACTTCAAAAGGGGTGGTGGGGAGTTAATCACGTGCATGGATTTGACCAAAACAACTTTTTTTTTCTTGAATTAAAAAAGAAAACAATTAAGAAATTTATATAGATTGACATGAATATTCCGATGCCATCATTCAATCAATCTGAATCTGTCTTTTTATATTTTGTTCTGTTTCATGGTATGGCTTTAGGTATGGCTTTGCCTTGACTGGCTTTCGTTTCCTTTCCCACTTTACGCAACTCGGTCTGCAAAAATTTGAACTGTATAGTTTCTGTTTGAGTGTTCTTTTCTTTGTGTAAACAAAGAAAAGGTGTGTGGGGCTCTGAATTCCTGATCCGGATACCGGTTCTCGACAGAATATTGATATAGTTCTTGTCATTAAGCGGTAAAATTTTCATCATTGTTAATTATATTTTTGTTTTTTATTTGTTTTGGTTGCTGTATACTATAATTTCCTTTCTTCCTCTTAGAGTCTAGTAGGATGTGTTTAAATTTAACTATTATTTTAGGTTTTTTGGTTCTTGGCTTCACTCTTGGTGGGATATTGTTAATGGCACATGTTTTTATCATGTAAATTGTGGTATTGGTAATACTGAATGTAATACTTATTCTCAAATATGTCTTGTACACGTATAATTGTTTCTCTCTCTTGCTCCCGCTTTTTTGTTGTTGACATTGTCGTTCTTGTTAATTAAACAAAGGCATTTCTTACAAGGAGGTAGTGGTGGTTTCTGTCAAGAATTTATCAGGATTTGTAACAGTTAATGTTTATGGCAGCTGGGGTTGTGAAAATGATGGTAGACACAGAGCTGGGAGTCTTTCTGACCCTGTAAGTTATAGTTAAATATTTCTGCTTCTTTAGGGACTTAATTAAGCATTTCTAGCATGATTAATGCTAGAACCTTGACACTTCTGCATGCTAGGCATGGCTTGCCTTTGAGAGTTAGAGTTGTTGACCCAGGTATGGCAACCCAAGAGGGGGGGTGAATTGGATTTTTATTTATAAAAACGAATTTAAAAAACTTTTCTTGAAAGATCAAAATTATTTAAATCTTTCTTTAAGAACAAAGGTGAAGAAGATGAAAATAGAATGCAATCAAGAGAATGGAAATAAAGAATAATCACAAGTGCAAGTAAATGTAAAGAGGATAGGGATAGAGAGAGTGCAAACTCGATGTACGTGGTTCGGCAAACCTTGCCTACGTCCACGGGCTCCTAGCTCCACAAGCTAGGCTTTCCACTAAGTTGTAGAAATCTTTACAACTTGCTTGATGAACAACCTCATCAAGACTTTTTCCTTCAACTCTTGATAATACCACACCAAGAGTTCTTCTTGATGAACAACCTCACCAAGGAAAGAGTTCTCTCAAGGATAACTTTTATCCTTTACAAGAAGATCTCACTCTCACCACAATACAAGAACAAAGAAAATTCTTACAACAAAAGTACAACTCTCTTCAAAGAGTAGATAAAGAATATAAAAGCTCTCTAAACTTGATATTTCTCTTGTTTTTTTTTTTTTTGCTTGATAGATGCTTCTCTTTACTTGCTGAATGCATGGGAGAAGGGCTCCTTTTATAGGTAAATGAGATGAACTTAATCAAGTGAAGACACCATCTCCAAATTTTCTGCCCACCATAAAAACCGTAATATTGTCTGCCATTTTTGTCAATGTTCTGTTTGAAATTTGAAAATCTAAAAAACATAAAAGATCTGAACATTTTAATAAGCTTTCCAACGCATCAAGAATGAAGTCATTTGGATATCTGTAGCTCAAGATATGGCCAAAACACCATTCGGTGCTCATGTGACTTGATTTTTCTTTCTTGTGTCAGTCTACCGAATTGAATGATAATTCTGTCAGCATTCCGTTTGAAATTTGAATTTCTTCAAAACATAAAAGATCTTCATATTTGAATAAGCTTTCCAAAACATTAATAATCAAAGAATTTTGATATCTCTATCTTAAGATATGGCCAAAAAACCATTCAGTGCTCATGTGAATTGATTTTTCTTCTCTGTGTCAGTCCACCGAATTGCATGTCAATTATGTCAGCCTTCCATTTGAAATTTGAATTTCTTCAAAACATGTGAAATGTTCTTCATTAAGTCATATTTCCAATGTCACAAGAATCAAGTTATTTTGATTTTTCTAGCTCAAGATATGTCCAAAAGAGTATTCGGTGCTCATGTTAGCTACTTCCATTTGTCTTTCAACTTGCATGATGATTTGGACAAACTTGCACTTGAAATTTGAATTTCATTAAAACATATGAAATGTTATAAATTGAGTAAGCTTTCCAAAGGCTCAAGAATCACATCATTTGGTTATTTGTAGAGATATATATGACCAATTGATTGAACATTGCTCATGTGTCACATTCCTTGAGTCAATCCTTGTTCTTAAACTTTGGTGCCTTTAACATGTAGTCTTCTCCTTAGCTTCAACACTTCATTTTAATAAGCCTCTTCTTGATTTTACAATTATTTCAATGATCTTACTCTTGCACATAAATAAACATGTTAGTAAATCTCAATTAATCAATGTGTATTGTTATCATCAAAATTATCATGTAGCCTTAGGGCTAACAAGAGTAACATGGGTTCCATGAGAAATTCAATTGCTGGTATCTTTTTGAAATTATGACTAAAAGTAATTGGTCATTTCTTGTTTAGGTGCTCTTTCTTTTATAATTGTGTACTGTTTTGTATCTTAATTATAAATTCTTTAACATTGGCTTTGTGAGCAATTCAATTGGTAATCCCAGTTGACAAATGATTGCACTGCTAATGGATTTTTCTAGCATTTAACCAAACCATTGCCTTTATTATTATGACATAGTCAACCAAAAATAAATAAATAAATTGAAAAAATACCTATCATGCCTTTTATCTGTTAGAGACTTGAGGGTTTAAAAATTAATTCTCCATATAAGCCTTGAATTTGTGTCTTTTCTTTTTTTTTTTTTTTGAAATATATATAACATATGAGAGAATCCAAGTCATTTTATTACAGCTTGAATTAATGGAAGAATATGCTAATTGATGCAAAAGTTAGAGAGAAATAGGATATTTTGGCGTCTAAAACTCTAACGTAAGATAATTAGTTAATTACACTTGTATGGTCCATATCATGCCAGGTAAGTACTTAAAAAAATTATAATAGGGGAAAAATCCAAAAGCCGTTCTACTACTAATTGACTGTAACTGCCCTAACATAGTTTATGGTTATGATCATAACCAGTGCAGAATGAGATCGTAGAAAGTTGTAATGACTTTTAACATGATCATCAAGTTCACGAACAAAAATAAGTAGAACATATTAAATTAATTTTATATGCAGTATCCTTGCGAGGAATGAACCAATTCACCCATGTACATGTATGGTTGAAAATTTGTACTTCTAATTATCAAATCAAATAAAAATTGGGGAGGTTTTACTGCTGTTTTGATAATATTTATGAGTTTCAATCGTTAAATTGATTAATAAATGAAATGTTTACCATTCAAAATCATGTAGTCAAACCAATTGTGTAGGTAGCAATAGTGTGGTTGAAGTCATGGTGTATAGTGGTCAGAACACAACAAAGTGAAGGGAAGGGAGTTTTTGAATAAAGTTTAGGTTGAAGTCATTCAATCAAAATCTCATTTTCAATATTTATTTTTGACTTATTAGACATGATTGTAATTATTAGACATGCTCTAAATTGTGATTATCTTCTTAGGGAAGATTGTGTTAAAACTTCAATGTTAAAAGTAAATATCATGGATAGTTTGGTGATTAACTTATAAAGTTTGGTTTTATTCTTCTTGCACCATTTATCCAGGCGATTTCCCTCCTGAGGTCATTACCTATGACCAATGGACACAACTAAAACCAGAAAACAAAAATATGCTTTCTGGTTAGATTAAGGGTGCCTTTCATAGTGGAAAGAAAGAGATGCAGGAATCTATACATCAGCAACTCAATTCCAATCTCAGCACAGCTCCAATCTGGGACAGGCTATATATATTTTTTTCCTTGTTCCTTTAGTTTTGGGATCCATTTGTCAGCATATTATTTGCATTTAGTGAAATTGTTTTGGTCAATAGTGTGGGTACCATACAACAGATCCTAGTTGAGGACACAGTGAATATTGTTACTCTAATTTGAATGTATACATTCGCTGGTATGAATAATAATTGAGTTTGTTCTCATTGTGACCTTATTTTTCCTAGGTTGATGTGATAGAATCTCAATGGAATGTTTTGCAAGCTCATAGTCAAGATTCTCATGACTTTACTGAACTTGTAGGCTTCCATCAAGAGTAAGTAAAACAACTGTTTTCTGATTACTTCCTTATTCTTATTAGCTGATTATGGTTTTTAGGCTTCCATCAAGATTTATTCTTTTTTTTTTTTGAATTGGTCCCAGATGCTTTAAGTGGACACCATATAGTCGTTTCCAATTTGATAGTCATGAAACAAACAACATCATAGATTGTGAATCAAACCAAGAGAACGAATAGGTATATAAATTAAATTAAACAATTTGTTTCACAATATATAATGTTACTTAATGATAATGCTCTTGGTGCAAATTGATTCTTGCAGGTTATTTACCAAGTTGGAAGTTGTTTACCAAGTTGCAGGCTGTTTACCAAGTTTTGTGTAAATTAACTTATCATATGATTAAACTATGTGAAAGTTGTTGAATTATCTAACTGATATATTGTTTAACTATTTGATTATAACATGTTAAATAGTGTGGATGATGATTGCGTTATATTTAATTTTCTTGGATTATAATTGAACCATTATATGAGATATTTAATTTGATTTCATTATATTCATTGAATGAATGATTACAGAATTATATCAAAACATTTTTCTGAGACAGGTTAATTATTTTGTAAACAGCAAATAAATATAGAATAGCACAAGCAGCGAAATTTTGAAAAATTTTTGCTAACTATTTACGTCAGTTTTCTGGTCGACGCAAAACATTTTTCCAACTATTTACGGTGGTTTCCCATCAATCCCCGATAGTTGTACATAAAAATTTTTTACGGCGGTTTTTTGTTCGTCGTAAATATTAACTTTTTACGGCGGTTTCTTGTTCGTCGTAAATATTAACTTTTTACGATGGTTTTTTGTTCGTCGTAAATATTACTTTTTACGGCAGGCACAAAACCGCCGTAAAAAGGCGTGGTGATTGCCGATCCTATTTCGTCGCTTATTTTTGCGTCGAACAACGAAACCGTCGTATAAACGTTTTTATGGCGGGCCGAAATCGTCGTAAAAGCTTTTACTGCGGTTATTTTTGCGGCAGTTGTGAACCGCCGCATAACCGCCGTAAATGACTATTTACGGCGGTTTTGGCCCGCCGTAAATAATCCTACCTGTTGTAGTGGATCTTGGTCAACTAATGACTAAATTGTGATTTAAACGGTCCCACTTATCTAGGAATGTTACCATATTAACCAATTTTATATGATGCATTGATTTAGGTCATTGATCAATTTTCCCTTTAATTGTAATATCTTAATAGAAATTCACTAACGGCAAGGCGAGGGACGTATGTGAGACTTTTAGAATCATGGGATTGATGTTATGTAGGACTTCAATCACCAAGCCACATTAGAGATACGTGGAATACCCTAACTCATTATAAATTAAAGTATTATTTAAAAGTTAATCTAAAAAATAAATTATATAATCAACACAAGATTAATAGATTAACGTTTTCATACAAGAAAAATATAATTGTGAATTAAATGATCTATTAAAAAGTAGTTTTGTGAGTAAAATCATGTAGTTTACACATAGATTCTTTATTTTTATAATAATTTTATACAAAATACAATATTAGGGTATTGAAATTCATTTGGTTCTATACTTGTCAATTTCATAATAATTTACTATCTGCTAAAAACTTTTTAGAAAATCTTTTTAATTTTCATCTTGATTCAACAAGATGATTATCCATCTATGTTGTATTCACCATATCCTTCCATGTCCAATAATGTTTTCACGTGCAGTACTCCCTAAAGTCATAATTGATAAGTTGAAAATCAAAATACTCTTATTTCTAGGGACATAGCCAAAAATTCAAATAGAAGTAAAGTTAAACAATGGTAAAATTTAAAACTTTCAATGAAAACAAACACTAAATTGCTTATGAAATTGGGTAACCATCATGGCATTCTTTTTTTTTTTTTAAGTTATAAAGATATATACATTTTTTTGAAAACTTTTTTTAATTCTAGAAAGGGCAATTGCCCCAATTGCCTCCCGGGCCCTATATATGTAACTCTGTCTTCTATGCTTATTTATCCACATTATTTTATCAATAAAATCTTGGCAAAATGAGGAAAATTTTTTATTAAAACAAACAAAGAAAACTAAAGCCTTGAAGAGGGGTACATAGTGAATCTTACTCTTTATGAGTTTCTTTCAATTTAAAAAGTAAAAATACAAATCAATGCATGTTAGTCATAAAAAATCATGATCAATGTGTTAAAATAGTTGCATGTAAAGATGTAATTGTAAAATTGATATAAATTTGATACTGATTTATCATCCATAATGCAAAATTAAAACTCTGAGATCAAGCCTTTGTGATTCGACAAGTAATCACAAACATGGAAGAGGGGGAAAAAAAAAGCAAGTTAAAAAATGACGAAGACAAATAAGATTGAAGTGTAGTGCAACGATTAGTTTACATCAATGAAGATGGACGTGGCACAACAAAGATTTTCATATGAAAGATCAAAGAGGTAGAAGTACAAGATTTTAAGATTGCTCAAGTCAATAATAATCTTATTATTCCCTCAAAGAATTAAGGCTTTATTAAAATAACCTGTATCATATTTCTCTTAATCCTCTTCTCATGCTTTCTTAATGAATTCTAGAATTAAAAACTCTTATTTATAGAGGTATTTGACTACCCAGGATTTCATTTAGTTGAATAATTTTTCTTAAAGAAAATTGGTCGTAAAATATTCCTAAAAAAATTCATATCTAAACATTGTTTTATTCGCTAAAGCAAGCTACATTCTTAATGATCACAACCTATTGATCAAATTAAATAATTTATATTAAGAGATAAAAATAATCTATCATGTCTGCAATTACAATATTGAATATATATATATATATATATATATATAAATATATATATTATTTCTTTTACTCGAACAACAACCCTTTACAGCTAGTCATTCTCTTTTTTCTTTCAATATCCATGACAGCAAAATATAATACTCTTTGTTGTGAAATCAAGGATCTTTACCAACCAATTCCACCCAAGAATCAAGCAATATCGAAGCATGATAGAGATATCAATCAAGGGAAGCAGCCACACAAGAAATAATAACACAAGAGACAATATTAAGATTTAAGTGGTTCAGTTCAAGAAGAACATATATCTGTTGGGAAGGCTGTAGAAGAATTTCACTATGAATAAAAAATGGATTACAAGGTGTTACAATACTCTCTCTCACTAAGAACAACACTCTTTCTTAGCCCTTCACGTTTCCCTAGAAGTCCTACAAGAGAATATTTAGAAGTCTTCTCTTAAATAGAAAAGAAAGCCTTTAAATAGTGTCCTGGTTGTGAACAGTAACTAACATTTGCACAGCAGCACAATGTGCCTTGCGCAGGAGTGCAAGGTCTTTACCTGAAGATGAAGCATCTTCCCTTGTCATTGCACATTGGTGCAACATCTCTACCAGGTTGCGTAGGAGAGCAATCCTTCTTGCATAGGAGTGTCCTCAGGTCTGACACCGAATTCAGCTAGGATTTGTGAGCCAAAACTAACAAATCTCCACCTTAGATCTCAAACCCTTCATCTCTGTAAGATACTGTAGTCTTCCCTCATCAAAACTCAAAAAAGAACCTTATCCTGAACCTTTAAAAGATCCAGAAAACATAAGAACTTACTTAATTGTACTACCTTCATAGCCATATCCTCTGGATTATCTTTCGTAGGAATCTTCTCCACTTTTCATAGGCCCTTTCACTACAACATCACCAACAAAATGCAACCTCACATCAATGTGCTGAGTACGTTCATGATACATTTGATTCTTCATCAGATGTATAGAACTTTGACTATCATAAAACATAGTCATAAACTTTTGTGATACTCCAAGTTTAGCTACCAAACCCATTAACCACAAAGCTTCTTTTATAGATTTAGTAACAGCTATATATTTGGACTCCATAATTGATAAAGCAATAATGGACTGCAATTGAGCTTTTCAACTAACACATCCTCTATCAAATGTGAATGTATAGCTCATTTGAGACCTCATTTTATCAAGATCCCCTGCATAATCCGCATCAACAAAGCATTCTAAAACTGTTTCTTCTTGTTCTACTTTGCCAAACATCAATCCTCTATTGATTGATCCTTTCAAGTATCTCAGCAACCATTTTACTGCTTCCCAATGAACCTTACCTAGATTCATCATAAACTTGCTGACAGTTGATACAGCTTGCAATATCTAGACGAGTGCATACCATCAAGTACATGACACTCCCTATTGCATTCGCATATGGAATCCTATCCATCTGAAGTTTTTTCTCATCTGTCTTGGGATACAACTCATACGAGAGTCTAAAATGCACTACCAACGGTACACTAACAGCCTTTGCACCACCCATGTTAAACCGATGTAAGACTTTTTAAAGAAATTTTTGTCTGGGACAAGAAGAGTGTAGCTTTTTGTCTATCTCTGTGAATGTCCATCCCCAATATCCACTTAGCCTTCTGTAAATCTTTCATATTAAACTCAGTCTATAGCAACTCCTTCAAGTCTTGAACTTTTGAGATTGCCTTACTGGCTACGAGCATGTCATTAACATACAAGAGTAAGTAGACCATATCCAAATATGTAGTTCCCCTATAGTAAACACAAGTATCATAGAAACTCTTTGACAAACCCTTACCCATTATAAATGTATCAAACCACAGATACCATTGTTTTGGACTTTGCTTCAGACCATACAATGTTTTTCTCACTAAGCAAACACAATGTTCTTTACCTGGAAGTTCAAATCCCTTAGGTTGGCTCATGCAGATTTTCTCTTCTAACTCACCATGCAAAAACGCAATTTTGACATCCATCTGCTCAAGCTAAAGATCAAAACATGCCACAAGTGATACAAGAACTCTGATCGACGTGTGTTTCACTACCGGAGAGAATATTTCATTATAATCAATTCCCCCATATTGTGTAAACCCTTTAGCCACTAGCCTAGCTTTGTATCCATGCTTCTCACTAGATAACCCTTCGTTTCGTTTGAATATCCATTTATAACCAGCAAGCTTTTGTTTTCCAAGCTTCTCTATAGTCTCCCATGTCTTATTCTTATTCAAAGAATTAATCCCAGCTAACATTGCCTCTTTCCACTGGACAAACTCATACAACTCACAGCCTCAAGGTATGTAAATGGCTCATTCCCGTCAATCACATTAGCTATTTAAAGCGTAAGCCACAAAGTTAGAGTACCCATAACTTTCTAGAGGTCTGATCTGCCTCCTTTCTTTGTCCCCCGCTAGTCTATAACCTAGCTATTGTGGTTGTTACTACTTAGCCTTAGGTGCATCCTCAATTACTTACTAACGAATAACGTTTATAGGTTGCACCTCAAAACCAACAGTCTACAACTCTGAACCAGTTGTCTCAGATTTGTCTACCCTAGAAACTCCACCTTGCTATGCAGTCAATCTCGAAATTTCATCTTTATTGAGGCAACATCTCTACTAATAATTGGTTTTGACTCCCTGAGTCTATAGCCTCTTGTATCTTCAAGGTAGCCTACAAAGATGCATTTCAATGCTCTAGACTTTAACTTCCCATCATTCATGTGTGCATATGCTGTGCAACCAAACACTTTTAAGTTGTCATAACTCGTTGGTCTACCACACCATACCTCCTCAGGTGTTTTTGCGATCAATAGTTGTAGAAGGACTTCTATTTACTAAATAAGCTGTAATACTCACAGCTTCTACCAACAACTTTTTTCCTAGTCTTGCATTTGAAAGCATGCACCTATTCCCTTCACTAAAGTCCTATTCATTCTCTTAGCTAAGCCATTTTGTTGGGGATATGCCTAATTGTTTTATGCCTCACAATCCTATGGTCTTTACAATAAGAATCAAACTCATTACAAAACTCAAGCCTATTATCTGCCCTATGTTTCTTCACCCTTTTACTAGTATGAGTTTCTACAAGCTTT
Organism: Boswellia sacra; assembly: GCA_013180625.2. NCBI lineage: Eukaryota > Viridiplantae > Streptophyta > Magnoliopsida > Sapindales > Burseraceae > Boswellia > Boswellia sacra. Next base: position 221,686 of record SNVD02008762.1, on the reverse strand, counting down.
TTTCACAATCTAAACTTTTCAAAAGCTTCATTCTTATGTTTCAACAAGTAAATCCACACCTTTATAGAATAATTATCAATCAAGGATAGGAAATACTTGTTAACATCATGTGAAAGCTTGCTAGCTGGACCCTATAGATCTAAATTCACATAATCAAGAGTATCCTTTGTAGTATGAACACCCATTGGGAAACATAGTCGACATTATTTCCTAAAGACATAGTACTCACAAAATTTAAGTTTATCCACTTGATCACCACATAATAACCCTTGACTGCTCAGTTCCTTCAAACCTCTATCACTGATATGACCAAGCCTTTGATGCCAAAACTTAGTTTTATCCTTATCAAAAGCTTCTCTGACTGCTAGTTCACCAGTTAAGACCTCCCCTTGTAACACATACAAGCCATTATGAATATTGGCTTTCATGACAAGCAGTGCTTCCTTTATCACACGTAACATTCCAGATGACGCCTTGTATTCATAACCTGTTTTATCCGATGTGCCTAAGGAAATCAAGTTCCTTTTAACCTAGGAACATGCCTTACTTCCTTTAAGATTCTTACAGACCCATCAAACATTCTAAGTCTGATACAACTGATTCCCACCTCATCATAAGCTACATTATTCCTCAATGGAACTTTTCCTCCATCAATAGATTGATAAAAAGCAAAAAATTCTTTCTTAGGACACATGTGGAATGTGCAGCTTGAATCGAGAATCCACTCGCCATCAAATCTCATGTTTCACATTGTCAAAACTTGTACACCTTCATAGTCAGATGTTGATGTCATAGCTGTATCACCATCCTCAACTCCCTTCTCCTTTTTGTTCTTCCAATCAGGACAATCTCACCTGAAGTGACCCTCCTTCTTATAATGATGGCATCTCTTTTCTTGGTTGAATTTAGTCTTTAATCTCGACTTGCCCTTGCCTGTTTGCTTTCTCTTCTCTAATCTACCTCTCGTTGTCAAACCCTCTTCATTATTTCTTGTCTTTCTCTTAGTCCTAATCTCAAGCTCTCTAGATCTTAAAGCCCTAAGTACATTATCCAGATCAAGACTATCTCTGCCATACTTAATAGCAGATTTAACTTTCTTAAAATTATTTGGTAGAGAGTTTAAGAGTATAACTACTTGGTTTTCATCACTAATCTTCTCATCAACATTAGCAAGGTCAACCATAATCTTTTTAAAGTTGTCAAGATTATCTTCTAGTACTTTAGATAGGTCCATCTTAAACCTAAACAGTTTCTCTTTGAGGTAAATCTTATTAGACAAATATTTAGACATATACAAATATTCAATTAGTACCGCAATAGCCTCTCTATCGATTTGTCGTAGAACATTATCTGCCACATAAAGTATGAGAGTGCTATAGGCTGTCTCCATGATCTCATCTTTCTCCTTCTTAGACAGATCTTCTTTAAGGGTAGTTTTAACTTCAAGAGCCTTCTCGCACTCCTGCTTCACGAGAATTGCCCTTATCTTCTTATTCCAAAGACCAAAATCACCCTTGTTATTAAACTTGTGTATTTCAAATTTTGTTCCAGCCATTGCTTCTTACTTAGATATTTTCACGAACATGTTGTATGCAGAAACAAGTCAAAACCAAGGCTTTGATACAAGAGTGTTATGAAATCAAGGATCTTTACCAAGCAATTCCATCTAAGAATCAACCAATATCAAAGCACAATAGAGATATCAATCAAGGCAAACAACCAAACAAGTAATAATATATAACACCAAGAGTTAAGTGGTTCGGTTCAAAGAGAACCTACATCCACTAGAAAGGCTGCAGAAGAATTTCACTATGAAGAAAAAATGGATTATAAGGTGTTACAATACTCTCTCACACTAAGAACAACACTCTTTCTTAGACCTTCATGTTCCCCTAGAAACCTTACAAGAGAATATTTAGAAGTCCCCTCTCAAATAGAAAAGAATGCCTTTAAATAGTATCGTGGTTGTGAACAGTAACTGACATTTGAGCAGCGGCACAATGTGCCTTACGCTAGAGCGTAAGGTCTCTGCCTGAAGATGAAATGTCTTTCTCCCATCATTGCGCAGTAGTGCAGCTCACTTTATGTAGGAGCACAACATCTCTGCCAAGTTGCGTAGAAGTATAATCCTTTTTGCATAAGAGCACGGGTCCTTAGGTCTAACACCGAATTCAGCTAGGATTTGTGAGCCAAAACTAACAAATCCTCCCTTTTTTCTGCATACAACCTGTTTGTGAAAATTCCTAAGTGAGAAGCAATGGTTAGAAATCTTCCCATCGAACAAAGGACCACATCATTGTGATTTTTTTTTGGGCCTCCCATGAAACAACCATCCATCTGTCCGCTCTATCGAGTTCTACTACCTCGATAGCTACTTTATCTATATCAACTCCTTTTCATTGTGTTGGGGTTAGGACACGTCTATGAACCATCCGAAGTGCACCACCTGGTCCAATAGAGCCTACCCACGAATCTAATCATGAGCTTTAACTAAGCTCTAGGATCCACTACCTTAGTTTGGCATAACCGGGGCCTAATAACTTTTGTTCAACATTTCAAGAATTTCTTCCATGTATTATCCTGGCTAAGTCTGGGCCTAGGCTCTGATACCATTTGTTGAGACTATGGACCACCCAGAACTTCACATTGGTATGATATTGTCCACTTTGGACCCAAGCCCTCATAGATTTGCTTTTGGATTCTACATAAAAGCCCTCTTACCAATGGAGATCTTCTCCATAGTTATATGCCATGATCCTCTCCATGTCTAGTCAATGTAGGACTTTGGTTGCACTCCCAACACTTGCTTTTTAAATTGGCATTTGACGTTATGCTCTTGCAATATTGTAGCCTAAGCCTATTGATAAATCTTTTCTTTTGGAGATAACTTCACTTCTTAATCTTTCATGAAAAGGATTTCCCTTATATATTCGAAATATTAATAACCTCAGCTGCTATTAATTTTGACTTATACTGTTAACTACGTTCGACTTGGTAATTTCCATTTATGATAGGAGCGGACTAGTTTATCATCTCAAATGTAAATTGTACATTTATCGACTATAATATAAATAAATAAATCTCTTGAATTTAAGATCATTTTTCTGTTTTTAATTTCTTTGAGGGAAAATGGTTTTGTTGTTCTTATTTATTTTAAAATTACAACATTAACCCTTTTATTAATTAGTTTTAGAGACGTGCTACCCTTATAAACTATCTATACAAATTCTCTCATACAAACCTATTTTGTATTATTGAATGATTGCCACATCATCTTCAAATTAAAAATTAATGCATTAGTTTGTATGAGTAAGTTTGTATGGATTTGTAAGAATAGTATTACTCTTAGTTTTAACCCATTATCACCAGTAGGACATTGAAAAACTATTGCATGATCAAGTTATCTTGCTAATTTAGTGAACTTATTCGATTAGGGGCGGTTTGATCTGGGGTAGGAATCTTGGAAATGGGGTTCCCATTCCTAGGAAAGTAAAATATGGGAATCTAATCCTTAGGAAAGCAACATTATTATGTTTGGTTGCCTAGAGAAATGTTAATTTTGTTCAATATATGAGTAAACTTTATAATTAAAATTTTTCCAATGTCTCAAAAACATTTATGTTTTTTTCTTGTTCTAGTATAATTGAAAAAAAAATGTGAGGATAATAATTTTGAAGATTTTAAAATTTATTATAAATTACTATAAATAATTTTTAAAATTATCACAAATTTATTAATGATTCTCTAGCGTGCTACATTATAAAAGATCAAATGTAAAAGTGCTTAGAAAAAGTTCACACTTTTATTATAAAAAATTCATTCTTGCACATGTAGAGTAGTTTTTACACTATGATATACAGATTTTCATCCCTTAGTTGTACAATTCAAAAAATATCTGCATTGCCAAGCTCCTAACAGCTCCACCCGTATCAATGTTGTAGAGACAAAAAATAAAAGAAGCAAACGTGCAAGGTCAAAACAAACCTGTTACCATAAATGATAAGAAAACAGCTAACTCTACCCTAAATGGGTGGAAATTGCTAGAAAAATATTGCAAATTTCATATAAAGGCGTAATCAAAGTTCCAAAACAAGGCATGACTATGCTATTCCAAAAACAAGCCTATTTTAGTTCCATTCTAATACTATTTTTGAAAATAAGGATCATCAAGTTTCTAACATTTTTCTAAACTATGTAGCCAAAAGTTTCATCTATGCCAAAATACCATCAAAAGTTCCTAGGTCACCACATAGAAAGTTCACCCAAATGCCATCACCAACAAAGTTTGCCAAAATACCAAAAAGGCTCCATTCTATCTCCTTCCAATAGTCCAAGAAAAAAATTCAAGTTTGAATTTATCATCCAGTATGAAGAAAAGATCTATATTAGCTTGATTTTGGACAAGAAGTTGTCTAACTTTAACTCATTGTGCACTTGTTAGCCCGCCAACTTTTTTAACTTCATCAAAGATTTTCATCCTCCTAGCAGCTTTATCAGCTTCAAACTGAAAGCAATAAGCAATTCTTCTAATATTGTCACTAGCAGTAGCCTGTATGCACCAAATTTTTGCACTGTGGCATTCAACATATCAACGAAAAGATCCCCATTTCTTGGTCTTGTCCTACTTTTTTACCTGTTTCTGTTGAATCAACCGGTGTGCTTGTGTGACTTATGCTTGTATTACTAATAAAATCATCTACTAGATTGAAAGGATCAAACTTAACATTTTGACCAATTTCAACCTTTGTATCAATCCCTTCAACTATTTCAGAAAACCTCACTGTATCTAGTCCATTAGCACAATCCTTCCAAATAGGGTTCCCAAATCATCAAAATGTGGAAATGATTTGTTCCTTAAGCCCTTTGCATTTGGATGACTCTATGTAAATGTTAGATGATATAAAACAAACATTAGACATAACAAGTGGAAGGAAATGGTTTAAATTTGTTATACTATAATGACAATTAACTAAGTAAACAAACTAGGGAAATACTTACCTAAACTGAGTCATCAAACACACATTGTCAGCGACAACACATTTGAGGTCATTATTCCAACTAAATCCACTTGTAGCAGGCCCTAACGTCCAAGAAATTGCATTTAATTGTTTCTTCAAAATCTTGATACGGGAATCAATGTAAGGTTATGCTCTAAGTCCATAACTAAGAATCTTCTCATTCATCATTTTTTTATAATTGTTGTAAGTAGCCCAGTTTAAAAGTTCCATTATTCGGTTTCCATGTATCTTCTACTATTAGTTATCTCCAATAAAAACTTTACCAGCTTGGTATCCTTAACTGCTGTCCATTGATGATTTTTTCTAGAATTTGGTCGTTGTCGGTCTGTAGCATCCATTTTGCTAAATATGGATATAACTCACATCAAGTTGGATTAGAAAAAAGTATAAAAAAGTAATAGCTACTATAAATTAAACCAACATTGATATGAAATGGAAATACTCTTATATTGATAAATTTCAAGCCAAAAGGATAAAATTATTCATTGAAACTTTCACACCAAAGTGGTAAAATTGTTCATTGAAACTTTCAATTCAAAGGCATAAAATTGTTCATCTAAAACCACATTACTCTTACTACAATGTTCAAACACAGCCAAACATAATCATGAACAATATGCCAACTTTTATGAATGTCAATTCCTTTGTCATTGCTCAAGCATTTCTCTAGCAAAGTTGTCCCTCCAAGCATTCCATGCATTTGATGTTTCGATATGTGCTTAATGATCACTGTCTACATTGTCCTTTTCTTCACCATCATCATTGTCACTATCATCATGTTCACTTTCTCCTAAAGCTTGTTGCAAAGGATCTACAAGCATTTCTCTTCTAATCAAGTTTTGAAGCAGACAACATGTTAAGATAATTCGACATTTGATTTTGACAAGATAGTATGATCGACCTCTAAGCATTGCCCATCATCCTTTCAACAATCTAAATGCTGGCTCTATTAAATTTCAAGTAGAAGAATATTTCATATTACAAAAATTTAGTAGGAGTATTAGGTGGGATATCCTAATCATTTAAATGATATTATTATCCTCTATATGGTGCTAAGAAGCCTTCACTATTAGGATACCCAGCATCAGAAAGGTAGTAATACCCTGCAAATCAACCCTGCAAATCATTTAACAAAGTTTGGTCAAAATAGAAGTTATGTTGTATAATATAATACTAGTTAAAAGAGAAAAAATTAAATTACATTGTTGAACTTTTAACATGTTTGTCCTAGATAGAGCATCTCGTAAGACTCTATAGTCAGCAACTGATCCTTCTCATCCAAGCAAGACATAAATAAATTGCATATCTTGTAAGACAACTCCTAATACATTAGTAGCAACTTCATTCTTCGTAGTACGATACCTAGGCCTATCTAATGCAGACACATTAACCTTAATGTATGTCCCATCTAGTGCTTTTAAGCAATTCCTAAACCGTTTCCACCTCTCATTAGTTAAATTATCTAGAACTGGCACTGGGGTCTATTATGCCAAATTCACAAGTGTACAAAATCATAAAAAGTAATAAAGTGATAAGTAGAGTACCGTTGTCATGAGGACTACGTTACTAACTACCAAAGCGTATCTAACTCTAATTTTACTTGAATAATGGAAATTAAATGGCAATTCAAATCAATTAAATAAACTAAATAACTAAACTAAAATTGAGCAAATAAATAAAAGTAAACAACACTAAATAAATTGATAAAAATCCAATGAACAAAGATCTAAGGTATTAGACTTCACTTACGTTATCCACTCTAATATTTCAATTCAATAAAATCAATGTTTATTCACCTGTTGCCAACCAATTTCACCAATGCATTTGTTATTCTTTTTCAAGCAACAACAATATATAGCTATAGGGAGAATCACATCTTTGTCTTATCTAATTGTCTATAAATATCCATTAAGCACAAAAAATTATACACAGTTGCACAAATTATAATCATATCTCCATCTTATGTCAATTTATGGCAAATTAATCAAGGAATAATATAAATCAACTTCTTAGTCTCATTTATATCTCAAATCATGTAAAAATTGCATAGGCTTCCACAAGCATTAAGCATATAATTAATTCACTCAACAAATATTGAATAAACATCAATATATTACAGTAAAAATAATTAGAGTATCAAACTTGGTTACATCCTAACCCCGGAAAAGAAAAACTAGTTCATAACAAGTGTAAACAAAACACAAATCATAGTTGTAGACATAAAAACAAAGAAAAAAGAATGAAAAGCTAGGAGTTGATGAAGAAATCTTGCTCCTAGTCGTCCTCCTAGGCTTCTTGGCCCCGTGGAACTCCCAAACACGTTCTATGAAGTCTTATTTATAGGTGTAGGGTTTTAGGGCTCCAAAATAGGAGAAAATCGTGATTTCAAGTCATCATTACACAGCAACGCGGATTTATTTGTGTAAGACTGTAAGCTCTCTGACTTGTGTACTCTATTTCAGCTCTTCAAAATTTCTCTCTGCACTACCTTTACTCTTTTGACCATAAAATTCAGTACACAACTCCGATATTACAAACCGTAAAATGCTATAAAAATTAGACATCTAGAGTTTTCCAATGGTATATGGCACATAATCTGGTTCTTTTAAATCAATACAGTTAATTTCGAGAAGTTGGTTGTCTAACAGAGGTGAAATTTGAATATTTTCGCTTCGAATTTACTCCAATTCCTTTCATTTGCTTTCTACAGCTAAATAAACCAAAAACAAACAAAATAAACATAAAACGAACACGTTTAACTTGAAAACAAACTAATTAATTAAGAAAAAAGGCATTAAAAAATGTATAATTCTAGAGTTATCAGGGCCTTTAATAGTAACTCATGGACAAGTAACAAAGCATTCAAGACACTTTTGAATTGTCTACTAATTGTTTTCCTAATTATGCATATTGATGCCTCATAATTCTATTCTTAACGTTAGGAGAAATAATATGTAAGAATAAAGCAACCATTTCTTCAATTTCCATATTTTTTGTCCCCTCTAAGCCCCCAATATAGTTCTAAGATGGTGACACAAAATAGCAAATGTTCTCTTGTCCATACTAGTACTTTCAACGCATGCTAGGTCACTAGAATGAGTCATTCTAAAAATATATAGTCGACGTATTTTATGCCTATGAAAAGAGCTAAAAGGAAATTCATTTGTCATTGATTGTCTTTTAGAAAGAATAATAGACATTATGAGAATGAAAAAAAAAAAGGTCATCTCATTTAACATTTCCATATATTGAACCATAACAACTACAATTCTTTTCTTTGCAACCAATGGAAGACGAGCCATACTTGCATAAAGTTTGAAATAGATACGCATGAACAATGATTCAATTTATCATGTATCAATATGAATGATTCAATCAATCATGTAGTTATTTGAATTTATGCATAATTTAAAGCAGCTCCAACCCTAAATCCACCCTCATTTAGGGGTAAAATTTCTGAACAGCTGAGCCATTAGATTTATTATTTCATTTCCATTCTTTTAAAAGAATTTGCTCAGTGATATCTTTTTATAAAGCTAAAATCATTACTTTGATATCAATTATAAGTAAAAGTTAAAAGCAAAAGAAAAAAAGATAAAATCGATAGCATTTAAGCCTGCCAATTTGTAACCTTGGTTCAATTCTATATCGGCTAAAGTCTTTGATTTCCAGGAACAATGGTTAATTTCTTAACAGAGTTGGCTATTAAAAGCAATTTAATTCTAATTTCTCCTAGGAGTAAGATCAACTTCATGGGCTAATGTGAATGAGGCATCCAGTAGGTCACACTAGTGGGTTCTAGGTCAAGTTTATTTTTACAATTTAGTTGATGAATTAATTTGTTTTGGTAATTATGTTATCTGTCTAGTTTCATATATCTAGCTTAATAAGAATCAACATTTTTTAACACGGGGATGCTTTGGAAACTAAAAGAGAAGTGAGCAAACTCTGGATGGTTGATCTTGGAGGCATTGAGTGATTACTAAAAACAAGAGCCATTGGAGAAACACTCAATAAGGAAATGGCCATAAACCTTTCTCTTTTTGCTTTGGCTGATCTTATTGCAGCTTTGAGAAGGAAGAGATGCCATGTAACTTATAGGCAAGTTTTCAATGCTGTTATGATGGCTCTATTTAGGTCTTACTTCTTTCTTGCTGATCAAATTTTTAATTATTAATTTCTTTGGTTGTAGAAACACCAAGTTAGCTTAGATCCTCAAAGGCTCCCTAGGTACTACCATGCTTTAAGACACTAAAAGATAAGTAATTCTTCCACTTGGATCTACTTATCATTTGAAAGGAACTTACTTATAGTGAATCAATTTTAAATTTTCATATGTTGTTGCCTTTGCTATAACTATGGATTTACACTCTAACTAATTTCAATACTAAACCAAACAAGATGGAATGATTCCCTTTTATGATACTAGAAATCATTGCAGCACTATACGCTACTACCTCGTTTGGGTTAATGTTCTTGCAAAGCCTTTTTCCACTAAACAACTCTTGCAATAGCTGCTGAACCTTAGGAAACCTAGTCGAACCGCCAACAAGGACGACATCTTGGATGCTACTCTTCTCTATCTTACCATCGCTCAAACACTTCTCAATAGTCTTAATACACTTTCTGAACAAATCTTTGTTGAGCTTCTCAAATCTAGAATGGGTAATTATAGAATGGAAGTCAACACCCTCATAAAATAAATCGATCTTAATTATAGTTTGACTAGTGAATGAAAGACTCCTCTTAGATTTTTCACATGCAATCCTCAATCTCTGGAGAGCTTTAGGATTATTAGAGATATCGTTCCTTTTTGTTTTTCTTAATCTCTACAACAAAGTAGTTAACCATTCTATTAGCAAAGTCCTCACCCCCCATATTAGTGTCTCCAGGAGTTTCCCTCACCTTTAAATTACTGTTTTCAATGGTAAAAGACACATCAAAAGTACCACTACTTAGATCATACACTAAAACATTCATTTCAGCAAAGTAGGAAGCCTTCTTGTCAAGACTGCAGGCAATGGCTGCAGCAGTAGCCTCACTAATGATTCGTATAACATTGAGGCCAGAAATTGTGCCAGCATCCCCTGGTGGCCTGACGTTGAGAGTGATTGAAGAATGCTAGAGTAGTGACAACTATATTCTTAACTATTGACCATGGTAATCCTCATCAATCTCACGCATCTTGGTCAGTGACATAGAAGAGATTTCCTCAGCAGACAATTTCTTCTCTTCACCCTTATAGTTAACCACAATCATGGCTTGTCATCGGCACTACCAATGACCTTAAATGGCTAGAACTTGATATCACTCTGGACTGAAGCATCACTGAATCTTCTACAAATTAACCTCTTTGTATCTACATATATACGTACCGATCAGTTATATAATTCTTTTTCTAGATTCTTAAAAGAAATTCAATCATGCTTTCATGTCTAGCTCTAAAAAATAAAACAACTATCTTACTTCTCATGATTGAAACCAAAAAAAAAGAAAAAAGTTTCCATAGACGGTGTTGAAGAGTTTCATAGCGACATAATTCTTGGCAGCATCGCCAATAAAATGTTCTATATCAGTAAAAGCCACCCAAGACGGAGTCGTCTTGTTCCCTTGGTTGTTGCATATGATCTCAACCCTTTCATGCTCCCATACTGTAACACATGAGTAAGATGTTCCCAAGTCGATGCCTAATGCAAGTCCCTCTACCTCCTCTCTCAACATTGTTTGCAAGAATTACACTTTCAAAGAATTAAAATAAATTATATGGAATTCTCTTTATAAATTATTTATAAAGCTTTGTGTAACTAGGGAGTCAAGGTTTGGTTTTCTCTTTTGGTATATGTAGTGGGATTATCTGTTACATCATGTCAAGTTAATGACCAACCAAAAAAAAACAAAAACTCTCAAAGAGAAATTTTCCAAATAATTTTCTTAATTGATTGATTATCCAAATATTTTTATTAATTGATTGATTATCATGAGAAATAACAAGACAATTTATAGATACGACCTTGTAATAGTTGTGAAACAAGTAAAAACTATGTTAAGAAAATAAAATCCTATGAATATGAATCCTAAAATACTAAAAATCCTAGTTAAACAAAAAATAATATTTGACGTCCTAAAGTAATAAAAATGCTAATTAAAATTAAACTCTTGCTCAAACTGTCCTATAATTATACACCTTTTTATCTCATATATATTTATATATAGCCTCATTAAAATTTATTAAAAATGAAGTTTAACTTACGTAACCCATAATTTGTTTGTTTGCAAATACGATGCTCGCTACTCAGGTATCTATCTCACTTATTATATGGTAATTGGTTTGCTAGTGATGCTTTAAAGGTAAACAAGTTTTAAGTTATTTGATTCATCATATGTGACTGTATCTAATATATCTATCTTAAAATCTTAATGTAGAAATGATCAGAATCAAATAAAAGGAATCATGAGAAGTTGACTGTTGTTCATCATGGTGGATCAAAGAATTATATTCAATATGTGAAAGAACTGGTACTAAACTTATATAAGAAATATAATTTGCTTACTATCTGCCATTTAAGTATTTCTATGAATTCCATATGTATTTTTTTTTTTCTTTAACAGGGAGAAGAACTTGGAGAGGTTCCTAGACCAATTGATCTCTATCGTCAAATGCACTGGGGTAAGGAAATAATGGGTTAGTGCTGAAGCTAATGCCAAACATGTAAGTTTTTTTTTCTTATATAGACAACAAAATATATTTAAATGATGTAATATTTTGATAGAAGTTTATCTACGTAATCATGATATACATTATACTTGGTTTTTTTGTTCTATGCAATACAACCTTGATTATATGGATATATTAAAATTATATTTAGATATAATTTCTTGAATTACGTAGGACAAAATAAAAGAAATGCAAGAACAATCTTTGCTAGAAGGGGTTGAAAAACAATCTGATAAAGAAATTTGTGTGCGGGTCTTGGGAAAGAAGTATGCCTTTTGTAAGGGATTTGGTACGTTGTCCTTAGTCGTCTCACGCTCAAGCATCGTCACAACAAAGTGAGTTGTTGCAAAGGATTGATTGCCATGATGAAATTATTCTTGAGCAATAGAAAGTCATTGAAAGAATGGAAAAGGCTCATCAAGAGTTGGTGAATCATATAAAAAGTTCCTCTTCACATGTGGTGGGCTCCTTTAGTCAACATTCTCATCCTTTTTTAGAATAATTGATATGAACTTACTTTTGAAACTATTATTGCTTACATTATTTTGTGGATTGATTCTCTATGATGACTTTTTGTTATGTTAACATTTGATTTTTTTTCGAAGTTATGAATACTTTTTATTTATTGGTTATTATATGTTGCTTATTAATGATTTTATTTACTCTAACATACAATAAATCATATACACATATTTAGTTCATAATTTCTTTTTTGTCACAAACCGCAATATTTAAGAATGAATAGATTCATCCCTAATTCCTCTAAAATATCTCTAAATAATTTGCCTTGTTGGGATCTTTGGAACCGAATAATTAAGACAACTAGCTACGAATTTCATTTATAGGTAATAACACTGTTTAGTCCCTAATATATATTGTTGCAGAAAGTACTACATTTACTAAATAAATTATTTTGTTACAAATACCCAGTATTTTGAAGCAAATGAATTAGTCCTTGATTCCATGATGAAATAGTCTTTGAAAGATTAATATTTAAGGTATAAACGAAAATATTTAGCTAAAAATTTCCTTTATAAATAATAACAATCTTTAATCACTGATATATATTATTGCAGATAATACTACATTTATTAACTAAATTATTTTCTATCAAATAACAGTATTTTGATACAAATGCATTTGTCCTTGGTTCCATGAAATTATGTCTTAAAGATTTATATTTGATTTATAAATAAAGACATTTAGCAACAAATTACCTTTAGAAGTAATAACGATATTTAATCACCAATATATGTTATTACAAATAGTATAACCTTTACTTACTAAATTATTTTATGCCGAACACCGATATTTCGGTACAAATGAATTTGTCCTTGAATCCATGCAATTGTCTCTAAAATATTTAAATTCAATGAATAAATTAATGCATTAAGCTACAAATATCATTTATGAGTAATAAATCACTAATATATGTTGTTACAAATAGTATAACCTTTACTTACAAAACTATTTTATAATAAATGCCACCATTTCGATACAAATAAATTTGTCCTTGATTCCAAAAAATCATCTCTAAAAGATTTAAATTCGATGTAAAAGGTTGTGTGAAAATAAGATAACAATCAACTACACATCTATTTTATTTCTAATAAAAAGTTTTTGAGACAAAAATTATTTGTCACTAATTGTAAAAAATTGTCACTAAATATAAATATTTGCCTTGGAAAACTTGTTGCCAAAAAAAAATTATCAAGAATTAGCAACAAATTCAAAATTGTTATAAAATCCTGATTTAATTACAAAATTATTTGTTGTAAAAACCAAACCTACATTTACAAAATATACTTAAGATTTCAAGTCCAGATTTTGCAACAAATGCCAAAATTTGTAGAAAAATGATAATTTTGCTTCAAAATTAACTTTGACACAAAAAAATTTGTTCTGAAATGTCACATTTCTTGTAGTGTGAGATTCGATCAACTCCATATAAACTCTTATTGAAAAGCAATTTGGCATCTGTTCTAAATAAATTTTGTTATTTAAATTTTTATTGTTTTTCACAATAATAGAACTTTTATTTAACTTCTTTATATTTTGGTTTAGGGTGTGGCTATATGTACCCCTAATTAAACTTCATACAACCTATTGCTCAAAGCTCCCCTTAATCTAATTATAAATTTTAAATCTATTTTATACACAATACCCCTTTTGCTATATATATGTATGTATGTATGTATGTAATTCTCCAATCTTTCATAACCTCCTTAAATTTGGACTAAATACTCTCAGCGGTTGCATGCACCAAGGGCTTGCAGAAAATGAATTAACTAAATGAAAACCACTTCGTTTACTTCCTTAAGCCATCTTGGACGTATGACCTGCATTAAAACCCTCTCTCTCTCTCTCTCTCCATCTTTTCTCAAAAGCTTCATCTCTACCTCGTCTCTCTTAAACGTTTATCTATCCGTCAATCACTATTTCTCTCTACCATATTTATAATTCTCTGTCTTATTAATTTCTCTAGAAAACTAATTTCCCAAATCATTTAATTCATTTAAGGGTGGGAATTCGTGTCATGCGTGTCGACCTATTTAATTATTCGTGTCAAGACATGAAACACGGATCCGACACGGTTATTAAACGTGTTACCCACGTGTTGTAATCGTGTCATATTTAATTAATATAATTTACTTAATTGTTTAACCTAGTTATGCATAATATATTATATTCTATATAATTATATTAATTAAAATTATTTTTAGAATATAAACCATTGCTAGTATAAAATAGTATTAAAATCATCATAATTTATTATTTTGTAAATTAATTTATTTTATAATACAAAAATTTCAGTTTTATATATATATATATATATATATATATATATATATATATATGTTGTAAGTAGGTAACAATTTATATCATTAAATGAGCTTACATATTAAGGATAGATAAAATATGTTTAACTATTCGTGTCATTAAACGGGTTGACGTGTTGAACACCCCCAACACGAATTAGACCTATTTATTAATCGTGTATCGTATTCATGTCGTATTCATGTCGTATTCGGGTGTTGTGTCCCAAATTCCCACCCCTAATTCATCTTTGTGTTTACAACAATAAAGATCTAATATCTTCTCCATCTCATACCTTGCAAGGTTCCTTTTTTATTTTTTTCCTAAATAAAATGGGCTTGATGGACGAAATGATAGAAAGATGGGGAGTTGTTTTGCTGGTGACAGAAAGGCTGTAGACTGTAGAGCAAATTAATCAAAAAAAATTTCTGCAAACTTTGAAAAATTGTGGCCACTGGCTAGGCTGGTATTGTGGCCATGTTTGATTTAAACAGCATCGTAGAGTTGTCCAAAGTCCAATGATTTTAGCGCAAGTTTAAATTGCAGCCATGAATAATCCTCTTCATCTTTTAACTGTCAAGCAGTCCAAGTTCCTTTCCAATTCAATATGAACGTAAGTTTCTAAGAAGCATATGATGATCTTCCAAAAAAAATTTCGATTTAATTGTAAAGTGAAGTGGGCTGTTTATAAATTTTTTTTTTCCATTTTTTTAGCATTATTCTTAAGTCACATTTTATCATTAATTACAATTTTATAATAATACAATACTTCTTATATAATATCCAAAGTTTAGCATCGCAAGTTATGTTACAATTAACTGTCAATGGTTTAGAAGTCACATGATACTTAAAACAATATCATTTTAAATACAAATTTTGAAATTGAAACTGGGTTTCTATTGTATTGTTCTTTTAAAATCCATATAAAACTCAATAAGATAAGTTTATCCTTATATTACGGGTTAGACTATTTTGAACTTCGTTTTTTTATTATATTAATTAATTTCCATCCTTTCAATACATCCAAAGGTTGTGAATTTATTGAGTTGAAATTAAAAAAAGAAAAAAGAAATAGAAAGAAAATAGACATCCCCTATCCCATCTGTAACTATTTGGATTGTAAAAGATAAAAGGTGATAAAATTAAAGTACCGAATTAAAAAAATATATATTAGTTTTGCATTGGATAAAAGGTCATAAACTGGTATAAAAGTATTACAAATTTTCAAAGGCGATCAATTTAACTCAACTAGGAAACCGAACTAAATTGCCTGATATAATTTGACTTGGTGTTTGATTTAGTTTGGTTTTATTTTTACGTACCATATATTGAAGGCGATGAGTATATAAAGTATCCATTTGGTTCAAGCGTGAGACCATCTAACACACCTTAATATTCTGAATGATCCTATTTTTATAATATCAAAATCTTCACGGAATAATTTACTAATAATTTGTCCCATATATGAAAAGAAAAAAGTTAAATAAGTGATTACTTTGAACACCTATTAAAATATACAAAACTTATCTTAAATCTTAATTGCTTTAGACAATTTTTTTTTAATTTTCTTTTTCTAATTAAACAATTTTATTAAGTGACATATTAGTGTATAGTTGGATTAGGATTCAACATTCAAGCCTTTTAGTGAACCATAAATTTAATGCATTCCGTGACCTTAATTTGCCATAGACAATCATTTTAACGGAGTAGTTCATTAAAATAAAAAATAACAAGGTTCTAGCTTTGATTGTTACTTAATTTGAAGTAATACATAAATTTTCCACAAGTTCCTCTCTCATATATATATTCAAAATGCAATTTGAATAATATATTCTCTTTCTGTCTGAAATAATTAATAAATACAAAAAATCAAAACAACTAACAATAAGCCATTTGCAGGACAACTAATTGCAAGCACTTTCTGAGTCTAAGATTTTGCCAACAAAATTTATTGTGGCCAAGATCTAGACCTCCAGATGTGAATAGAGAATATTCAGATATATCTCCAACTAGTTAATTTCGTCCCAGGGGAAGTCTAGCAATGCCATTGCAATTTCTCAAGCTTTTAAGTATTTAACCTACCAAATAGTTGTCATTCATGGTGAAGGACTTGAGTGAAAAACTGGAACAAATGTTTTGGGGTAAATAAGCAGTTAACCGGTTGTGGTGTAATTCCAGTAAATTAACTTCGTAAAATTTCCAATTTCTTGAGGTACAGGAATAGAAAGATTGTTCACACAAAGGTTAAAGAGTTTCTAAGTTGTTCAAATTAACAAAAGAAAAAATAGGAGAACCACAAATTTGATTTCGACTCACTTCTATACAATAAGAAAGAGATGTCATTTTCTTTTTTTTTTTAATAGGTTTAGAAAGTTGATTATCAACGAACTGAAAACGACACGAGAGTCAAAACAGAAAGTAGATTGTTTTCATATAATTTGAGATTGGTGAAGGATTCCATGTTTCCCGATTCCTGATTAAAATTCACACCCTGAAATGAATTGTTAAACAAATGCAATACAGTAAGCTTTCTTAGATTTCCAAGGCTAGAAGGGACTAATTGGAGCAGTTAACTAATTCATATCCATCTTGAGTTTAAACAGGTTTAAAAGAATTCAATCTTTGGAGGAATGGAGCCAAAAAATGAATTATTTGCAAACACACAAATAAGCAAACTTGGTAAAATTACCCAATGCAGCAGGAATTAATGGAATCGTCCAACCGGTTATAGTATAAAGCAAGTTCAATACGAGAACCTAGTTGACCTATTTCTATTGCCTGTTGGAATTCAGCCATTTAACTGACGAAGAAAAGCAAACACCAGGTTACCATTCTCAAAATAAGTTTAAATATTGCCTGAAACCTTAGTCAATTATTTCCTCAATCTTGATACCAGCACCAGAACCAAAACTGGAGGAGCCTTATCTTCAGTGCCTTTTCCATGATCAGCTGATTTGTCGCTTTCATGCAAATTTAAGATAACGGACAACCAGAATTTCTCAACCTCATTCATTCTCTCCTGGTAAACGTCTGCCTCAACAAACTGCTGCCTACCAGCAAGCCAGTGAATAGCAGAGTTAATGGCACCCGGAATCTGCCATTGTTGAGTTGGAGCAATCCTAGAACCAATCTCATTCTTAACAGAGTCCCTAATTTTGTAAACATATTGCTCAAAGGCAATCTTGGCGTTAACCCTCATTTTGCTATCCTCATATTCAGCCTTGTACTTCTCAGTATCCTTAAGCATCCTCTCAATTTCGGCCTTTGATAACCTTCCCTTCAAATTAGTTATTCTATTTGTGCACTTCTTGCCAGTGACCTTGTTCTCAACTGAGACATTCAACATTCCATTAGCATCAATATCAAAGCTTACATGACCTCGGAAACTCCCTCGGGAGCTAGAGGAATGCCCCAGAACACAAATTTGCCCAAAAAGTTGTTGACCAACGTTAATGGTCTTTTACGCTACTAAACCAGGATATCCATACTTTTTTGGCTGTTAAAGAGTGTAGACAACACTGTTTCCTTCTTGTTGGGGATTGTGGTCTACCTAGGGATCACAACAGTCATTACATGTTTATTATCGGTTTCAACTCCAAGGAATAGAGGGGTGATGTCCAAGAGAACCAGATCCTTCATCTTTAAATTGCCTTTACCACTCAAGATGGCATCCTGCATTGTAGCACCATAGGCTACTACCTTGTCTGGGTTAATGTTCTTGCAAAACCTCTTTCCACTAAACAACTCAAACACTTCTCAACAGTCTCAATACACTTTATCAACAAATCTGTATTGAGCTCCTCAAATCTAGAATGGGTAATTACAAAATGGAAATCAACACCCTTATAAAATAAATCGATCTTAATTACAGTTTGACTAGTGAATGAAAAAAGTGCTCTTAGCTTTTTCACACGCAATCCTCAATCTCTGGAGAGCTTTAGGGTTATTAGAGATACCTTTCCTTTTCTTTTTCTTAAACTCCCCAACAAAGTGGATAACCATTCTATTATCAAAGTCATCACCTCCCCAGATGAATGTCTCCGGCAGACACGTCAAAAGTACCACCGCCAAGATCAAACACCAAAACATTCGTTTCAATAGAACAAAAAGCCTTCTTGTCATGACCATAGGCAATGGCTGCAGTAGTAGGCGCACTGATGATTTGCATAACATTGAGGCCTACAATTGTGCCAGCGTCCCTGGTGGCCTGATGCTGAGAGTGATTGAAGTATGCTAGAACAGTGACAACTTCATACTTCAATGTTGAACCATGGTAATCCTCAGTAATCTCATGCATCTTGGTCAGTACCATAGAACAGATTTCCTCAGCGGACAATTTCTTCTCTTCACGCTTATAGTTAACCAGAATCTTTGGCTTGTCATCCACACTACCAATGACCTTGAATGGCCAGAACTTGATATCACTCTGCACAGAAGCATCACTAAATCTTCTACCTATCAACCTCTTTGCATCTAAATATACATGTATCCATCTGTTTGAAAACAGATTATAGAAAATATAGAAAATATTTGATTGTATCGAAATGACTTGAATCAATACAACCTTAGCTACGGAACTCTAGTGTATGTGTGTGAGCACCGTGGCACTTCTTAGATTTCTAATTGATAGAACCTATCACAATTGGAAGTACATTTGCCTATTTATAGATACAATATAGGCGGTTACAAAAGTCAGTTGTTCAAATTAATTAAAATTTCCTTACGAAACCGCCATTAGCTTGATTTGGTAATTCATGTCTTCGAATTGTTCTTATTGGCTGAAATTGCATGGCTTCACATGCTAGGTTCTTGTAGTTCATAAACTGACTTGGATCAAGGCTTCTATTGAAGAATTGTTTTGGCTGAATATTTTATTATTTCTTAATTGCTAACAGACTGAAATGAAGCATTCTATTTTGCTTTGAATGAGGTGTCCTGCTTGCTATGAATTGATTTTTTGTTTGCCGCCAATCTAGAATTTACATCACATTTTAACACTCCTCCTTGATTTAAATTCTAGTTACTCCAATTAAGTCTTGTAGTAATTTGAACCTTTCCTGTTCAATGCTTTGGTGAAGAATATCTACTAATTGTTCTTCAGTTCAGCATTATTGTAGCGCTATCACTTTATTTGCTTTCACTTCTCTGAGGAAGTGGTACTTGATTGTAATATGCTTAGTACGATTATGGAAGATAGGATTTTGAGCCATTGTAATTGCTAACTTGTTGTCGCGCTTGACCTCTGTAGCTTGATGTTATGCTTCTCCTATATCTTCAAAGATACTTGTCAGCCAAATTACTTAACTCGCTGTATTTGCTACTACTATGTACTCTGCTTCTGCTGATGACTGTGCAACACTATGTTGTTTCTTGGATGTCTATGAGAATATTCTTGAACCTAATGCAAATGCATATTCAGATGTACTCTTCATGTCATCCAATGATTCTGCCCAATCGCTGTCAGTGTAGCTAATTAATTTGCATTAGCAGTGGAGTTAAACTAAATACCATAATCTTTGGTTCCTTATAAGTATCTGAGAATTCTTTTGTTAGCTCTATAGTGAACTTGTGTTGGATTCTGCATGAATCTTGAGAGAAGACTTGTAGTACACATGATATCTGGTCTTGTTGTTGTCAAATAAAGTAGACTTTCTATTAGGCTTCTAAAATGTGACACGTCCGTCTTTTCTGAACTGTCTTCCTTTCTCAACTTTTCATTACTAATGAGAGGAGTTCCAACTGACCTGCATTCATTCATGTTGAATCTCTTTAGTATACTCTCAGTGTACTTTTTCTAAGATATGAAAATTCTTGACTCTCCTCGGCTTATTTCAATACCAAGAAAGTAGTGCATCAAATTCAAGTATGCCATCTCGAAAGCCTTCATCATATCTTCCTTGAATTCTTTGATTATCTTCTCATTATAAGATCATCCACATATAGGGAAAAAATAAGAATGTTGTGATCTTCGAACTTAGTGTAGAGAGTCAGTTCACTTTTGCTCCTTCTAAATCCTTATTTTGTGAAGTACTCATCAATTCTGCTATACTAGGCTCTTGGAGCTTGTTTCAACCTGTATAGTGCTTTCCTAAGCCTTAGGACTTTATCCTCTTTTCCTTGAACCCTTGAGGTTGTTCAACATAGATTTCTTCTTTAAGGAATCTGTTGAAGAATGCTAACTTCTTATAAAGTCAATAAATCTTCATTTCTTCTAAGCAACAAGTGCAATAAGAGCTCTAATTGTGTCTAGATGTGCAACTGGAGCAAATGTTTCATTGTAGTCGACTCCAAATTGTTGTGAGTAGCCTTTTGTGACTAGTCTTGCTTTGTGCTTTTGAATTGAGTCATTGGAGTTAAGCTTCATCTTGTAAACCCATTTAACTCCAATGATCTCTTTGTCTTTAGGGTAATCCATCAATTCCCAAGTATTATTTTTCCCAATCATCTTTATTTCTTCTTGCATAGCCTTCACCCATACCTCTTGCTTTGAAATGGCTTCATAACTTTCTGGCTCTGATGTAGTGAAGTTGCAAGATTCATAAATATCAACAAGAGATCTCACTTTCCTTGGCGATGTCTCTAGAGAAGATTCTTCTTTTTGAGGAGAATCTTCATGTTCTAAAGTTGGCGAATCAGTTGGAGTTTCTGGATCTAATTCTTTAGTTGTTATTTGTTGTGGAGGTAGTGATTAAGATGGAACTATTATATTTCTTTTCTTAACTTTTTTCTTCATCCCAGTTCCATGCAGCATATTCATCAAATTCTACATCTCAACTGATAATTAATTCCTTAGACTTGAGATTGTAGATTTTGTAGCCCTTGGATTGGGTACTGTAGCCCAAGAATATCTCTTTTTCTATTTTCTCATCCAGCTTGCTTCGTTTCTCTTTTGGAATGTGAACGTAGCATATACAACCAAAAACTTTGAGATGTTTTGCTGATGGCTCACATCCGCTCCATGCTTCAGCTGGAATCTTGTTTTGAATAGCTTTAGTTAGACATTTGTTGAGGAGATAGATTGCTGTGTAAATTGCTTCTGCCCAAAATGCGTTTGGTAGGCCTTTTTCTTTTAGCATTACTCTTATCATCTCCATCGCTGTTTTTTTTTTCTTTCTTTCTTTTTGATATACCATTTTGCTCAAGAGTGTACCCAACTGTCAATTGATGTTTCACTCCATCTTCACAAAACTTGTCAAATTGCTTACAGGTGTATTCTTTGCCACGATCACTTCTTAGAGCTTTTATTTTGTGGCTACTTTGATTTTCAACATAGGCCTTAAACTTCTTGAAGATCTCAAAGACTTGTGATCTTTCATGAAGAAAGTATACCCAAGTCATTCTTGAATAATCATCAATGAATAGAATGAAGTACCTGTTTTGATTATGCGTAGAAGTTCTCATTGGACTACATACGTCAATATGTACTAACTCCAATGATTTATTTGCTCTCCATGCCTTTCCTAATGCAAATGATTGACATTGTTGCTTCCCAAGTAGACAACCTTCACATACGCCATCCTTTTCTCTGATATCAAATAGGTCCTTCATCATCTTTTCTGATGGAGAATCCTTAATCCATGGAAGTTGAAATGACCAAATCTTTGATGCCACACCATGAGCCATCATGTTGTGCCTTCATTGCTACTTCTCTGGCATATTTCCATTAGATAGGGAAATTTTGCTGCTCTATCTTTACTCTAGCAATCACCAAGCTTTTATTCTTTTTATCATAGATTATGCATGTATCACCTTCAAAGTGTAGAGAATAACCATTCTGGATCATCTGGCCCATATTGAGCAAGTTTTATTTCAAGCTAGGGACTAATAGAACATTCTAGATGAACCTAGTTCCCTTCTTTGTCTCTACAGCAATTGTCTCGTCGCTTTTAGCTTCTACTAGAGCATTATTGCCCAATCTAACTTGTGATTTATTTGTAGTATCAATGTCATAGAAAATGCTTTCATCACTAGTTATATGATTACTGTATCCGCTATTAATATACTACTTGTCGCTCTTTTTTTTATACGGCTTGATAAGCATAGGATAATATTCCACTGGTGTCTTTATTTTTTGAATAGTTGGCTTGATGACTTTCTTTTGAGCCGTAGTCTTTTTCCAAATGTCCAAATTTCTTAAGATTGTTGCATTGTGGTTTGCCATGATGCCAACAATTTTTCTCTAAGTGGTTTGTTTTCTTACATATACCACAAGGAGGAAATTTTCTATTTTCTTTATTTCTAGAGCCTTCTCCTCCTCGAAAATTTCTTTTGATTTTTTAGACTCATATTTGGGCTTTGAAGAACACAAATTAAATTTTGATTGAAATGCATTCTCCAGTAGTGATTCATTTTTAGTGCATCTGTCTTTTTTTATATGCTTCTAATGAGCCCATTAATTCTGTCACTAAAAGTTTAGTTATATCTTTTGCTTGTTCAATATAAGTTACTATTGAATCATATTTATCAGTGACAATAGCTTATATTTTCTCTAAAATTCTTCTATCGATAATATTGTCTCTGTAAATTCTTAATTGATTTACTATGTCCATTATTCTAGAGTAGTAATCTCTAACAGTCTTAGATCCTTCCATCTTCTCAAAGTCTCTTTTAAGAGTTTGTAGTATAGAAAGGCATACCTACTCAACCCTGTGGAACTCCTTCTTTAAGATATCCCACACTTGCTTGGTGCTTGTAGCATCAACAATTCTTGGAAATATAGCTGCTGATAATGCTTGCTGAAGAATAAAATGCACTTTTAAGTCTTTTTCTTCTGGATCTTACAACTTCTTCTGCTCAGCTTTAGACAGACTAGAAATATCTTCTGGAGCTTCAAATTCATTTTGGATGATACCTCATAAGCCTTGAGATTGAAAGAACGTCCTCATCTTAATACACTAGTAATCAAAGTTTTTGCCATTGAATATTGGCACTGATACTTGTATTGATGAGTTACTTAAATCGGCCATTGTGGCATCACCCCGCAATAACCGAACGTAGCTCTGATACCACTGTTAGAAAATAGATTTTAGAAAATATATAAAATATTTGATTATATTGAAATGTCTTGAATTCAATAAAACCTTAGCTATGGAACTCTAGTGTATGTATGTGAGCACCGTGGCACTTCTTAGATCTCTAATTGAGAGAACCTATTACAATTGGAAGTACAATTGCCTATTTATAGATGCAACAGGCGGTTACAAAAGTTGGTTGTTCAAATTAATTAAAATTTCCTTGCAAAACCGCCATAGGCTTGATTAGATAATTCATGTGTTCGAATTGTTCATATTGGTTGAAATTACATGGCTTCACATGCTAGCCTCTTGTAATTCATAAACCGACTCGGATCAAGGCTTTTATTAAAATTGTATTGGCTGAATAGTTTATTATTTATTAATTGCTGACTAACTGAAATGAAGTATTCTATTTTGCTTTGAATGACGTGTCTTGCTTGTTGTGAATTGATCTTTTGTTTGCCACCAATCTAGAATTTACATCACATTTTAGGAACATCAGTTAGATAAGTCATATTCTAGGTCCTTAATACAAATTCAATCATTCTGTCACGTTTTAGCTCTAACAAATAAAACAATTATCTTCTTCTTAATCCAGTACTTCGGACTAAATTTTCATTATTAAATATTAGTAAACCCCTATTGACAAACTTTTGACCTTGATTGAAAATCAAATAATATAAAAGAAGAAGAAGAAGAAGAGTTTACCATAGAAGGTGTTGAAAGGTCTCATAGCGACCTGATTCTTGGCAGCGTCGCCAATAAAACTTTCTGTATCAGTAAAGCCACACAAGACGGTGTCATCCTGTTCCCTTGATTATTTTCTATGATCTTAACCCTTTCATGCTCCTATACTGCAATACATTAGTAAGTTGTACCCAGGTCGATGCCTATGGCAAGTCCCTCTACCTCCTCTTTCAACATTGTTTGTAAGAAATTACACTTTCAAAGAAAATTAAAATAAATTCTATGGAATTTGTTTTTATAAATTATTTATGGAATTAGTCTTTATAAACAATTTATAAAGTCCTATGGAACCGTGGAGTCGGTTCAGTTTTCTCTTTTTGTATATGTAGTAGGATTATCTTAGATCATGTCAAGTCAACAAAAAAAAATCTCAAAGAGAAATTCTCCAAATAATTTTGTTAATTGTTTGATTATACAAATATTTTTATCAATTGATTGATTGCCATGAGAACTAACAAGCCTATTTCTAGCTAAAGGCTTCTAATACTTGTAAATTAAGTAAAAACTATATTAAAAAAATAAAATCCTACTAATATTAAATATCCTAAAATACTAAAATCCTAGTTAAACAAAAAAAAAATATTTGAGATCCTAAAGTAATAAAAATCCTAATTTTAATTAAACTTTGACTCAAACTATCCTACACTAGTACACCTTTTAATCTCATAGATATTTATATATAGCCTCATTAAAATTTATTAAAAATGAAATTTAACATGCCTAACCCATAATTTGTTTTGTTTACCAATACGATGCTCGCTACTCTGGTATCTATCCCGCTTATTAAATCCTTACCTTTGTCCACATTATGTGCTAATTCTAATGGTTAGTATATAAGACAATTGATTTGTTTTATTTCTTCTGTTTACACGAAAAGATTAAGTGGAAAGGAGAAAGAGTGATTATAGTTTAGTAAAATTATATTATTTATTTATTATGTCTTAAATAATTTACTTCATAGGTGATTTGAGAATTTATTTATTTATTAATTAATTTTGGTGTGTTATATCTCAGGGGGCAAATAACCCTACCCTTTGATTTAACTGGAGATTTCAATAGATTGCTTCTAACAATTCTTATCAAACAAGGAGTCTTTAAAAGATTGCTTATGAAAATTCTTATGAGGAGGAGACTTTTCTTTTAAAGATCCTCGTCAAGAGAAGACATAATGTTAGCGATTATGTATAGGCACTAGTGTTTAGGAAGTATTTTTCAACTTTATGGTATAAATCTAGCTTGAGAAACATTAAGTAAATAACCCATATATACAACATAACTCATACAACATAATAGAGAAATACTTAGAAACCCTAATTTGATATAAATAATATTATTAAAGATTTTCATCTCTTTGGGATGAGAAACCGGTCATTTAGGAAGAGGAATTTTTTTTTTTTTTGTGTCATAAGAAAACAAATAAAATTATTAAAATCCTTTTTAAATCCAAAAAGCATTGCTGCAATGTGGAACTGAGAATTGAGTAGGGCCAATTGTGAAGGACAAAAAGAAAAAAACATTCCACTAAAAATAGTTTGAAGAAATGGCCTTTGCTATAAATATTTTTATCAAAGACATTCATTAAACTAAGTTATCAAATTTTGTTATTGGTTACTATAATCCTTCCCATGTAAGTTATCAAATTTTTCATCTTAATTCATGCCACATTAATTAAGGCCACGGTGGTTATGGTACCCCTGCTTGGGCGGGGGGTGGATTTTTCTAGTTCACATCGTTTTGCCATAATCTGTTTTGATTTTTTTAAATCTGTTAATTTGTTAATGGTTATTTGTTTGAGTACGATATTGATTTCATAGGATTTTGAATCATATTTTGAGTGGGAAAATGATGGTGGCTTAATTTGCTGGGAATTGCTTTTCTTTGAGCAAATGGTTGTCAATCACGGTATTTGAAGTACTAAAGCAAACCATTGCTACAAATGTTCTGCGGGTAAATGACCAGTTAATAACTGGCCGTAGTATAATTCCCGTTCAATCAACTTCATAAATTTCCTGAGGAGTAGAACCTGCAAGATTGTTTTCAAAAGGTAAAGAACTACTGACTTTCTCAAATGACCCAAAGAAAAAGAAATTAATAAATTGATTTTGGCCCTGCTCAGATGGCAAATAGACGTCAAATTCCCTATGAACCAGAAAGAAATTGCTGTTGTTACAATGTTTTTGTAATCTGAGAAAATTTGTTAAGAAAATATCAAATTTTATTATTTTAAAAGAATATTGGTATACTTATCATATGATATCAAATGTTTAGCATTGCAAGTCATTTGACAATCATTTATGAAAGCCACATCACTTCCGCGTTACTTCAATATCATGAATGGGCTCACACTTATGAGTTTAAAATTTTAAGTGAGTTGGTTTCCTTAACATGCATAAAAAGAAAGACATATATGTTAATTTGTGCATAAGTAACAAAATTAAAGCAAATATTGATAAGCAAAAGTAGTTGAGATAATAGTTGTAAAAGAATAAAAATATAACTTTTCTAACAATTAGATTGACTCGTCTAATATACACAGAAGTCATGCAAGACAGAATTTCAAGAAGAGGGGTTTGCTTATCATGTGCCTTTAAGATATATATTAAATATTTCATTCAAATCAACATACTACCATAGTAAGTATAAATATGATCTTTTTATGAAAAAAAAATCATGAATCCAATTTTAACCACTTTAACATGCTTAACGCGTATTCTAAAAATTAGAAAAGTAAATTCGCAACTTAACTGGGATATGTAGTTTTCTATATTATAAAGTTTAAGTAAAGAATTAGAAAAGTTCTTTTGTACCCCTGTTACAGGTATATAAATGTCAAACACTCAAATTCAAAAGACTCATCATAAAGAGGTTATAGTATTTCTTCTATGAATATTTCGTTGTAACTAATTAGTCGTGACAAATTCTTTCCAGAGTGAAACATGACCTTCAAGAAATCCACAAAAGTTGGCTTTTTATCAAGTATATCTTCTAGATTTGATATTTGCTCTCATTCTATATCAATAATCCTTAGTTTAATTTCTAATTAAAGAATTAATTCATAGTGAAGATTTAAAAGAAATATTTAATTGGATGAATGTTTCCTGCATAAAGTTTTAAAATACTTCAATTATAGTTAACAAATTAAGAAAGCTAACATGATATACTTCCAATTTTCTTTGGGTTCATTATATTATAAAATATTACATTATGTATAATTATCCCAAGTTTTTCTTTTATCTTCTGTAACAGAGAGGACTGCTCCACCTAGTCATTACCCTATCAAAATTGAATCTTTTACATCATTAATCAATGCTGCCGTAAAGCAGTACATTTAGACAATTTCGATGCAGGAGGCTACAAATGATTTTTTTTCCTTGATTAATTGTTAATCATTCATTATAATTGTCGTAAACATGCGATATTATTCATTAAAAATTAATAATGCTCGTTGTCGTTGTATCTCATTTAATATTGACTTGAACAAATTGGATTCTTTCTTCTACTTTTTTCATTCTACCACTTTACATTACAATTACAGGAAATTGATTCTATACCCAAATGGGAGAAAAAGGGACAATCGTTCTATCTCTGTTTACTTGGAGTTGGCAGAAATAGGTTATATAAAGTTGGGAAATCAACGTAACTTTCAACCTTTTTATATTCAATCATCTTCAAGACAAGTATATTATTATGCAAGGTATTAAATTTCATCCTACAGATAAAGCCTAAACATTATTTATAAGAAAAATCATTCTCGTAACATTTTACATACCAATAAAGTAATAGACTTAGGAGAATTGATTAATTCAGTTTTACTGATTATTCTTGTTTTTCCTAATATATATTATAAAATTTTAATTTTCATAAATACATTATCCAATGATCTAAAACATATTTATTAAAATATATATTGCAATTAATAATATACTTATGTATGTTATTCAGATGGGACAATAATGCGTTATCATGCAATGAAGACCGTGCGGGGTATTGAAGACTTCTTAGAGTTAGAAACATTTCGTAACCCTCAAAATGGTTAACTTATCAAAGACACTTGTACTTTTGGTGCAGAGGTTTTATGTTACAAAATTAAATTTGTAATAGAATTAAATTTTCACCATAAGTCAGACCGTTTTTCCAACAATTTTCTATAAAAACCTCTATTAACTTAAAGATAAACTAGTTTTTTATTAACAAAAAAGGAAAAATAATGATAAAAACCAGCCCATGATCAACATATGTAAACAAAAAATATTAAAGAATCTTAAAAGTCAACCTTAGTTTTTAACTCAATATCAAATTGAACTTCTTAAAGGGTTATTTTTGTGTTTTGCTGTGTGTAAATTAAATATATTTTAGTCTTTATATTTTTTAGCAAGTACCGCATTAAGAAGTCGGGTTTGTTAAGGAGCTTTTAGTGGCGCAAATAACTTCACCCATAGTTTATGCATGACCAATTTATACCCAACAAAATTTACATGAAGACCTGAAAATCAGGGCCAACGCCATCATCACTTATATAAGTGATAGTTTTCTCAGGGAATCCATTAATTTCACACCACAACTTGCTAAACTTGTCATCACAAAATCTTCAAACACGGTTGGAATTTTTTTTTTCCTTTCAGAAAAAATGTTTTCGACAGGTTCCAAGTACTTCAATATAATCGTACTTTACCTTGCTCTTGTTGCATCCCTCAATATGCTTCAACCAAAGAGGCACAACCTATATTGTTGGAGACAGCGATGGCTGGGATAACTTCGACTACACGGTCTCTGGCTCAAGGCAAAACAATTTCACGTTGGCGACATTCTTGGTATGTATAGAATTGACATAAATTAAATAACTATTTCACATGCTGCTGCTTTAGGTTTAGATTTCATGCCCAAATGAATATGTACAATGTATAAAAGAACAGTGTTACACCTCCATAAAAAAGTTCATTCTAATTATTATTACTATTATTGCTCTCTTGACAGTTTTCAACTACGATCCCAGTTCACACAATGTAATGCAAGTGAACCAAACTGCATATGACGCTTGCCTCACTGACGCATATTCAGCGGTGTTTGCTAGCGGCAATGACTCGGTGGTTCTATCGGAGCCTGGCCTATTTTGGTTCATTTGTGGAAGTCACTGCCCAAGTGGTCAGAAATTGTCTGTCTTTGTGGATGATCAATGGATAATTGGTGAAGGTTAGTGCTGGCATGCTAAATAAAAGAACACTCTATAAGAACACGTTATCTTCATTCACCTCAATATCATTATAGTAGAGTTAAATATACTATCTAAATTATATATGTGTGTGTGTTGTGTAATTCATACATACATATATATATGTATGTATATATGTATGTATGTATAAAATATTATACGAGAATCTTATTGTTGTCTTCGTTATAACTTGGAAATTAATTCTACTATTAGTAGATTTTCCTTTTACTTTCAGTAGCAAATATTAAGGTTTCTATGAATCTTTTTATTTTATTGACAAAAGTGTTAGCCAAAATAGGGGTGGCAATTTGGGTCACGACACGCGAACACAACATGATTACGACACGAATACGATACACGATTAATAAATGGGTCGAATTCGTGTTGAAGATGTTCAGCACGTCAACCCGTTTAATGACACGAATAGTTAAACATATTTTGTCTATACTTAACATGTTAGCTCATTTAATGATATAAATTGTTACCTACTTACAATATATATTATAAAACTGAAAATTTTATATTATAAAGTAAATTAATTTACAAAATAATAAATTATGATGATTTTAACAATATTTTATACGAACAATGGTTTATATTCTAAAAATAATTTTAATTGATATAAATATATAGAAATAATATATTATGCATAACTAGGTTAAACAATTAAATAAATTATGTA
The DNA here is from genome assembly GCA_013180625.2 of Boswellia sacra. NCBI lineage: Eukaryota > Viridiplantae > Streptophyta > Magnoliopsida > Sapindales > Burseraceae > Boswellia > Boswellia sacra. Next base: position 191,484 of record SNVD02008762.1, on the reverse strand, counting down.
AATTAAATATGACACGATTATAACACGTGGGTAACACGTTTAATAACCGTGTCAGATCCGTGTTTCATGTCTTGACACGAATAATTAAATGGGTCGACACAAATAACACGAATTGCCACCCCCAAGCCAAAATATAGATGGAAACAAAAACTGAAATAGAAAAATACAAATACAATGATGAAAATAATGATCACATAAGATTAATTACAAATATGAAGGTCATGTATCATATGATTTCCTTAAAACAGATTTGCTCCCTAGCCCTAACAGCATCTGTCTCCTATGATACAATGGAAATCAAACAAGAAACTAACACTAAGAAGTTGTCTCCGACGAAATAGAAATTATAAGAACTCTATCGCTAATCTTCTATCCTCTCTGTTTGTCTTTCTTTCTTTTGAAAGAGCAGAAAACCTCTATTTATAGAGCATAAAATTTTGTAATGGCTCACAATTATATTTGTAACTGTAGATTAATGACTCATTAATCTATAAATTACATAATTAAATTTGTAACAACACATTTGTCCATAAGTTACAAAGCTAAATTTTTAATGGCTCGTTAATTTATAGATTACAAAATTAAATTTTTAATGGATTTAAATTTCATCAATTTTTTCATTCACACATGAATCAAACTCTTTTTCCAAAAACAAAGTGAAAAATAAAAGGAAAAAAAATAATGATAAAAACAGGCCCATCATCAACATATGCAAACACAAAATATTAAAGAATCTTAAAAATCAACCTTAGTTTTTAACTCAATATCAATTTGAGCTTCTTAGAGGGTTATTTTTGTGTGTTGACGCAGTGTGTAAATTAAATATACTTTAGACTTTGTGTTTTAGTAAGTTGTAAAAAGGAGAGAAGTTTTATGAGCTGAAGGTATAGTTTATTTCTTAATTTGACTAGATGAGGAGGTACACATACATCAATTTTACTACTTTGGAAAGTAATAAAACATATCAACAGTTAGAGCAATCAAATAGTTGGCTCTATACTAAGATGGAAAGAGATGCTAGCACAATCACTGGAACTCTTTATAAGATCATGTCCAGCTCAACTTTTAGCGCAATTTGTGGAGTTGATTTTGGGATCGCAATGATCTGTTCCATCAAGTGGTACATTAAAAAGTATGGATTTATAAAGGGGTTTTGGTGGTGGAAAAAACTTCACCAGTAGTTTATACATGACTAATTTATACCTAACAAAATTTATGTGATGACCTGAAAATCAGGGCCAACACCAAAACGCTATTAACATATCGTTACTTTATATATGTGATAGTTTTGCTCAAGGAATCCATTAATTTCACACCATAACTTGCTAAACTTGTCATCACAAATTCTTCAAATACAGGTTGAATTTTTTTCTCCTTTTCAGAAAAAATGTTGTCAAAAGGTTCCCAATACTTCAATATAGTCGTACTTTACCTTGCTCTTGTTGCATCCCTCAATATGCTTCACGCAAGAAGCACCACCTATATAGTTGGAGACAGCGATGGCTGGGATCACTTCGACTACAACGGTCTCTGGCTGAAGGCAAAAGAATTTCACGTTGGTGACATTCTTGGTATGTATGGAATTGACATAAATTAAATAACAATTTCATATGCTACCGGTTTAGGTTTAGATTTCATGCACAAATGAAATGAAGAATATTTATAATGCGTGACAGAACAATGTTTCACCTACACAAAAGTTCATTCTAATTATTATTACTATTATTGTTCTCTTGATAGTTTTCAACTACGATCCCAATTCCCACAATGTAATGCAAGTGAACCAAACTGCATATGACTCTTGCATCACAGACAAATATTCAGTGGTGTATTCTAGTGGCAATGACTCGGTGGTTCTATCGAAGCCTGGCCTATTTTTTTTCATTTGTGGAAGTCACTGCCCAAGTGGTCAGAAATTGCCTGTCTTTGTGGAAGATCAGTAGATGATTGGCTAAGGGTAGTGCTGTCATGCTAAATAAAAATTCACCTCAATATCGTCATTGTAGAATTAAATATACCATCTAAATATTTATTAATAGATTTTCTACTATAAGTAGATTTTCTTCTTACTCTCAGCGGCAAATATTAAGTGTTTATGAATCAATTTAGCATGAAATGTGGGATCGGATGAGAGTGAAGTTGAATTTGAGTACAATTCCAATTTGGGTTTATTGGTAATAGCACTCCAAAACGTGCTAAGAAATAAATTATGAGTAAGAGAACAAGCGGGTATCATCCTACAATAAATAATGTAATAATCACCAGAGTTTATATTTCTATTCTTTGATCTTCAAATGATTTTAGGCTTAACCAAATTGTCTTAATTATAACTAAAGCTTAAAGGAAGCGCAATCAAATTTCAATTTGTACTTGTAACGCTCTATTTGTCTGGATTGGGATCATATAACTACAAGAAAGCTGGGCTTTTACTGTACCAGTTTGAGGCGGTTTTTAAAAACCGCCGTAGATGGATGAACTACAAACGTGTATACGGCGGTTTTAGAACCGCAGTCTAAATTGCCCAAAATCCGCCGAAACCAATTTTACCCTAACCGCCTCAATTTTGCATCAACTTGTTTCAATTTCCCTCTCATCTCTCTCGCTTTTTCTCTCGATCGAAAACCTCATCTTTGCCTTTCTCTGCCAAGCTTCTTGCTTGCTTTGAAGTTCCCTACATTAGAAGCATTAACTTTACATCTGCAATTAACAGATTTATTAGTTAACCATGAGAAGCATCAAATTCTCTTCAATCTTTACCAGAATTGCTCGCTCTGCTCTGTACATTCTGTCACCAATTCGGGCCGGATTTTCTCTTCAACTCTGGTAATCAGGTCAGAATCGGAGGCAAACATAGACGCAACTAATTGGGTTGTTGTGGGTTCTCTCCACGTGACGTTAGGGTGAGTGGAAGCTTGTTGAGGAAGATGAGTGCTCCGAAGAAACAGACGTTTCAGATAAAGGCGTTCAAGCACCGGGTCGTGGTGGATCCGAAATACGCAGAGAAGACGTGGAAGATATTGGAGCATGCGATTCATGAGATTTACAACCACAACGACAGTGGGCTCAGCTTCGAGGAGCTTTACAGGTCCATTCTTCAGCTTTTTATACAATAAAGTTTCTGCTTTTGTATTAACTTTTACTGGAAATGGAATCTAATTTACAGGGTTTCATTGATTGTTTGTTTCATCAAGTGTTTTGAGTCAATTTGTCGATTGTGCAATTGGGTTTTTGGTGTTTTATGATTTTATTTTGTGGGTACTATTTGGAATTAGACAATTTTTTGTGAGCAATATATTCTGTTATTGAGAATTGACGAGAACTTGTTGAAATTTCATTGATTGTGTTTGTAGATTTTGATGATTATGTGATTTTGTTTTGTGGGTATTATTTATAACGAGTTTCAACATTTGGGGTTTTCGTTAATTGGAAACTTTTGAACTTTTCTTCGTGTTTCAGCTTTTTATTTACTAGTTTTTCAAACTGTGATCTAGTTAATTTCTTTTTTTAAGTAATAAATTTGCTTATGATAAAGGAATTGAGGTTAGCTGCTGCTATTGTTTCTGAATTGGTATGATTTTGTTATTATTACTTGAAGTGTCTGCTCTTACAATACATAGAAAATTGAATCAGTAATGGGTGTTACGTGTAGAATATTAGTTGGTTTTTCAAGGGGTAATAAGGTTCGATTGGAGCTGGGAGGTTTATGTGTATTCTAGTTTAATCAGCTGAACCCGTTATGTCGGCTTTTAAGACTAGTTCAGGCATTGTTTCTTATATTGTTTTTCACCTTGGCTTTAGATGAAATTGTGGATTATAGGCAAAGCAGCTCTATTCTGTTTCATTTGCTCATCTTTTTGACCTTCGGGATCTTGCTATGTAGTTTTATGCTTGTCTAGATGTTTATCTCTTTATTATTTCTTCTTGTCTCTCGTTTCCCTGTTTCTTCTTTTCTCTTCCTTCCTCCAGAAAAATTCTTTTACCCCTGTTCCTCTGATCTATTTCCTTCTTTCAATATAATTCTCTACCTTTATATAAAAGGTAATTTGCCTTGAAACTTGGGCAAATCATCTTATATTGGTTAATGCAAGTAACTTGTATGGAAAATGATTTGCTTGGTATTTTATCAAATAATCTATAAGGTTTGCTAAGAAATAGAATGTCAATGTTTATAAATTTGTTTGGATGGAATACATTTTTTTCTGGGATCTATTTCTGTTCTGAAAGGTTTTTGCTGTAATATTAATAATAACCTTTTGGTATAGAAGGTGCTTTTTGGATCTTCCCCTCTTTTTCCTTCTTTATCACTGTAACCTTGAAATTAGACTTATGGGTTGACAATTCTATGGAAGCTTGTAGATTATTTGTTATTGTCTGTGTAACTGATATGTATTTTCTATTTGTTACTCTTGCTTGTTTGTTTCTTTTCCTGCATTTGATTGGTTGGATTTATGATAACTAGTAAGCACTGGATTACTGAGTGTGCAATTCAGTTTCTTCTTTTTGGAATTGTTTAGTCTATTCGTTTCCTGGGTTGCATATTACCCAAACTCATTGGTGGCATTGTTGCATACTGGCTTGTAACACTATGTATAAGAACTTTCTCATGTTTATTTAAATCTTATAGATTGAATCTGGTTAGTATATTTTTTAAAGAATCAGGTGATTTCACTAGGTGATCCCTGGGTTCTATGGACTAATCTATTTTTCCTGTTCTTTGTAAATCTGCGTACATATAAAATAAGTCTTTCTTATCTTGCAACTCGAATGATTTTGGTATGTGTTTGACAAAACTGATGTGGGTTGTTCCATATTTTTGTGATCTCATTTGACATTGTGTGTCTGTGAGAATGAATGAGGACACAAGGTTCTTTTCCTCCTCCTAGAGTGTGCTAGGTGGTGGGGGATGAAGCTTTTGCTTGTATGTCTACGGGATAATTGGCTAAAATTAATACAATTGAGTTGGTTTTTAAATGTCTTCACAGCTCTAGCACGTTTTGCCTTTGGGCACAAACAGCACCTCAAGTCAATTGCTGCTGCATATTGGAAACCTCAGTCCAATTCTTTGCTGAATTCATTGCCTTCATTAACCAATATAAAAGCGTCAGGAAGTGGAAGTATTGTTGCTTCACAAATTGGTCCATTGACTAGAGTTGGTAATGATAACACATCAGTAGTAAGAGATGGAAGGGTCTCCACGAGCAATCCTCTTGCTAATACTGGAATTATGCATGGCTCTCCACTGTCATAACCAATGAGATTCTACTGGTGCCTTTTAAATTGCTTTTTCACATGAATGAATTAATGTGAACTTTTTAGGTTTGTCAACAAATCTTTTCTGATACATGAATGAATTAAACTGAACATTCCTGGAAAAATGAATTAATGTATGAGGATTTACAAAATCAATAAGCTCAAGTATGTTCACTTTATGGATTCAGGGCTCTGATTTTGTGTCAGAGGCAGTTGATATAGCAGTAGCAGAGTTAATTTCAATTGCAACATCTAGAAAAGGTTTGTTTTCTAGTTATTCCATTCTGTGTGTTTTCTTGGATGGCATCTTAATCTCTAGCAAGTCCTCCTATTAATTTCTTTATTTTTTCTGACTTCGACTGTGTGACAGTGAGCTAGGTACAGCTTAATCATGCTAAAGAGGCCACAAAATCTGCAGTTCTTATGAATATGGAATCTAGAGTAAGCTCTTTCTCCCTGCTGCTTTCATCACTCACTATTGACGTGCGCATTTATTAGTCTGCTATCTCACCTCCTAGATTTTAATAATTTTTTATTTTAACACAAGATTTTTCTGGGATTTACCTACTTGCTCAATCTACGAAATATCTATTTGTTAATTGCAAGCTTTGTTAGCCTAAATATGGAGAACAATTCCTTAAATCCAAGAGCGTTAGGCTAGAGTGTCTCTATGGATTATGCTTGTATAAGAGGAGAAATGATTTCTTGTCTCGTATAATAATACTTACTGTGAAGATAACACTAAACTGATTAACATAACAAAATCTATGTGTTGTACTTGCAGCCAGGGGTATTTGAATAAATGTAAAAATTTCTAGACAACCATGCATCCATTGAGTGATTATGACCAAAAAAAAAAGAAGTGGCCCACGTGACATGGAGGAGGAAGACCAATCCAATTCTAATTCCAACCAAACTTCGGTTCCTACACAAATGGGCCACACACAACAACCCTCCCATGCTTCTTTAGCTTCGGATAAGGAAGAGCAACATGCTAGTTTTTGACTTTGGTCGCAACCCCTTAAAATGGCTTTTCACAAAAGTCCGCAATTCAATCCATACCTTGCACGTGTACACTCTAGTGATTGTATCTTGACCCCACCCAGCACCTCCCAAGATGCACATATGTCAGCCACGTACGCTAATGTAGCCATCTCAAGCCACTTGTCCACCAACCTGAAAATTCCAGTGCGAAATTGTTTGTTACTTTATAATTTTATACTAGCAGATGTTACCGAAGAGAGAACTCGTATTGCGTAGGTCAATTAACACTAAAAAGAAATAGAAAAGAAAAAGTTGATGAGGATAGCTTTTCGTATAAATTCTCTTATCACTTGAAAACAAGACATTTATCGGAATCTATTTACATCAGTAACTTGTAAATATACATGATTTTCTAGAAAGATAACATTCTTGAAAATAACTGCAGGTGAACAGCTGAGAAGAGCTATACGTCTATATATTCATACATGCTGCTTTCATCAAGTTAGCTATATGTTCATCAATTCTCTTTGGCTTCTCTCCTGTTGCTTACTTGTTCATTTTTGTTTATTTTGAAAGCATCCCACTTGTTTTTACTATTAATTTACAGGTTTTGTAAATTAATATGATAGAAATTAACATGTTTATCTCTCTCTCTCTCTCTCTCTCTCTCTCTCTCTCTGTTATTATTTTCTTTGTGGTACAGAGAGCGTGTGCATATTTCCATATTATTCAGCATTTGTGTTAATATGTGCAAGTACTGCTGTTGCAATAGGGCTGCTCAATTCTAGATTTAGATTCAATGTGATTCTATGATCATTTGATTGATTTTGTTGGCATTGTAATTTATAAACTTATTTATCTTATTAAATTCAATTCATGATTTAGGCCTTTACGTTTGTATCTTTATATCAGTAAAACTAAAAAGGATTATGCTGTCTATGTGCATTTAATTGCTTTGCTATTTTGTTGAAGTAGATCTTAATATTTCTATGCAAATTATATTCAAATAATATGAGGATACCAATTGGTTGTTAGTATCATCAGCTAACTATATAAATTGTTGAGTTTCTTTCTTTTTGTTATTAATTTTCTGCATTTCAAAATCTCAGAGGATTTCCATGGGAAAGCAAAAACAAAGGGCACGCCAAGAGAATAGCCAATCGATGCAAAAGGAAGGCTTCACTTGTGAGACCTGCATCAAACCTATCTCACTGAACAAGAAATTCACTATCAAGAAATGTTGTGATCACCCTTTTTGTCAAGATTGCATAGCAAAATATATTGAAGATTGAAGATAAAGTAGCAGACATAAATTGCCCTGGATTGAAACTGTAGACAAAGTTTGGATCCTTTCTCATGCAGGCCTATAATCCCACCGAGTCTTTTCACAAAGTGGTATGAAGATTGAAGATAATCAAACTATTTGATTATAACATGTTGAATAGTGTGGATGATGATTGCGTTATATTAGATTTTTTTTTGGATTATGATTGAACTATTATGTGAGATATTTTTGTATTTGATTTGATTTCATTATATTCATTTTATGAATGATTACAGAATTATATCAAAATATTTTTTTAAGATAGATTAATTATTTTGTAAACAGCAAATAAATATAGAATAGCACAAGCAATGAAACTTTGAAAAATTTTTGCTCACTATTTATGGTGGTTTCTTGGTCGACACAAAAAATTTTTCTTAATTGTTTACTGCGGTTTCTATCAACCCACGACAGTTTCTGAAAAATTGTAAAAAATCTTTTTACGACGGTTTTGTGACTTTTTACTGCGGTTTCCTATTCGTCGTAAATAGTAACTTTTTACGACGGTTTCGTGTCCGTCGTAAATCAACCCACAACAGTTTTTAAAAAATTGTATAAAGTCTTTTACGGCGGTTTTGTGACTTTTTACGGCGATTTCTTGTTTGTCGTAAATAGTAACTTTTTACGGCGGGCATAAAACCCCCGTAAAAGGGTCCGGTGATTGTCAACCCTATTTCGTCGTTTGTTTTTACGTCGAACAACAAAACCGCCGTAAATAACTATTTACGGCGGGTCAAAACCGCCGTAAAATCTTTTACTGCGGTTGTTTTTGCGGCGGTTGACAACCGCCGCATAACCGCCGTAAATGACTATTTACAGCGGTTTTGACCCGCCGTAAATAATCCTCTTTGTTGTAGATATATTAGTAAAACATTGGAAGTAAATTAAAGAAATCAAATACATAACTTGAAAATTGGTGCAAAAATTTTTTTTTTCTTATTGTGTAGATTTGCTTTCAATATACAGTAATGCATTGGATTAGTTCTTTAAGATTTGAGTGAATTGAATTTTATTAAGCAATAAAAAATGGCATGCAATGACAATCGTGACATTCTCTCATCCCTTTACAAAGATACGACAATCAATCACATTACCCAGCATAATAATGGAACTGTCAACTTTTATACATGAGCTGCTAATACGGACAACAACTGAATGCTGTGAGCATCCTCACTCATATGAGGGATAGTTTTCTGAAGGAATCCATTTCATACCATAACTCTCCGAATTTTCCATTTTAAGAAAATATTTCTCCCAAAGCTTGCCAATGCTTCACTGTAATCATACTTCACCTTTTTTTTGTAGTGTCCCTTAACATTTTCAATCAAGAACAGATACCTGTCTTGTAGAAGACAACAATGGCTGGAGTTACTTCGATTTCTCCTGGCCTTAGGGCAAACAATTTCACGTCAGTGACGTTCTTGCTAAGAATATAATTGAAGTAAATACATATGTATGAACCAGATAATGCATGAGTGACTGTGCTAGATCTACACAAAAGCTCATTCTGTAAGCAGATTTTGCCTGGAAAGTTGTTTTCCAAACGCAGACTTAGTGAACCCTTTTATCACTATTGTTCTCCAATAGTTTTTGCCTAGCAGAGTAGTACCTGCAATGTAATGCAAGTGAGCGAAGCTACATATCAAGCTTGCTCAGCATGCAGACACATATAAAGGGCTGTTTACTAGCGGCAATATCTCAGTGGCATCATCAGAAGCTGGCCAATATTTGTTCATTTGTGGAGTAGATGATCACCGTGAAAATGGTCAGCAGTTTCACATCACAGCAGAATGAAAAAAGTGATGTCTGGAAAAAGCAACAAACTATCTTGATACCCATCATACTAGAATAAAAAGGGTGATGCCTGTATGTCTATTAAAAAAAAAAAAAAATGCTATCATGATACTAACAAATACAAAAGTGATGAGGAAATACAGTCTTTTGCTACCAAAATCCTTTCTAGTTAATGTACACATCCATGCTCCAGCCAAAGAAAAAATACTGATTGACAAAATCACTGTCTATCATATATTCTTTAAGAAATCAAGGATTATAAAATTTCAGGATAACTACATAAGAACAGCTGAAATTATGAGCATAACATACGGGACCAATATGTTCTTCCCATAAAGTGTCATTTCATTTTTTATATGCAAATGAGGCATTGATTTGTGCAAAAGCACGTAATATACAGCATACTGGTGACTTCCCTTGGATTGATACTAATACATTTTTAGGTATGCACAAACTATTTTTCTTTTCTTTCCCTTTCTTTCTTCTTATTTGGATAATAAAATTCATGACCGGTTACTAAATTTCTTCCAATACTAATACTTACAGCTTGAGTATACAATATAAAAAAGCAGGAAGCATATCATAAATCACACATTTGCAAAAATAAAAGTAAGCCAAGAACAAAAATGAAACATCAGAGCAATCGGCTAAAAGCATAGAAAACAACAGGTTTTACATAAATATGTCAAGTTTCAAGCATAACTGCGACACAGATATTAAACTACAATTAAGATTACATAAAACAAAAATGTGACACATATGTAAGTATCTTAACATCTGTGACGTAAAAATAAGGCCATGAATAAGAAAGAAACTTGATTGTCAGAAAACACAGAATACACAATGCTCCATGCCTAAGGTAGTTTAAGTCCCCATTCTATATTTTCATATGGCCACAAAGGGGATAAAACCAGAAAGAGCTACACATCTTGGGACAACTAATCCACACTTACAAAAGTGCCTAAGGATATGCACAATTAACCCCAAGTCAGCTCATACCATAAGAAAACGGGTGTCACTTGGCAAAAATGAACAGGAACTTATTGCAAGACTTCAATGAACTTGTTATAATAATTATTCTGCTTCTTCCTTTCTTATGTTCCCTCACATAGTGCCTTACATGGCTCTTGTGTGTGTATTTCAAAATACAGAATCCTGCATGAAAAGGAAGCAAGTTGGAGAATCGTTTATATACAGTTCGCTCCATGGACTTGATAACAAGTAAAATAAAAGCACTTACACGCACACAAGAAAGTGGCCCAAGCTCAATTCCAGAAATCGATTCAGAAACCAACTAAAGGGGCAGTCAAACACAAATAATACAACACAATTATCCTTAATCTTCTTATTGTTGTATATTGTTGTTTCGAAATACACAAAAACCTCAATAATCTGCTCATGATGATGTTTGACCCTTTTGAAACTCTTTAAATAACGCAAACGAACGTCTAGTTTTGACTAGGCAGTATATTACTCCTTTAGATGAATTATTAATAAAATGCTTACCTTCTATATTAATAATTCATTAAGCCCAAAATGATAAATAATATCAGGCCTAAGTTAATAAAAAGCATCAAACCAAAGTCAATAAATAATAACATTGGGCCTTGCGTATTTTGAATAACAATATAAAACAAATAAATAAATCACAGACTCATCGTACTCTATAACTGCACCATGAGGTAGCTAAAGAATAAGAGTTTTGCAACCAAGCTAGCTTGAAAATTGAGCAATAATAAAAGTTAAGTAAAATTGAGAACAGTAAAAATATTCGGTGTGAGTCCATCCTTAAGAAACTGTCATAATGACCAATGGTATGTTAAAAAGAAATAATATTATTACTACGCATAAAAAATTCCTGAAAGAACTGCAAAGGTCTCTCAAGGTTACAGATGCACAGAAATTTATCTGAAAAATGATGAAAAATGTTATTTAAAGAGGAGTCAGAACCTAGAAACTAGGGGTTTGTTCTTTTATGAATCCAGTATTTTCGTTTTCAATTAAATTTAGAAATATATGATTGATTTTGAATTATTTTGAATTTTGAAAAGGATATGTGGTTGAGATTGAGTGTAAATTGCATTGAAAAATGTGCAGCACAGAAAATAGGATTTGGATTCATAAAGGAACAGAGTCTAAAGAAATATCACATATTTGTTCTGACAACATTGATCTTTAATGTGACAAATTTGACTTTAGTCACATTCCACATTTTAAGGTGCATTTGCAGCAGTGAGTTTTTCTTGAAGCTTCATAATCCGAGTCTGCACAAAAAGCATAAGAAAATATTACTTCAAAGAGGGAAATTTGTGGGAAGAAAGAGAAACAAAGATGGCGGCTAGAATACAATAAAATTTAACTGTATGTACTGTCCAGAGATAATGAAAAGAAGAGAAAAAAGTCAGCTGCTATCTACAATCGTGATTTCCAATTGTAGTAACAGATTCCAATAGGCAGCATAGCAACATAAGTAGGCTTACTCCTAAAATGATTCAATAAGAGTGCACTATACAAACTGATTTCACAAGTTATGCAACTTATGCTCATCTATGTTTCTTTTTGATTGGTAAGATTCCAACTAAAGATATTCCATACTCCAAACAGATCATCTGTCCCCTTAGCTGAAGCCGAAAGGTTGACATTATGTTAGGATTTGAGGGTTTGCAAATTCTAGTTCAATGAACTTCTTGAAGTACCACACTAGCTTTTAAGTACACAACAAATTAAATGCTGATTGTGGAAAATAAACCAATCAATAATAGCCAACTACAAAATTTCAATCATACCTTGAATGATTTGGATCGACGAATGGAAGGATCTGAGAAGACAAATAGGTATGCATATAAATACATACATGAGAAAAATCTATGAAAATACTCTCTTACACTTATTGCTACCAACAAACTCATGAAAAGACTAGTTGGTTTTACATTTATACAATTAATTCTATAAAAAATAATGAAAAAGAATAATTGCTTATGGACTAGCTTCGCTAAGATATCTTCAAGATGCAGCCAAGATCACTCCTTAAACAGTGATGATTTTTAACAGTCTATTTTTTTCCTTGTTTACTAGTAGAGGACAATTAAGGAGATAAGAAAACACCACGATTACTAATTTTTAAATAAATTCAATATTATAGTCTTACCTTAAGCCAAGCCAAGCCAAGCTAATTTTAATTTTACCAGGTAAATATCCAAATCATTCATGCGAGCAAAATAGAACAGAGAGATTGATTGTAAATTAACCTATTGAAGTAACATGCAAGAGAAGATCTCCAAAGACATGAGCCTCAAAATTCTTCCATCTTCTCCCAGTTGATTTATTAAATGCTACACCTTTCTCATAGAATAAATATATAAATAAAGTACAATGCTGAAATATTTGAAAATGCTTGGATCTCCGTCTCATAAAGTTCTTCAAAAAGCAATGATGACGATGAAAAGAGAGATCATTTGCAAAATGAAAAGCCCCATACACAAAGTAATTATAATATTCTTTTTTTAAATAAATAAGAAATTACAAGTCCAACCGTTGGGTTATTATATTGAACATTATCCATCAGGTATGTTAACTATGTTGCCAAACACTTTTAAGCCACGTCTTCATATGGACAAAAACCAGGTTTCAGTCTAAGATCCGATGCCATGTAAAAGATAGTTCCTATTGTAATCAATAGAATTCTTCTTATTTCGGAAAGATCTAAGTTCAATAGCTGTGAATCTCATATATTTGGTACTTGAGTGCAATTCTTATATCCAGCATGAAATATAAGTTGTCTCACCTCAGTATACCGGGGTGCTAATTTCATAGCTTCGCTGACATCTTCAAGAGCTCCAGAGTAATTTGCCATTGCCAATCTAGCACAAGACCTGAATAGAAGAGAAGTCTTATTAACCTATCACAGCAAAACACATTTATTGCAGAGAAGATTATGCTCTATTTCTTGATTGTAAAATTTTCTCTTATTGTCAAGGTTCTCTTAATTAAGTTTCTACCTATGAAGCCATACATTGGCCTTGCATTGGGAAGAAAACTAACACATTCCAGCAAAGACGCCCCCGGGATCCGTCCCTGTATATATTTAAGAACTACAACAGTGATGACCGGTGTAATAACCCATATCTATTTGTGTAGATTCTCTATTATGCACAAGCATTTTCAGAAGGTTTCTCAGAAGTAAACACACCGAGTTTAAATGGTTTCCCTAAAGTGAAGCAAACAAAATACTTATGAACAAAGAGATACTATTAAACAAACCTGTTTTTATACAGAACATGGATACCACCAAATGGTTTTAAATTTATAGCCTGCACCAATCGAGAAACATGGCATCAGCAAAACCCCTTCTAGAATCCTTCTTCCCCACTCAGTTAGCATGTTTCTAACAAATTTTATGAAAAATTTAAGGAGGTTTCTAATGAATCTTACACAAAATTCAGGATAGTTTTAGGAATATCAGAATCACTAGTCTACATGTATTTTAGTCAATCCTCAAAATGAATGAAATTTACTCTAAAATTTAACAACTACAAGTACAACAACTCATGAAAAATTAGTGTGTGTGTAAAAGCAAAATGAGTGACAAAGCTCGTTACCTGAGAGAGAAACAGTTCAGCTTCCGATAAATTACTCTTCTCGCTCTCAGCCTCAGCTCTCTTCCTCAACGCAAGCGCTTCCAAGCTCTTGCCACTATCAACAGAGCCACCGACTCCACACAACTCCATCATAACCTCAGAAGCTCTAGCAGCCGTCCCGCAGTGCCCGACCACGACACCTTCAGGCAGAGCCACGAGGTTGGGCCCGGCGCCGCATTTCCCCAAGCAGCCACACGGGCTGACTGCGACTTGAGGCGGCGCCAAACCCACTATAGTTTCCAATGTCTGCATTGAGCCCTCTTTGCGGCAAGTACGGTTCGTGCACACCCTTATCTCCTTCAACTCCGCTTTCGTGACGGTGACGCGGCCGTGTGGAGGTGATCCACGTGGCGAAAAGGGGTTAGTGTTTGATGGTAAGAGCGAGGGGGGAGCGAAAACCATTTTAACGGAGTCTCGGTTCTTCTGTTATGACGGCGTCACTGGAACTCAAAGTCTTCTTCTTGTTCTTCTATCTATCCATTGCCGGAGTGGAGGCTGCGAGTGCAGAGTTAACAGTCTCTGTGTGACCCAGAAGAAGACTTTAGAGAAAGATGTGGGTTGTCTCAAACCCGCTCAGATGGATCCGTTTACCCGATGCTTTCTTTCTTTGGTGATAGACCGGTTGGCAACGGTTTTCATTTGGATTTCGGATTACTCTTAACTTAATCTTGTGTTTTCCTTTTATATAAGATTTCACACAAATTCTTTTATACAAAATTCAAAATTTTAACCTAAATAATCCATAGTTAAGATAGTTGATGAATTTGTAATATTTAATAATTTTTTATTTTAAATCTCAATTTTTAGGTTCAGTAAGATCGAAGTCTAGAAAGTTATATTAAAAATATGTATAAAAAATCTATTTAATATAATTTATTAGAGGAGTAAAAAAAAATAAAAATAATAAGGGAAGTTATAATGTATGATATAATAATTAATTTTTTAATAAGATTTTGTTAACTTACAAAGAGTTCATTGTAAATAAATTGTAGATATCTTATTATTATTATTATATAATTTTTTTTACTGTTTTAAGTAAGCTGTAAAAAAACATACTTCTCGATGTCTGTTAATAGATTCTATTAGTATCATTTTGTTTTTAATAAATGATTTGAAAATAAATAATCTATTAATAAAAATACCTTTGATGACTCATATAAAAATTAGAAAAAATGGATAAATTTTATAGACTCAATTTCTCACACTACCAAGGCATGAGGTGAAATTTAGCGGTTATCATTTCGTCTGGCTAATGTATTTACAATCATTAAAACTATGAATTTTCTAAAACCGCTAACCAAATTGAACTATTTATATTTATAAATGGAATTAATTAATGTGTCGTCTTCATCTGTAATTACAATTGAATTAATAATTTTTATTTATTTTGGTTGGACGAAACACTTCACGGCTTGTCGTGTTCTTGTTCCTTAAACCCAGGGAAGCCACAAATGTAATGCTCTTTTCTTTCACTTAGTAAACTTAATATATATTGCCCTCGATCATCTTTCCTTACCTTGTTGTGTGACTCGCTCTTTGAGTCTCTCTTTCGGTGTCATCTGGCTTGAGGTGCAAATATGGAGGACACTTTGAATTGTTATATGGCATGGCCTTAAGCCGATCCTAGAAAATATATGTATGTTTACAATTTTCTAAATTATATTGTACATACAAAGTTGCAAATTAATATCCAGGTGATCACTATGAATCGTATCAGGTATTTGCAGGGGCAGGTCTCAAGCAAATCTTGGAAAATATAGTAATTTTAGATTATAAGTATAGGTTCAGCGACCTTATTATTAGCAAACCATTGTGATTGAAGAAGAGGTAGAGGGCCTTTTAAGTTATGTAAGTAATATTGTAAAAGCCTTCGTAAAAGCTTTATCATTTTTTTCCTCCTGGACACCACTTAATTACTAGCCTAGCACTGTTAATGAAATTGAGAAAATTGAAGTATTTATGCGCACTTTTTTTTTTCTTTTCAGGTATGGTGAAGTTGGAAAGAAGGGACAGCTTTAAAAATATTGATCCCACGATAATGGTAGGTTCAAGTGATGAAATGCTGAGATGTAAGCATATCAGATTACTATGTGTTCAGGACAATGAAGCTTGCAAACCATCGTTTCAGTTGTTCTCATGCTCACTAGCTACTCTGTTTCTCTTCCTGAACCATTAGAACCCATATTTTTTATACACACTACCACGGAACAAAACAATTTAGAAGTCAATATTTCAAATCTTTCTACCCGAAATTCCTTCCAATCAACAGTTAATGAAGCTTTAGTTATCGAGCTAGATCCAAGACAAAAGGTATGTGGATGGAAGCTATCTAGACCTTTAAGCAAGATTGTGCTCTAAAATTGTGTAGTTTGAGTTCCCATGACTTTGTAAAGAACTGCCTAGACCCTAGCAGAACATCCGTGTAGTTCCTATGATCTTCACATATTGGGCATTAGCTTCTAGGATGTACTAGTGCCTTTATCAGCTTTTGACCCCAAGAACTGCAATTTTTTCCAGAGCCATTAGTGAATGTAAATAGTGGTTACAAACCATGGAAAAACTTCTTTTACTAATATTTGTCGCAAGCTAATGTTTGAGCTAGCATTTGCTATCAGTCCCATCTGCGGTGAACTGATATTCTTAATCTGGAATGCTGCTGATTATGCATTATCATATTAGTTACAACTTATTACCATCTGACTATACCAAAAGCAGATAGAGGTTGACATGATTCAACTCGCATATAGAGAATATGGCATCCCCACTTCTACACTTATTTTCTAGGAGAAGCGACTGGCCGAATGAGATGGGCAGGTTTGGCATTTCCAATCTTCTGATATCCAAAAGTCATGGGAATCATAATACTTCACGCTTATGCGGCTCTACATTTTCTATTATTGTAAAAGATTAGAATTAGAGTACGAAATAATCATTCATTATACTTAGTCTCTACTTTGCCTAAATTGGCACTTGGGAGGAATATATGTATGTCTCACTTGCACTTTATATGGCTTTTTATTAGCCATCAGATCATTTACATGTCAGATTTTTTTTTTTTAAAGAGGGGATAAAATCCTATTTAATTCTTCAGTCGTGTTAGACTTACAATACAACGTGTACAACTTAATATGACAGTCTATAGGATAAAAATTTACTAAATGAGGAAAAAATAAAAATAAATGAGGGAAATTACACCTGTAGTAAGATTTTATCATTTAGATTGCCACATCAGTTTATAAATTTTATGTTGAATTTGGACGGTAAGTATAACATTACTATTAATTTTTAGAAGTTTTTGTTAAATGAAGAAATTATTAACAAATTAAAAAACTTGATTGAATTTATAGCATAATTTACTATATTAAAAATTTTAATTAATTTATTTATTGTTAAATTAAATGGATTATTATTCAGTTTAAGCTTTAACTAGATTATTAAATTTTAAATACATTTATAACATCCTTGGTTCTTAGTAAGTTGTAGAACGTTCTCAGTTCTCCAGGAATGCTACCGTATAAATATCATATTAAATCTACTTAATAATTACGGAGAAATTTTTTTATTTAGATTAAAATCACAGATAATAATCTCGAGAGCCCTCTTATTAGAGGTTTTCATAGTTTCTCACTCTGGAGGCTCCTGGTGTTCTATCACAGGATGCTTTCCCTCGGTGATTTTTAGACTTAAAACTCTTATTATTGTGGCAAATACACTATGTATCTAGGCTTTTCCTTGGTTGAATACATTATTTTAAAGAAAAAATTGATATTAAAAACAGACAAAAAAGAAATCTCATCTAAACGTTGTTCTCTACATCATGAAAAATACGCTCTATATCGTGTCTTCAATTACAATATTGAACATTATACAATTTTTATTTATTTTGGTTGGACAACCATTTACAGCTAGCTAGTCATTCTCTTTGTTCATTTAAGCCATGACAGCGAAACGTAATGCTAGATTATTTTATTTAATTTATTTTACATAGGATTTAATGTTATGCTCCTGTAATATTGTACCCTGCCTGTACCACAGTTAGTAGTGATCATTAATCTTCTGCTTTCAGGTTAACTTCCTTCACATGCGTCCCTTGAACTTTGATGAAAAATCAACTACCTCCTTCATGCTCTTAGAACTATCAATAAAGTCCTCTACGGTTAAAATAAGACTATGTTCGACTGTTTAAAATCTTGGTAACTCCCTTTATTAATGGTATATATGGGTTGACCACTTTATCACCTCAAAATATAAATTTTAACTTTATAATTAGCGAAAATTTATTAATAAATCTCATATATAAATTTAAAGATATTAGATGTGTCAATTGTTAATTTATTTAGAAGTAAAAAATAGTTTTCCTTTTTTCTCTCATTTGTCATTAATTAAACTTATAATATTAATGCCTGTTCAATTAGTTTTAGCCATCACCAACATTTTAGGAGGTCAATTATGTTTCTAGAACTAAAGGGGAGGTCATTGATTTTCAAGAAAAGATCATGGAGGTCGCATTATCCGTTCATTTTGGCTTCTAATACACTATTGTGTCTTGCTTTTTACGCCCCTCTTTTTCTGTCTGGCTTGAGGTGCAATAACCGAGGACACTATGAAATGTATCAGGTGTAGCATGGCCTCAACCAAATCCTGGAAAACATATGAATTGTACATAATTAATTTTAGCTAGGTTCATCCCTTTCATTTTGTTATTATATAGCTAAGATATGGGACCTCACAACCATGCCCTTCAGGGTTTCACAAATTTGGTTTTTATCCCTTCTTCTATTCTTATAAGCATCACCATTCCCACACACCAGTTTTGCTATAACAAGGGAAACTTCACAGCTGACAGTAACTATGGCAAAAACCTCAATTAATGACGGTTTCTGTACAGCCACTATTGGCCAATAACCTGACCAAGTTTATGCTCTTGCTCTTTGCAGAGGAGATTCTACTCCTGAAATTTGTGCAAGCTGTGTCAATGCCACAATTCAAGGAATTATTGAGGAGTGTCCAGACTAGAAAGAAGCATTTTCTTGGGGATCAAGCAATCTTCCATGCCTGGTACACTATGCAAACCGATCCTTTTTTGGAGAAGTACAATTGGAACCTTCTTTTAGAACTCCTATTCTGCAAAATGTTGCAGTGGTATTGGCGGTACAGTATGATGATATCTGGAAGAATTTATTCCATAGCATGACGATAAAAGCTTCTCAGGGCTTTTCCAGTCTTAAATTCTATGCAACGAGAGTGTTGGAAGTTTAAACAAAGCTTAAGAGTTTATTTCGAATTTAAAGTCTAAATTAAAATAAGATTAGAGTCCTAATTAGATTCGAAGACATGTTATAGAAGGATTAATAATCCTAGTAAATTATGGATAATGATTAATTATTTAGTTATTTTAGAGTTATTAGTATTTATGGTTTGATTAGGATTAGGATTGAGTCTACTATATAAGTCTTTGTAATTTGTCAATTTTATTAAAAAGAAGTAATAAAGAGTTAATAAGTGCTCAAGAGTCAATATCTTCTTCTTCATTTTGTTCTTGTGTTGCTTGATTGGTTGAGTAATTATTCTCCAAAAAAGTGGTATTAGAGTAAGCTAAATTCCAACAAAGTGGTATCAGAGCTAGGTTGGAAGAATCTGGGAGGAGCCATCAAATTTGTTTTGAAGCTAGGTAGTAAGCTCCAGGGAAGACCTGTCAGAGCTAGTTTGGAAGATTCTGAGAGGAGCAATCTTAGAGCTAGGTACAATGTAAAGATCCAAGGAAGGCCTATGAGAGAAGCAGGCACAAAGAAAGAGCTAGATAGAGTTGAGCCAAGAAGGTCTCAGAGTCTATCAGAGCAAAGTTGGTAGAGCTAGGAAGAGCCTACCAAAGTCGGCAGAGCCAGTTAGAGCTTGTCAGAGTTGCCAGGAAGGCAGAGTCAAGGAAAAAAATCAAGATGGAAAAAGAACTTCCTAGATTTGATAGAAAAAAGTACAACTTTGAGTATTTGAGAACTCAAATGCAAGATGAGTTTGAGTACAAAGGCATCTGGGAAGTTGTAAATCAAGGTTTTGAAGTACCAACAAATCAAGCAACGTTAACACAAGAACAAAAGGAAATTATATTAAAGATTTTGTTCATGAAGGCTTATGGAGTCAAATTTTTGCATAAAGATAAAACAAAGTTTGGGTATGATCATGGAGACATATGTGAAGACAAGAAAGGTTCGTCAAGAGATCAATAATGTTCAAGAAAAAGTTTCAAGTCATTGTTTGGTTAAGCTTAGTTTAAAGGGGGGTGTTGGAAGTTTAAACAAAGCTTAAGAGTTTATTTAGAATATAAGGTCTAAATTAAAATAAGATTAGAGTCCTAATTAGATTAGAAGACATGTTATGGAAGGATTAATAATCCTAGTAAATTATGGATAATGATTAATTATTTAGTTATTTTAGAATTATTAGTATTTATGGTTTCAGTAGGATTAGGATTGAGTCTACTATATAAGTCTTTGTAATTTGTCAATTTTATTAAGAAGAAGTAATAAAGAGTTGATAAGTGCTCAAGAGTCAATATCTTCTTCTTCATTATGTTCTTGTGTTGCTTGATTGGTTCAGTAATTATTCTCCAACAAAGTGGTATTAGAGTAAGCCAAATTCCAACAGGGAGAAGCACGCCTGACATTCGTAACTAAGATATATGCACTAATGCAATGTACTCCAGACTTGGTCCAAATTGATTGCGAGTATTGCCTCGATCGTTATGTGCGTTTCTTAAACGGAAGCTTCCCTATGTCGGTGGAAAGCGAGGTTCGAGGACCTAATTGTATTTTCCAATGGGGTTTTACATCCTTCTATACCGGTACTCCATCGCTGGTTTTTCCAATTGGTAAGTTCGCACTCCAATTGAATGTCAAATTTTAAAGGGAGATGTGCGTGGAAAGAATGAAGAATATAATATATACTTGAACCTAAATGAATCCCATAACTCTGTATGTACTATATCTACATTTATTTCTTGTTTCTGCAGAAGATAAAGATCCTCGGGCTATTTTAAAATTTTTTATTCCTATAACCGTCTTGCTGGCATTTACTGATTTCAATCTTTCTTCTGAGGTGAAGGAAGGCAAAGAAGATGAGAAGAAAGGAAGAGATAAAAGGTTAGCCAATTATAAAACATTATAAAAAATAACTTCTTTCAAATTTTATCTTCAAACATGACAATTTGGAAACAAGAATGATCATGCTTTCTATGAAATATGAAAATCAAATATATATAAGCGTGCATCACGGAGCCACACTAGGACTGAGTCTAATGTGGTCATTAATTTTTTTAAATTACAATTGTATATAAATCATTGTTTAAACATGCAAATCGATCACTTTTTTCAATAAATTATACAAAATTAAATTATTTTGTATAAAATACTTATTTAACTCTAACTTCCATGCTATGGACAAAGAGTTATAGAAGTATAAAATAGTCTGTCTTTTTATTTTATCATTTCATAATATTTGTCTTTTATATTTAATAAAAACTTTCTAAACTTTTGACTCTCATCAATTTGTTTGATAATAGTTTTTTTCTTTCATCTTGGATATATCTTTTTCTTTTTTTAATTTGCGAATCTCCATATATAGATTTTTTTTGATGTATCAAAAGAAATTTAATAATATCTTATATCAGGATATAAATGAAGCTATAACATAACATATTTTAAACATAAAATCAAAGTAAACTATATGGAGATATTAAGTAATGTAAAAACTCAATGTGTATATTTCATATTAATTATCTTGTTCTATTTTATTTAAGTTGCCCCACTAATGGAATTTTTTGGCTCCATCCCTCTGTGTGTGGGTGCGCGTGCACTTTGTTATATCTATCACTGGTTGGGGTATGTATATGCTAATTTGTTACAACTTTTAAGATGCTGTGTCAATGACATTAAAGTTGCAGAATCCATAAAATTTGACTTCAGCACTATAAGAGTTGCAACAAATAACTTTTCAATTGATTGTAAGCTTGGATAAGGTGGATTTGGTGTTGTTTATAAGGTAATTAAAATTCAGAAAAGAAAAAAAAAAAGAACCAACTGGGGTCTGAATTCTTTTAAGTACCACAATTTTGAATATTCCTTGAAAGCAACTTTAAAATTTTATTATATCTTCGGCATTTACCCTTTTAAAGTATAGTATTTACAATTTCAGGGGTGGCTTCCTAACGACAAGATATAGCAATGAAAAGGCTGTGGCGACATTCAGGACAAGGAGACTTAGAATTCAAAAGCTTCAACAAAGAAATCTAGTTAGGCTTTTAGGATTTTGCATGGAAGGAAAGGAGAGACTCCTCATCTATGAGTTTTTGCCTAATTCAAGCTTAGACAAGTTCCTATTTGGTATGGTTTTATCTATTGTTTGGCTTTTCTTGTTCAAGAATGTACTTTATTTCTATTAATATAATTCTCTCATACCAAACTGCAGTATATTATATTATATTGTACATGTATCCACATATTATTTCCTAATATGTATTATACAAAGATTTTGGGCTCTATGGTTTTTGTGAATTTATAGATCCAGTACAGCACTATTGACTATTTTCAGGCCTAAGGGGGTATATGGCTCCAGAGTATGTAAGAAAAGGACACTTGTCAATCAAGTATGATGTTTTTAGTTTGGGAGTGTTGGTCTTAGAAATCATTAGTGGTCAAAAGAAAAGTCTTATTCACAAAGAAGAGGAGGCAGAGGACCTTCTAACTCATGTAAATAAAGTTGTAAAAGCCTTTGTTAAAACTTAATTATTTTTTTTCATTTTAAATACCATTTAATATACCAGAGTATAGCATTAACAATTACATTGTAAAAAATTGATGAAAATCCCTAACATTGTATGTACACATTGCTCAATTTTTGTAGGCATGGAGAAATTGGGAGGAAGGGACAGTTTTCAATATAGTAGATCCCCCGTTGAGGACAGGTTCCAATGGCGAAATTATGAAATGTACACATATCGGATTTCTATGTGTTCAAGAGAATGAAGCTACCAGACTAATCGTGGCTTCAGTTGCTCACATGCTTACTACCTACTCTTTTCCACTTCTAGAACCATCAGAATCTGCATTTTTTATGCACACTGCCATGGAACAGAATCATTTAAAAGTCAATTCATCAAATCTACCTAAAAGCGGTTTTCTCCAATCCACAGTGAATGAAGTATCAATTACTGATCTAGATCCCAGATGAATAAGTATGTGGATGGAAGCTTGATCTTTACGCAAATTTGTTTCCTTTGCACTCTGCCCCTTCTAATTGGTTTCGAAGATAAAAATCATTATTGGTCCATAGCCTGACTTAGGTAAATCCATGAAGTCAATTCATTTATTCCTTTCTATTCTTATTCTTAATAATCGTCTGAACCTGAACCATAAATTGTCCAAGAACGGAATATTCCAAAGCATTCGTTTCTGAAAAAATTTGAGCTAATTGTGCCACAGTTGAGCGTTTATGTCCAATCCCTACATAGACACAATGCAATGTATCACTCTCAGAGGTGGCCCACACGGCCTTAGTCTATTTTGTCTTCCACACTTGTTGTTCCTGCTCAACAGCCTCCTGCACCACATTCTTCTTCTACTTCGGGCTCCATTCATCCTATGGTGACCCGGAGTCGTGATGGTACCCGGCGACCACGAGCATTCTATTCAATGCAGTCCACTCCTCATCCACTTCTTTTAGCATATGCAGCCTTGTTAGCTTCCTCATCCTCACATGAGCCTACATCCTTTAAGGCCCCACACGAGTATCCCTTTTCTCTCATAGTACGCATGTCAAGAAAAGGATTAGCCAAAATAGATTCTGTTTTCTCTGTCTAAAGCCTCTTAAAAGCGAAGAAAATCCATTCTCTAAACCTTCGAGGGTGAATGTGTCCCAAGAAGTAATCAATCCTTATCTTATGATTATGCCTCCAAGAAAAAGGTTTCCGTGAGAGAAAATAGAACATGCTGATCCTTAGTTGGAGCATTTTTATATCACTAAATCATATCGACATGAAATATGAAATTGAAGAGATGGTCAATGCGTATAACTGGAAGACACGGTCCGAGCTCTGTTGGGTGAAGAGGAAGTTCCATTCGAAGAGCGGGCAATCTATTCTGTAATTGATAAAGAAGTTCGAGTTCTAATGACTCTGTAAAGAACTACCTAAACGTTGGTAGAATACCAGCCTAGTTCCTTTGATATTGCATATATTGTACATTAGCTTCTGGGAAAGTTGTAACTGATTTTATCAGCTTTAAGTCACATAATTTTCCCACTTTTGCCTAAAGAGATCTGCATTTTGGTCCAGGATGATTAGTTAATGTAACAAGTGGTTATAAAATGTGGAAAGATTTCTTTTACTAATTTCTTATCAGGTGCTATCTGAGGCAGCATTTACTATCAGTCCAATTCGCGAGCGGCAAACCATCTTACTGTACCAAAAGAAGATAGAGGTTGACTTGGTTCAACTCATATATAGAGAATATAGCATCCCCACACGGAAACTTTTATGATTTAGGTGAAGCAAAGTGGCTCAACGAGATGGAGAAGCCCACAGTTTCCAAGCTTATATGGTAATTTATTAGCAATCGGATCATTCACATGTCAAATAGTTTTTTTTTTCCCCGTAATATGGGATACAATACCATTTTCCTCTTTATTTGATTAATTGGTTTTGAGAAAAGGAACAAACGGATTTTTTATCATCATTTGGAGGAAACATTTCCTTCCTATGGAATGAAGTTCAATTATAGGCATTAATTTTTACATTTATACTTGATACAATTTTTGTTTTTTACACTTATATTTCTAACTATGAAATCTTCGAGTTTTAATTGTAACTTGTTCTCATTCCATGTTATTACTATGTCAAATCAATTCACTTTCTTTTATCTGTTTCTTCTTTTGCTTTTGTCTCTTCTTTTCTTTCAATTTGCTTTCCATTTTGCTATTGAGTTTTGGCTCATATGCAAGTGAGAGAAATCCCACATTGGTTAAGTAGCAAAACTTGGGTCTCATGTGGGCTTATAAAAGAAGCCATGTGAGAGATGTTTATGTGTCCCATTAGAAATTCTCCTTCACCCCTTATATTGTGTAAGGTCTCATTTAAGACTTCATAGTTTAAAGGCCTTTCATTAAGGACCTTAGAGTTTGTAATATTTGCTTTTTTCGCCTTTTGATTTTGGGTATTTGTAGTATTGCCTAAATTATTTGGGTAATTAAAGTTTAGCCCAACTATTTGGGTAATTGCAGTTAGTTGTGGTATTTATATTGTGGCCCAAAAGTTCGTAATTCTCTTTGAAGATAGTGAAAGGTTTCTTCAGCGACGCCCGAGGACGTAGGTACTAATACTGAACGTCGTCAAAATCTTAGTGTTCTTTCTATTTCTGCATTATTGATTGATTGGTTGCCTCTTTAGTTGCTATTATATTCAATTATTTGGCATAGTTTGTGATTGTGCATTTGGTTGTTTTACTGGTGTCACTTCCGTTTTCCGTAACAATTGGTATTAGAGCCTAAGGTTTTGGGTAGTGAGTGGCTATTCTTTGAAGCACTTACTATCATTTTGGGCTGTTGAGTTTGGATTGGTAGTTATTGAATATAATAGTTTGTTTGGAGCTTGGTTATTGGTGATTTGTGTATCGAGCTTATTTGTCAGAGGTAGTGATGGCATCATCGTCAATTGTACTAGAAAAGACAGTGACTGTGACAAATGCAAAAATAGATGCATTGACAGTGAGAGGGCGTAGTCAAAGTAGGAAACCAGGAAAAAGGAAAAAATCTTGGTCGAGGGGTAGATTAGGAAAAGATGAGTGTGTCTTTTGTCATGAAAAAGGGCATTGGAAGCAAGATTGTCTGAAGTTGAAAAAGAAAGATAAGGGCAAGGCTATTTCTGATGCATGTGTTATCGAGCGTGAGGATGATAGTGATTCAGATATATGTCCAGTTGGTCACCCATCCATTTCTGGTTTTGATGAGTGGATTATGGATTCGGGTTGTACTTATCATATGTGTCCGCATAGAGAATGGATCTTTCAGTTTGAAGAGCTTGATGGTGGAGTTATGCATATGGGCAACGATGAAATTTGTCATACTGCTGGGATAGGTTCGATCTGATTGAGGAATCATGATCGACTAACTAGAGTTCTGATAGATGTTCGGTATGTACCGAAGTTGAAGAAGAATATTATCTCTTTGGGAGCCTTGGAATCTAAAAGCTATGCAGTATCTATTCGAGATGGTATTCTGAGGGTCACTTCAGGCGCTCTTGTGGTATTGAAAGGCACTAGGAGGAACAACTTGTATTACTGTAATGGTAGTACGATTATTAGATCAGCAGCTATGGTTTCTGATAATGATACAGATTCAAAGATCACTAGACTGTGGCATATGTGATTAGGACATGTAGGTGAAAAAGTCTTATTCAGTTTGGTGAAACGAGGCTTATTGAAAGGTGCAAAGACCTGTAAGTTGGATTTTTGTGAGCATTGTGTTCTGGGAAAGTAGAAGAGAGTGAAATTTGACACCGCTATTCATAATACCAAGGATATTCTTGATTATGTTCACTCAGATATGTGGGGACCTACCAAAACCGCATCGATGGGAAGTAGGCACTACTTTGTTACTTTTGTTGATGACTTTTCCAGAAGAACTTGGGTGTACTGTTTGAAATCAAAAGATGATGTACTTAGTGCCTTCCTTAAATGGAAAAAGATGACTGAGACACAAACTGACAAGAAAATCAAGCATCTCAGAACAGACAATAGTGGTGAGTATTGCAGTGATCAGTTTTTGAATGTGTCAAGATGAAGGTATTGTATGTCATGTTACTGTTAGAGGTACGCTACAACAGAATGGGGTGGCAGAATGCATGAACCGGACATTGCTGAAGAAAGTTCAGTGTATGTTGTCCAATGTTGGGGTTAGGCAAGGAATTTTGGGTTGAGGCTGTGACTTATGCGTGTCATCTCATTAATCGTCTACCTTCAGCTGCTATTGGTGATAGAACTCCATTAGAGGTATGGTCTGGACAACCTGCTTCTGATTATGATTATTTACATGTTTTTGGTTCCACTGCATAGTTTCATGTGAAAGAATCTAAGCTGGATCCTAGAGCCAAGAAAACGATTTTCTTGGGGTTCGCTTCAGGAGTAAAAGGATATCGTCTTTGGTGTCCTAGTTCGAGGAAGATTGCATCCAGCCGAGATGTGACATTTGATGAGTCTTCAATGTTGAATAAATCAGAAAACCAGACAAAGGTAAATGGTACTCCACAGTAGGTGGAGCATACTCAGCAGAAGGTGGAGTTTGAAACGACAACATTGAACCCAGTTAGATCTGTTGAGACAGATGATGGTACTCCTATGACAAAGGAGGATTTGGGAGATGATGGAGAGGGCTCTACTCAGGAACCTTAACAGCAACAAGAATCTATCGCAGTTAATAGGCTAAGACGTGAGATTCGTAGACCTGCTCAATTTGCTGATATGGTGGCCTATGCGCTTCCAATTGTAGATGATGATGTTCCTTCCACTTATAAAGAGGCAGTCAGATGTTCTGAAGTTGATCAATGGAAGACAGCTATGAGCGAAAAGATGCAGTCTCTTCAAAAGAATGAAACTTGGGACCTAGCTCAACTAACGAAGGGTAAAAAGGTAATTGGGTGCAAAAGGGTATATACAAAGAAAGATGGATTTCCTGACAAGAATGACGTCCGCTACAAGGCAAGGTTGGTGGCTAAAGGCTACGCTCAGAGGGAAGGAATTGACTACAATGAGGTATTTTCTCCAGTTGTGAAACATTCTTCTATTAGAATTTTGTTGGCCTTGGTAGCTCAGATGAATATGGAACTAGTTCAACTTGATGTAAAAATTGCATTTTTACATGGTGACTTGGAAGAGGAAATCTATATGACTCAGCCAGAGGGATTCAAAGTTGCTAGTAAGGAAAATTTGGTGTGAAAACTGAAAAGATTGCTTTATGGTTTGAAGAAATCTCCGAGGCAGTGGTATAAGTGATTTGATCGGTTTATGATGGGTTAGAGGTACACAAGAAGCAAATTTGATAATTGTGTGTATTTCTAGAGGCTACGTGATGGTCTTTCATTTATCTACTCTTGTATGTTGATGATATGTTAATAGCTTCGACGAATGTCGAAGAAATTACAAAGTTGAAGACTCAGTTGAATTGAGAGTTTGAGATGAAAGATTTGGGTGAAGCTAAGAAGATACTAGGTATGGAGATTAGTAGAGATAGAGGGAGAGGCAAGATTTGTTTGACTCAGAAGCAGTATCTGAAGAAGGTATTACAGCAGTTTGGCATTACAGAGCAGTCAAAACCTGAAAGTACCCCACTTGCTCCATATATGAAGCTCAGTGCATCTTTATCTCCTAATACAGATGAGGAACGAGAGTATATGTCTTGAGTTCCATATACTAATGTAGTTGGTAGCCTGATGTATACTATGGTTTGTACAAGACCCGACATTTCAAATGCAGTTGGAGTTGTAGCAGGTACATGCATGATCCTGATAAAGGACATTGGCAAGCAGTGAAATGGATTCTACGATATTTATTGAAAACCGTAGATGTTGGCTTAGTCTTTGAGAGGGATGATAAATGTGATCAGTATGTTATTGGTTATGTTGATTCTGATTATGCTGGTGATTTGGATAAACGTTGGTCGACAACCGGTTTTGTGTTTACTCTTGCACGATCACCAGTGAGTTGAAAGTCTGCTTTACAGTCTACGGTGGCTTTGTCTACTATAGAGGCAGAGTATATGGCAATGACAGAGGTTGTGAAGGAAGCTATTTGGTTACAGGGATTGCTGGATGAATTGGGAATTGGGCAGAAGAAGATCACTCTTTATTCTAACAGTCAGAGTGCTATCCACTTAGCGAAGAATCCAGTGTTCCATGTTCGTATGAAGCATATTGATGTTCGGTATCATTTTGTGCAGGAGATTATTGAAGAAGAGAGAATCTTACTTCAGAAGATTGGGACTGCCGAGAATCCCGCAGATATGTTCACTAAGGTTGTGACAACGATCAAGTTCAGTCATTGTCTGTACTTGATCAACATTATGCGAGTTTGATCGCACCATTAAGCGCATTTGGAGGCGTTGCAGCTGTGATAGAGAATATGGGAAAAAGAAGAAATGTATGATGGACCGGCATATTCGCCAAGGTAGAGATTTATTTAGTTTTGGCTCATATGCAAGTGGGAGAAATCTTGCATTGGTTAAGTAGCGAAACTTGGGTCTCATGTGGGCTTATAAAAGAAGCCATGTGAGAGATGTTTATGTGTCCCATTAGAAATTCTCCTTTGCCCCCCATATTGTGTAAGGTCTCATATAAGACCTCATAGTTTAAGGGCCTTTCATTAAGGACCTTAAAGTTTGTAATATTTACTTTTTTTCCTTTTTAATTTTGGATATTTGTAGTATTACCCAAATTGTTTGGGTAATTACAGTTTGGTCCAACTATTTAGATAATTACAGTTTAGCCTAATAGTTGTGGTATTTGTATTGTGGCCTAAAAGTTTGTAATTCTCTTTGAAGATAGTGAAAGGCTTCTTTAGCGACGCCCGAGGATGTAGGTACTAATACCGAACCTCGTTAAATCTTGGTGTTCCTTTTATTTCTGTATTGTTGGTTGATTGGTTGCCTCTTTAGTTGCTATTATATTCAATTATCTGGCATAGTTTGTGGTTATGCATTTGGTTGTTTTGTTGGTATCGCTTCCATTGTGCACAATATTTCCAACTAGCTAAAATAACCAGCCAGGAGAAACAAGTATTTCGAAGGGTACAAACAGCCTTAAGCTAAGCTAGTAGCTCACAAGCTGTTTAATGATTTCTATGGCATCATATTGTAGTTGAGTGGTTCATTTCAGCCCTCATGTTCTATCTCACCAACCCCTATTTTCGTTTCATTTTTCTTTGACAATTTTATCTTAACATAAAATTATTAAAGAAGGGAAAAAAAAATCTAAATGTACCCTTTTTCTCTTGACTTTCTCCTACTTAAAATGACTTGATATTTAGATTTATAGCAGTGAACATTTAGACCCAATTGATAATTGACACTGTCCATCCTATTATTATTATTTTATTTGATTTTTAAACCAATTGTTTTTTATTGATAGGACTGTCGATAATTTCCAACCCAAACATTGAGGTTTTGATTTTACTCTTGGAGAAAGCTCTTGCTTAGTAACAATCAAGATCTCTTTCTCCTTAGCAATGGCTCGCTCCTTGACCCAAAAAAAGATGCATAACAGAATATGTGCTGCCCAATGAGTAAAAAAATACAAAAACGTGGAAATCTTGAAGATTAATCATAGGCCCATGACAATGAACCTGTATTGGCCATCAATCCTATATGCTGCGGACCAATATACTTAATCAGAAACACCATTATGCATTTACCAAATTACTAGCACCCAACAGCACCAAAAATAGAAAAAGATCAACTTGATTTGGTTTGGTGCATATATATAGAGAGAGTAGAGCATCCCCACTTGAACACTTTTATGCTTAGGAGAAGCAACTGGCTCAGCCAGCTGATGGGCAATCCTGACGTTTCCAAGCTTCAAAAAACAAAAATTCATGGAGAATATATTATTTGACATCCAACTTTAGTACATTGTTTTATTCGGTCTCTGCAATTTCTATTGTTATAAAAGTTTAGAATTCAAGTAGGAAATCATTATTCCTGATTTTCTTTGCTTATATATATGTGCCTCAGTTGCTACTTGGCAAGCAGAAGTATGTATAATTTGGAAATGATATCACCAGCTACTGGATCTTTTCATTTCAAATAGTTATTTGTAAACAAGGGATACAATATCTTGTCCTTTTCATTTGTTGAATGTGGGTTTAAAAATTCAACCTAGATGACAAAAGTTTTCCCATTTTCACCTTTAAGAATTCAGTCATTCAAAGGTGGATAAGCTTCAATGACCTTAAAGAATTAAGAAAATAACAGTCATTGAAAAAAAACTCATCCACTCACATTGCAAATCCATCAAAACCAGCTAAAAGGCACAAACTAAATTCTATATCTTTAACTCCTCACTCTGTTGAGTCGCACTTGATATTTGATGTAGTCCAGTTTCGTTGGTCAATACTTATGAAGTTCTGTTATGCTAATATAAACTGTGTTTTGTGCTCATGTCGTATTAATAATTTAATTTAAATGTCATTTTTGAGATTGAACAGAGAAAAAGATCATAAAATTGATACACTACAAGAATTTTTTAAATATTTGTCACTTTGCAAATTTTTTATTTGGCGGTTTTTTAGATAAGTGAGAAATATAATATGGAAAGTCAACCCTACTTTTTGATATTATTTGTCACTTTCAATAATTTCATTTATCACTTTTAAAATAAGTGACATGTATGTACATTAGAAAAAAAAAAACCTTTATATTTTTCCTCTTTCCCTTTTTTATTTCCCTCCCATTTGTTCACCGTTGTTTACTCCTTCAGTCCTTCTTTTGCCCTAGCCGCCATCATCTACTCCCTTACCCACTCATCATTTACTCACATCGATTTCTTCTCAAATCCCTCCTATGATTCACATGTTTCTTCTCAAATCAATTTCATTGTAGCTCAAATCGCCGACTCTAATAGCCCTGCAAGGCACCGACTCCAGCAGCCCCGCAACTCGTCGACTCCAACAACCTCGCCTTGCGCTGACAGTAGCAGCCCTACGACTCGCGACTCCAGCATCGTGCAACACTTACTCCAGCCTTGTCGACTCCAACAGCCCTGCGAGGTACCGACTCCAGCAGCCCCATAACTCGCCGACTCCAGCAGCCCTGCGAAACCAGCAGCCCTGCAATTTTGTTTATGTTATTTGAGCAGATTTTGATTGTTTTATGTTGCTTGTTATAGGCATTTGCTTCTACTTCGTCTTTAAAAGCAAAGAGTTTGGCTTTTCGCTTTGTTGTTGTCTTCATTAATTTTGTGGGTTAGGGTTTTTTCATACAGAAACCCTAGAGTGGTGTCGAGTTTGTGTGTCGAGTTGGTTTTGTAGTGTCAATTATCGGTTGTCGAGTTCATATAGTCGAGTGTCGGTTGTCGAGTGTTCGAGTGTCGAGTTCATATATAGTCGAGTGTCAAGTTCATATACAGTCGAGTGTCGAGTGCCACATATAGCTACAAATATTCATATAGTCGAGTATCGGTTGTTGAGCTCATATAGTCGAGTACCGGTTGTCGAGCTCATATAGTCGAGTGTCGGTTGTCGAGTTCGCGTGTCGAGTGTCGGTTGTCGAGTTCGCGTGTCGAGTGTCGAGTGCCATATATAGCTATAAATAGTCGAGTGTCGGTTGTCGAGTTCGCGCGTTGAGTTTGTTTTGTAGTGTCAAGTGTCGAGTTCATATATGGCCCATATCAGACTGCACAGCAGAGGATTTAAAGGTAATCGTTAACCAAATTGCTGGAACTCCTGTGGTTATTTTATTCATTCTAACTTCCTTTTTTAACCTGTTCAGGCTGCTCTCTTATTATCAAGATTACCCTCACAGATTGTTGGTAACCCATTAGATGCAAAGCAGTTATATAACGTTGTAAATGTTATTCTTTCATTACAGGTAAATCGAGAGTCTGGTGCTCTAAACTTGTTACATATATTATATTCTATACAGCAATACCAGTTACTTCTCAAATAATCGGTATTTTCTTGAACCAATAAAAAACTTGTATGTGCTATTACTTACAAGTATTAAAATTTGGGGATTATTAATCTGCTGGACTTGTTGATTTGAATAACCTTGTCCCACTTGTTGCTTTTTGGTGGACCAAAGTGGTTATTGTGTCACAAAATTATAACCACATCTTTGTTTCAGCTAGACACTTTCTCTTAACTGATGCCTATAAATGATGAATGATTTTAAATCTTATGGATAACTTCTTTAAATCAACTGACAGATTCCATCTCTGAGAATCAATTTTTGGTCCTTCAATTGTTTCACTATTTCTTACACTCTACGTGTAATTAAATATATACTTGGCGGTTAAAAACTGCCAAGTATATATATATATTTTTTAATTTTTAAAACTATTTATACTTGACAGCCAAAAACCGCCAAGTATAATTAAATATATATTTGGTGGGTAAAAACTGCCAAGTAAATATATATTTTTTTAATTTTTAAAACTATTTATACTTGGCGGCCAAAAACCGCCAAGTATAGTCAGGTGCATATTTGGTAGGTTGATCGACCGCCAAATTGACCATATTTGACGGTGCCATTGGTGGCGCTTTCAAGACCGCCAAATATGAGCATTTTTCTTGTAGTGATAGCAAAGTTGAAAACCTGATAAAACGAAACAATACAACAAATTAACAAACTTGAAATGATTCTACTAATTTATATCATGTCTTCGAAAACAATTTAGAAGTAGACTAATCAAACTACACATTTGTGATAATATTTAAAATATTAATTTTTAAAGCGGACATCTGGCCAACTGTCACCTTAACATTTTTTGGTCCTTCATGCTCGTTGGCTGCCATTAGGCAATCATCTAAATACCCTGAGCTAAATCCTATTTTTAAACTGAGATTCAATTCACCGTTGTGCTCTTGTAATCTTGCAGCCTAAGCTTTGGTCAGAGGTGGTCAATCTAAGTTTGTTGAAAAGCCAACAACCTTCTACTTTCAAAAATATTATTAAAAACTATCTCAACCCTTAAAAATAATAATTAATTGTTTTTAATTGTTGACCATGTTTGACTGTTAAAATCTCAGTAACACCCTTCATTCATGATGACTTTTTTCTTATTTTTGAAAGTACAAAATTAACCTTATGTTAATTAGTTTTAATGGGACCAATGGTATCGGAGGTCAATGAACCATGTTTCCGGTAGAGACATAGGGGAGGTCATTATTTTTAAACAAAGATATGTAAGGGAAGGTGCAACAATTTTTCCCTTCCCTTAATTTTGCCTTTCAATTCCCTATAGAATCCCGCTTCTCCCTATCCTGTTTGCTTATACTTTACACTTTTCTGATTAATTGTAAATTATAAGTACAGGTTCACCGTACTTATTAATATCAAACCATTGTGATTATATAGCTAAGAAATGAGACTTCATAACCATGCCCTTTAGGGGTTTACAAATTTGGTTTGTGTTCTTTCATCTATTCTTATAACCATCGCTGTTTCCACCCACTAGTTTTGTTATAATACTAGAAACGTCACAGCTAATAGTACATATGCCACAAATCTCAATCGCACCCTTTCTTCTCTTGCTTCTGATGCATCAATCGATGGCGGTTTCTATACTATGTTGGCTGTGATGGGCTTGCTCTGATACCACTTGTTGAACTACTAACATGTGAATTGATTTAACTTTTACTTCTTATTAATAATCTACTTTTATACTTTAATTGTACAAGTGCATGTGTATTAAACACAAGACACCAAAGTATCTAACTAAGCTAACTTTCACTAGGAATGGCAAAAATACCCCGTCGGGGTCGAGGACCTGGAAAACATGGATGTTTGGGGTCAAGGAATTGCTCGAAAAATCAAAGAAATAGGCTGGGGCCGGGGAGCAATTTTCTACCTGGCCGGGGCTAGGGTCAGGATCGAGGTGGGGGTGTCCGGGTCAGGGACTCGGAATTGAACCTGGAGTGTTTAATTAAAATTAAAATTATGTTGAATTAATTTCATATCTCCTACTTTACAATATTTACTTATAAACCCTTACTTCATTTTAAGCCATTTTCCTTCTCCTTTTAGCCTAACAGCCCAAGGTATTTGGTACTATTTATTTTCTACTTTTCTTGTATTTAAGTCTCCTGTGTGTTTTGTGGGGCACATCTTGGAAAACTTTGTAAAATTGTTTGACTTAAGCACTTTCTCTTTCTTTGTAATAAAAATTTCAAAGTTTGCTCTCAACTTTCCAAGTTGGAATGTAAGTCTTCTTTCCCAAAAATTCCCTACTCTTTTTACACCTATGGAGAATTAGCATTAGCCTCTGAAATAGTTAAGGTAGGCTTGGAAATTTGTAACTGGGCAAAAATTAAAAAACAGTGACAATGGAAAAAGGGCCACAAAGGCTAAAGCCATGGGAGACCTCTATACACAATATGGCTACAATACAAAAATCATTAATAATGTAGGCTCCACAAAAAAAGAAGTCCAAGCCATATAGACCATATAAGTCATATAGGACTTATAAAAGAAAAAATATCAATAGCTTTGAAAATTTCCAAAAGTCCAAGACAAATATGTCTAGAAGAAAAAATTTTAAATCAAAGGCAAATAAACAACTTATTTGTTTTAAACATCATAAAAGGGAACATTATGCATCCAATTGTAGAACAAAAGAAAAAATTTCCCTAATTGCTAATGAGGGTCTCAAACGAACTATAATGAATATTCTTATTGACTCCTCTAGTAATGATTCAGAACACAGGTTTTGTTCTAAATTACATGAATAAATAGAAAAAAGTATAATTATTACACAAATTTTACAAGATATTCAAGTATGCTACTATTCTTTCCTCCCCCAACCCCCAACACAAACCCAAACCCAAACCCCCACCTCCCCCCCCTCCCTGAACGAAACAACTTTCGAGGTGTGGGTGAGAAAAGCAAGGACTATTTTTCTATATGTCATTTGGATCTTGTGCCATGTTACCACCATATGGGTCAAAAGATATAATATCTGATGCTTGATCTTCTACAAATTTGTCGAAAACAGCATTAGTTTTGTGCTTTAACTCATATTTTCATAATGCTGAGATATTTCTTCATCAATATCCATCTTATCTTCTTCAGCCTTATCTTTAAGAGCTTATTTGCATGTCAAAAGTTGGATTGGGTTAAAAGATGAGCAAATCAATTTGTCGACATTATATTAGGCCACCATCAAAGAGAGGGATGCCTGCCCAAAAAAGGAAGGTGGATTTTTCAGGGATTTTTAAGGATCAAAGAATATTCCTACTTCATAATCCACGATACTTGATAATAAGTAGTGAACAGGAGATAAGCTTCATCGTCTGATTCAATTCTATATTGATTAACTCTGACAAATTTGTGAAACAATTTTTTAGCGTGTAGGAAAAATTTATCAAAAATTCCCCATTGAAAAAACCAATTTTTAAACCAATTTGGAAAGTCAAACGTAGTATTATTAGGACATTGAAATTGAAAAAACCAACTGTGAGCTAGTTTTTTATTTTGATAATTGAAAAATAAGTCCCATGGTAGAACATAGTCATAGAAACCAGAGATACTTCTACAAGTGTAGCTAGTAGAGAGGTGGCTGGTGCAGATGGTTCTATCTCCTGGTCTGCAAGAGGGGGTTCCTCTGTGTGTTTTGCCTATGGTTATGCTGCAGGTGATGAGGTTGGATCTTCGTGATGTGGTGACTGTGTGAATGGTGGAGAAGTAGTATGCTCTGCTGCAGGAATGGAAGAAACAGGAGGGTCATTTTCAGCAAGTGGTGAAGACTGTTTTGTCTCGGTTTCAACTTTTGTTAGTTCATCTGACAGTGACTCATCCTGTAATTCTAGAGCTGTGGAGTCAATGTTCTTCTTCAGGTTGTCAGATGATTTCTTCACCTTTTCATCTTTCCTCTTCCTTTTCAATTTTCTTCCCTTAGCAGTTCACTTGACTTTTTTCTGCTTCTGCTAAATTACTGCTATTATATCTTTCTCAATAGTAGGTTGTGCAGCTTGTTCTGCTTCAGTCATTTGCTCAGTTTCAGCAGGCATAGGAGCATCAGGAATTGGTGTATGCTCAGCTGACTTCTTAGGAGCCTCATGTTCAGTCTCCATTGGCTGTGACTCTTATACTATACCATATTGCCTTGCAAATCTTGCCTCCAAAACAAGCTATCTTTCTTTAATAATTCTCAAATCCTGCACAATCTCAGTTAAAGCAGAGTTTATCAAAGCAAGCTGCTCTTCAACATTTTTCATTTGATTTTTCCTAACTCTTTGAGGCTTTGGTTTAGGTACAGGCAAGTCAGTCTTATCATGTAGTCTTTGAAGAAATCTCTTTGTAATGGATTTAGACAAAATTTCTGTCTGTTCCTTGGGTCTTATAGGGATGCTATTTTGTGCAAGAATCCCTTGAATTAAGCATGGAAACACAAGCAAGTAATAATCAGAGTGATATGAACCAATCTAAACAATTGATCTATAAGCTAGTAAGCCAAAGTTAATTGGTTGATTGGTGCCTAAACAATATAGAAATTTCACTTTGTCTTCCCGAACTTGATTTTGATGGGAAGAGGGAAGCCAATTGAACTGAGCTATCTTATGCATCACTCTATATTTCTTCCTAAGGTATTACTGGTCGATACCATCTCTCAGTTTCCATTCAATGTTTGTTCTACCAGTCAATTCCTTAATTACTTTAGCCATGTTAAATTCCTCATCTAAAGAATGCAAACTGCCTATAGGAATATCCAGAAAAGTGTTTATGACATTCAGAGAGAATTTCACAAACTTTCCTCTACAATAAACTTTGTGATAATGAAAACTTTTCAAATCATCAATGGCAGTTGAGATATTGGCATAGAATTCTTGAATTAAAGACTCCACAGGGGGTACCGTACGAGTCCAGTAGATAGACTCAAGCAACTCACTCAGGCCATATGTGTTGAAATCAGTAAGTTTTACCGGCCTTTCCATCTGTAACTTCCTTTGTGAAGTGTACTTCTAGAACTTCTGCTTGATGTTGGCTATGAGAAACTTATTGTACTTCGGCTTAACTTTGTCTTTCATTTTCTTTACTGGAACTTGCTCATTCTCACTTATGGCGGGATCAACAGCGATCTCTGCATGTGCTTGTTGAGTTGGAGAGGACTGTACACTGTTGCTCTGGTCATAACTGGAGTTGCTGTGAGAAGATGAAGAACTTGTGGATTTTGACGATTCTATGTTGTCGCCATTTTTAGGGTTTACTAGCTGCACCAAAGTTTCCAGAACAGAGAGAGAAAGAAGATGAGGGATATTAGAGAAACTGTAGTTGGAGTATGGTATGAACAGGAGAAGCCCAAAAACTATCCGTAATATACTAAGCCGAATTTAAAACAATTTTGTTTTTAACAAAATTTAATATTAATTCCATTTCCAAAACCGTTTCATAACTGACATTAATGGACAAAAATTCAAATTTGATTCCCATTTGATTAAGGAATTCTAATAGAATTAGGATTCCTACCACTTAAACTTCTCCCCCTCAATTCATTATAGCTGACATGGCATTTTTGACACATAGACACACAAGAAAATCAAATTTCGGATAAGCACAAAGAACATCATATGTTATGAAAAACATAACAGAAAACAGTAAATAATAACATAACAACAATATCTGGACATCACATGAATCATTCTAAGAAAGTATATTTTAGAGCTGTTTATTTTCTTTTATTTTGTCACATAATCCGCTTGAGTGATCAACTTGAGCATGCTTCTTACACACACAAAAGTTAGTCTCAATGTGAATTTTCTATATAAATACAGTAGCTTTCACACATATATAGAGGTAGCCCTTTTCCATTTGAGTGGGTGACCTCACCATATTTCCTAGATACAATGAAGTTACTCTCAATGATGGCTTTCACACATCATATACTGGTAGCCGTCTCTGTATTTTTCATTTTTTTTATCCAGTATTTTATCATTCACACAATTTTTATATCACAGCTCACACATGCTTAATTAGAAGAAAACGTATGATATTACAAATACAAATAACATAACAGTAAGCAGTGTTTATTCAGATAATTGACAGATGCCTAAGGCCTTTCTAAGATTTTCAAATCTTGTTGTATCCAATGCCTTAGTGAACAAGTCAGCCAATTGTTTATCAGTGGAGGTGTGTTCAATGTGTATCACCTTAGACTCTACTAGTTCCCTTATAAAATGGTATCTTACGTCAATATATTTTGTTCTAGAATGCTGAATAGGATTTTTGGAAATATTTATAGCACTAGTATTATCACAAAACATAATTATGGGCTTTTGTTCAATACCAAAGTCACTCAACATTTGCTTCATCCACAATAGTTGTGTGCAACAACTCTCTGTTGCTATGTATTCGGCTTCAGCAGTAGACAAAGTAATAGAATTCTGTTTTTTGCTGTGCCATGAAACCAAGTTAGTACCAAGATAAAAACATCCTCCTGAGGCACTTTTTCTGTCATCTGCATTTCCTGCCCAGTCAGCATCACTAAATCCTGCAAGATAATAATTCGTATCATTAGAAAACCATATTCTATAATCATGTGTTCCATGAACATACCTGATGATTCTCTTTGCCGCTGCAAGATGTGATTCCTTTGGATTTGCTTGAAATCTTGCACGAAGTCCTACACTAAAACACAAGTCTGGTCTACTTGCTGTGAGGTATAGCAGGCTACCAATAATGCTTCTGTACAAACTTGCATCAACATCTTTTCCTGTATTGTCTTTTGAAAGTTTAAGTTTAGTACTGATAGGAGTTTTCATTAGTTTTGATTTCTCAAGCCTAAACTTCTTTACAAGATTTTTTGCATATTTTGATTGAGATATGAATATCCCATCATTTATTTGCTTAACCTGCAATCCAAGAAAGAAATTTATTTCTCCTACCATGCTCATCTCAAACTCTTCTTGCATCAACTTAACAAACTCATTAGTTTTGCTTTTGTTAGTTGATATGAATACAATGTCATCCACATATATTTGTGCAACAGTAAAATAGTTAGATGCATGTTTGATAAACAAAGTCTTATCATTACTGCCTCTTTTATAACCTCTGTTGATCAAAAAGTTTGTCAACCTTTCATACCAAGCTCTAGGAGCTTGTTTCAAAGCATACAAAGCTTTGTGCAATTTGTACACAAAATCAGGATGTTTAGGATCTTCAAATCCTTTAGGCTGTTCAACAAAGACTTCTTCATTGAGATAGCCATTTAAAAATGTTGTTTTAACATCTATTTGGTATAATTTAAATTCAAGCATACAAGCAATTGCAAGTAGTAATTTGATTGACTCAAGTCTAGCTACTGGTGCAACGTTTCATCAAAGTCTATGTCTTCAACTTATGTGTAACCTTGTGCAACTAGTCTAGCCTTATTTCTTACTATTTGTCCACTTTCATCAGTTTTATTTTTGAATATCCATTTAGTTCTAATGACATTTGTATTTTCTGGCCTAGGAACTAATTCCAATACTTCATTTCTTTTAAACTGATTAAGGTCATTTTGCATGGCTTGAATCCATACATCTTCTTTTAAGGCTTCTTTCACATTTTTTGGTTCAATTAAAGAAACATAACATGCAAATCTTACCTGATTTCTTACCTTGCTCTGAGTCTTCATTATGCCATCTGGTGTTCCAATGATAGAACTTGTTGGATGTGCCTTCTGAATCCATGTGTACTACAAGAAAATAGAGCTTTAGTGTCACAAATTTTGTGTCGCTTCCTGGGGAAATGACATATATGAGACTCCAAATTCGGTCAAACTTAATACATGTCACATTTTAAAAAAAAGGGTATACCCTGTGACATAATTTGTATGTGTGACACGTATTTCTAATTATAAAAATAAAAAAAATTATAAAAATATAAAATGAGAACCCTAAACATACTTTATCATCTCTTTCTCTTCCAAAAGCATCTTCACTGCCGCCCCTTCAACTTCATCGGCTCTTCATTGCGTCTCGGCTCTTCAGAAGTTTTCACCTTTGTCATTATTATCTGATCTGCTTTCTGTGTTTCTTTAATGGCGATTGAAGAAGACTTGGAGAGTTATGATAGTCGAGCTGTGGAGTTATCGACTCTTCAGAAATCGAAGGTGGAGATCGACTCTTGCTTCAGTCGCATGTTCACCGATAAGAACTTCGCATCGTCCTCTGCTCTATTTGACAAAAGAGGCAAGCCTAAGAAGAATAAGTAGAAGAGCTTGGGAGATTCTCTGCAGCATTATTACAGAATCGAAGAAGAAACTAAAAAAATTGAAGAAGAAGAAGAAGAAGATGATAATGATGAGGAAGAAGAAGAGAAAGGAACCGAGAGTGATAGTGAGAGGGAATTGCTTGAAACTGGTGACGTGGCGATAAGAAGCTCGTCGGAGGAGGAGGATGATGACGACGTGGAGGAGAGTACTACCGAATAAGAGGAGGATGAGGAGGAGGAGGATGAAGGGCCTGAAGCTGAGGTAAAGCTTAAATTGGATTTGTTATATATGTTTAATTGAGAAGCAAATTCGGCTTTTTTGGTTGATGTTAAAATAAAAAATAAAAAAATAAAAACTTTTGCACATCTGCAGACGCATTTCAAATTCATTACCAAATATGTAGCCTTTAAACGTAAAAATCTTTACTTAAACATCAAAATTCATAATTAATTTTTTATGGTTTGGAATCATTTACTTAAACATTGAGATAAGTTTGTTGGAAGTGTGTGTGTGTGTGAAAAGCACAGTATAATGAGGAACTTTCTTCTTGCCAGTAATTAATTAATTACAACACATGAGAGTCAAATAGAGAATTGGATTCTTAGCAGCTTGAAGTTTAAAATGACTTCAAATGCGCATCATTGGTTGGTTGAGGATGTAAATTGTGAAATCACATCAGCCACTGACACAAACGGCAGCTTAGACCTTAATTTCTCCAATTTCACTACTGTGTTCACTTACACTTGGCTTATAGGTTGCCTTAATCTCGTCTGTCATCTTCAAGTCGTTTGTTGGAAGGAGATGGTCCACATTGAGATAAGTTTCTTGCAATAAGGTGACGTTTCCTAAAATATTTTTTGGATACCTTATTTATGATAGCTTGGAATGTTATAAGCATATTTGTGAGTGCAAAAGGCATAAGCAAAAATCCATGATGGTCTTGGTGGGTGTAAAAGACTGTCTTTTCTACATTGCTGTGTTGCATTTCTATTTGATAGTAGGCTTCGTGAAGATCTAACTTGGAAACAATCTTTGTGCGAGGTAATTATCCCCAACAATTTATCAAATAGATGAACACAAACTTATCTTTGATTCTAATTTTATCTAATTCCTTCTAATCAATGTACATTTGCAACTATCCACTCTACTTCCAATGTCTGATTTTTGGAAATGTGGTTATCTTTAAGGTCTGATAAAGATTAGTTCCTTTCCTGGCAATGATGGAGTTTTAGGATTTTGTATGCTTTCAGGTGGAAGCCTATATTATAATCAAATGCTTGTATCTTTATACAAGTGACTTGGCAGGGAATAATTGACTACGTTCACTTTTGGAGTTCCTAAGGACAATAACTGTGAAAGGATATGATTATTCTTTTTGTTGCATGTTCAATTTGATTGAGGTCCATAACTTTGTTTTCCATAGTATTTTTTACATAGAAGCTCATTTGCAACATAGGAAAGTTCCACAGAATGGATCCTGATGTGTATAGCCATCAGGCCCTTAACTTGAAGTTGATTTGTTATTGCCTTGTTGTACTTGTAACGTTATTTGTTCTTAATTGTTTTTGGTTATGTCCTCATGTCTTAGTACAAATAAGTTACTTAATTAGTGATTTCTCTGTGGGAAATGTTGATTGACACTAAACTAACTTAATGTCATACATGTGGCAACAAAGGTGTGTCCAAGGACTGAAGCCTGTAGTAGACAATGATATCTTACGGGTAGCCTCAGAGAGTATGAGGGGTTTTATGATGAACTCTACTGTGGATGGAGCATGGCGTTTTACAACATCTCAAAGTCCTTCAAACTGCTTATCAGATCAGAGAAATAGTGCTTTTGGGCAAAGCAACTGCTCTCCAATGCAGATGCTACAAGATTTTGACCCACTCACTACTGATGCTACAATATCAAAACAGCAGCAACATTATTTCTTTGGCAGGGAGTTTGGCTCACCAAGGTCTGCGGCGCAGGACAATCAGTCTCTTGAGCCTCTTTCGGAGGAGTTGCCTAAAACCATAGATTTTTGTTACTATCTGGATTATCAGAGAGCCAATAAGGACTCGTTATGCACAACTCAGCTATCAATGTCCATCCCAGTGGCTTCCTCTGAATTCTTTTCAATGAGTGCTCATTCATCACAGGGTAAGCTTGTTCCCATGTTCTTCAATGTTTTCAGATAGATTATTTTTTTATACTGACATTTGTTTTGATGCAGATGCCTAAGTGGAAAAATTCTGAGCTAGAGGTTTCACGTTACGAGACCTCGGCTGGCTTATTTGTCTTTTTATTGTTAAGGTGGGTTCCAACTTTTGTTGTATCAGTAGTTTGTGTACTTAAAAAAGTGGTTGAAACCTTTTTTCTATTTCTTTCTTCCTAGGAAAATGTAGGAACTTGATATTATGGTTTTATGTTGGGTTTAACTTCCTTCCTGATCCGAACTAAATTTCTTCAAACTTTCTGTGTATGAGTAAGTTCTCTGTCTGGAATAAACGTGCTACAATTTGGCAATGCTTGAGAATTCGGTCTAGCCTTTTGATGTTAACATTTTGATTGTATGTAACAGAGGTGAATACTTGTCTTGGTGCAAAAAGAACGAAAAGCAAGAGTCTAGTCATTATATTAATTAGAGAGGTAGAGTTTTCAGGATCGGAAGGTGAAATTCACGGTATGAGTCACTACAAGAATTTTTTGCATATTTGTCACTTTACAATTTTTTTATTTGACAGTCTTTTAAAAAAGTGAGAAATTTAACCATATCTTAAAAGTCAAACCTATCAATTCATCTTATTTGTCACTTTTGTCTTATTCAATCACATATATATCACATTTTTATAAAAGTATGACAAATATGTGAAAATGTAATTTTTTCTTTTATCTCTTTTGTTTCATTTTTTATTTCAAATATGTGAATATAATATTTAAAATTTTAATAGATTTATCTAAATATAATTAAACAATATAATTTTATTTTTAATCTAAAATTAAAAATAATTTTTAAAAATCTTTAAATTAAAGATAACATTATTATATGTATGAAAAGAATAAATTTTTAAATATTAAATTTTAGAAAAATGAATTTTTAAATGTGAAAATTTTATGAAATAA
Organism: Boswellia sacra; assembly: GCA_013180625.2. NCBI lineage: Eukaryota > Viridiplantae > Streptophyta > Magnoliopsida > Sapindales > Burseraceae > Boswellia > Boswellia sacra. Next base: position 147,451 of record SNVD02008762.1, on the reverse strand, counting down.
ATAAAATTATTTTTTAATTTCAAAGTGATCAAAATCACATTATTTAATTGCTTTGATGAAAATTAAGCAATTAAAAATATCAAAAAAATTATTTTACAATAATATAACATTTTAAATATACAAAAAGTTATTATAATTTATTTTAAAAATTAAATTAAAATATTTAGTACTCTAAAAATTATAAAAAATTAATCTAATGGTATAAATGAAAAAGTTTAAAATATAGGGGCTGAAGAGATGGATGATTTTGATAATTTTTAATAGATATGGATTTTCTATAATTTTACAATTCTATATAAAGAAATTGACGCAACCCTAAATCTAAATCCCTAATTTCGATTCTCTCCCTCCCCCGCTCTCAATGGCCGACAAATCACAAAATACAAGCATCTTTAACAACAGAGGTGCTTAGCTTAGCAGGTAGACAGAGAGGTGGTCTGAAGTGAACTGAAGCAACAAGGGGCTCGCCACCCTCACCATCACCATGGATTTTGTCTTCATGGCTCCGACGCAGTGCTTCAAAGGCAAAAAATCCAAAACCCAATATCAAATCAGCAACAAGAAGACAAAGAAGAGGTTTGACAAGGAGGCGCACATTTGAAGCGGGGTTGATGGCAATACTGGAACCAAACTACCAAGAGGTTTGACATCCAAAACCCGTGATTTATCAAACAGAGCTTGAGGTTGAGGAACGGTATTGGAACCTGACCCCCCTCCTTCCATCATGAACACAAAAACCCATTTGGTAAGCCCTTACCTGATGCTACCTCATGACTAATGCATTTGATTTAATGATTTTAATTCCTTTTTGAATTTAATTATTTGAATTTTTTTATTTGGTGCTTAGATTTGGTTTAGGTGTTTAATTTTTTAATTTTAATTTGGTAAATTGGATGTTAATTAATGTTGGGAGTTTGGGATTTCATTTGTTAAATCTGAAATCACGATATGTTTATCAATTTAATTTGTTTGTGTTTCAAATCCACTAAAGTTATTAATTTATTCCAATTTTACAAATAAAGTCTTGTCCTACTTGAGTTATTCGAGCCTAATGAATCACATGTACAGACAAATTATCACTTATCCTTTATGGCATGTTTCCATCTACAAGAAAAGGTTCCAAGAGATAAAAAATTCCACTCAGCTTTTTATGCATTTACTCTTTGCGAGGCCCACTTATAAATATTGTAGCTTCTTCTTTGCTATCAACACCTATGAAATGTATGTTATCCAAACAGACAAAAAGATTGATTTAGTTATAGCGTTTTTAATCTTTATTATCTTTACTTCTCTTGCCAAACCAATGATAGTGTATGCATATCATGGGCTAATCCCAACTACGGAGAGATGTGGCTTGCAGCTGGCCATTGATGTTATATGCAATTTGCATTATTTAAATAAGAACTTTTTAAAAAAATGCGGAGGAAAAAGAACAAGTTTAAGTGGTTAAAAGTGCAAAACATGTAATTGAAAAAAGAAGTGAAAGAGAATACACTTATTGGTTATAAAGCTACGTTACTTGCAACTATTGAAAACTTGTTCGTTTTGGGCAAATTCTCTAATCTTTCTTTTAGTAGCTAATTTCTTCTCTCCCTTGTAACTTTTACTACCTCGCTCTTTCTTCTATTTGCTTCTCCTTTCTTATCCTTGTACTCCTTTTACTCTTATTCTTTATATATATAAAGTCAATCGTCAAAGCTTTATAAAGGTGCAGAAGGGCTTTAAATGGCATTTATTGACATTGTCTCAAGCATTATATTGTTTTGTGTAGTCAAAGCTTTGTAAAGAAGTGTAACACAATGACTTTAAATGGCATTTATTAATATTGTCTCATTCATTGTTTTAGGCCACATATTTTTTTACTTTTACAAATAAAAGTTTATCACTTGGTTGCAAGATTTATTTACATAATAATATTCTTTGACCAAGTTAAATTAGGTGGAAACCACTTCTTGATCCGACAAAGGCTAAATTTGGGCAAATTTCATTGAGGACCCTAAGCTTTAAATGATTATTTTCAAATATCACATTTAGTTTGGGAAGGTTGTTCAAGTTTGTCATGTTCTATGGTTTTTTTCTCTTCTATTTCTTATTTATTTTGACTACGTAAAAAGGCTTTCTTTAACACTGAAATTTGTCAACTCTAATTCAAGAAAGCTTAGATAGAGAGAGAAAGGAGCATCTAACTAAATTTGATTTGCAGCTATACATTTTCAAGTAAATAGTAATATTAGTATATAGCTGCTAAAATGTTATTTTTCAATTATTTTAAACTGCTGATATTGAATTTTAGTGGGCATACAGAATTATTGATACTTTCTTGTTTATTGGTATGAGAATAAAGAACTATTGATACTTTTTTTTTAGTGAAAGAGTTTTGTATTGAACTTGGTGACTAAGTTTTATTGAGTTTGCTAGGAAAAATTGGCTTTTACATCTATTTATGATAAATTTGTTTGCTAGCTAGCTTAAAGATAGTGGAGATTACTTGGTTGTTTAATAAATTATTAGTTAATAATAGTTATTATATGTTATGTTACCTGCCACAAAAAGGATTAGCTTTGAATTTTGATGACTGGTTTGACTTAATATACCATAATTGAATCCTTGGAGTGAAGTAAATTTATGGATCTTCATTTTCTATTAAGTGACTTATTCATTGTACTTATAGGGAACCAATGATGTTTTGCTTTCTTGAGAGGATATGTCTTGTACACTGTTCCTGATTATTCTAAATATCAGTTTACATGTTCTAGGAGTTTCTTTACTTTGAGCCTAAGTTTATTTGAAAATTTGCTCATAATCCAATCTTCCTTTTTTTTGTACAGATTGGTGAGTCAGCTGGTGCTGCTGCACTACAAGAGACTACTCAACTTGTGGAAACAAGGCTTGCATCAAATGCAAAAGCAGTGAAGACTTTGTTTGGTGCAGCTGAGGTTTGGTTTTCTGTTCTCTCTTTTTATCATTGAAATTACATGACACGTGTCAAGTACAAAGTAATGAGGAACTTTTTGGCCCTTATTGAGGATGTTGACGATGTAGCTATGTTTACAGCTTGAGATTGATGGTGATTTCCTATATTTTCTAGCTGATGCAGTAGTTATAGCGGTGAGCATAGTGTCTTATTCATGTTCTTTGCTTTATGATAATTTTCACATTAATGATTTTGATGTTAAAATTTTCAGTTTCAATATGGAAACCCAGACAAAGCCACACCGAAGGTACAGAAGCTCTATGAATTTTCGGATTTCTTGTTATGTGTGAAATTGTTCTATTTGAAGTGCTTTAAGTTGTAAGATAATTTAATCACTTTTTCATATTACATGGGGCTACTGTGGTTTTAGTCTCCCAAAATTTTCTTTGTGGTATATCATTGTTTGGTCTTGATCACATCCTTGTGCTAGATGCAGAGATTCAAGTAAAGAAAACTAATGGCATGAAAATCTTGGGCTGGTTTTTCTTCTCTCTCTCATTCTCCATGTAGAATGATTTGGATGCTACGACCAAACCTTCACCTTCTTGAATCTATGAATATGTCTAATATTTTAGTGGTTGCAAAATTTCTTGTGTATTTCATCTGTTGAGGGAAAACATTGTGCATTTCTTGCAATAAACATCTTGCACTGGGTTGAAGTTTGCTATGTTGAAACATGTTGTTATCTTAGTATCGATATTTTTTCACAACAGACATGCAAGCTTGACCGAGAGATTTGAACTCTTCATCTGTGGTCGTGAACTAGCCAATGCATTTTCTGAATTGATTGATCCATTGGACCAGGTAAGCTGATGCAGTCTCTGGATTTGCTAATGTTGTCCACTAACACTTTGAGTTCTAGTAATGTAGTATGATTAGCCGTTATGCAACAAATAAGCATGGTATTACCATGCATGTACTAACATATGGGTTTTTAGTGTGGTCGATAATAAAATAGAAGACTCTGTTTATGGAACATTGTTTAATAGAAGAATTCTTTTCAAGGACTTGTTATTAATAACATATGTATAAATTGGAATTCCTATTACTACCAGTGCCCAAGTTGAAGAATGTATAACTCAACACACCACATTGTTGTCCTGCATCAAAAAACTGTGACTATTTTCGTTTAAATCAGAAGATATTGTCATTGATTTTAAATGGTGGCAGAGGGCACGCTTGGAAGAGCAAGTGAGGCAGCATAATGAGAAGAGAGCAGCAGCTGTTTCAGAGACATCAAGTGCAGAAGAAAAATTGGATAAAAATGATGATATCTCATATGAAGTGACTCTTGATTATGACTTTCTGACTGCTCTGGAATGTGGAATGCCACCAGCTTCGGGAATGGTATTGTCATCTTTTGAAATTATTTTGATTGTTCTAGATCACTTTTTGGAAATTTTTTTCAGCTAATATGAATTAATATAACATATGGGACCAAGTTTAGTTCTTATCTTGTGGATGCTTGTAGATCATGAACCGGTGAAATAATTTTCTCCTCAAGCATATATCATGTGGTTATCTGTGAGTCAAAAAAGTACAAGTTACTGAAGTTTGTTGTGAATAATCACTGTTTTTTAGCATAGATTCTCTGAGAAATTTATGTGATAGTAATGCTTTATTTATCATTTGCTTACTCATTTATGTTTGTATAAGAGTTTCCCTATAATGGAATTAGGTATGAAATCTCATGTACTTATTCATGTTTTTAATCTGGTTACCTCTGAAATGCAAATTATCTTTACCACTAGTTGCAATACCTGATTTGTCATAATGGCAAATATTGTGTTGCTTGATTATAAAAAAGTTTATTTAACATTCCAAACTTGTTATCTTATTTTACTTTCATTGGGAACTTAGGAATTTTATGAGAAATTTGTTTAATGTGACATATGATACAAATTATGAATTTCTTAAATTTTTTAAAATACCTATTATATATATATATATTAATTTTTCTTAAATACTTGGCGGTTAAAAACTGCCAAGTATATTTTTTTTAATTTTTGAAACTATTATACTTGGCGGTCAAAAACCGCCAAGTATATATTTTTTTTTAATTTTTAAACCTATTATACTTGGCGGTCAAAAACCGCCAAGTATAGTCAGATGCATATTTGACATTTTGACCGACCGCCAAATATAGTCAAATTGACTATATTTGGCGGTGCCATTGGTGGCGCTTTTAAGACCGCCAAATATATACATATTTTACGGTCAAAGACCGCCAAATATGATGATTTTTCTTGTAGTGAGTCCATGTAATAAAAGAAGCAAATCCAGTGGTTTATAGCTTTTACCTTAATGTAGATTCATGAAGGGTTGTTGCTGTTTAATGCATTACAGGAAATGATAATGATGCGGGCAAATGATAACTATGAATATTGGGGAATGATAACTGTGATATTGGTCTAATATGTTCCAATAGCGATTAGGATTAAAAATCCATTATTTAAGTTGCTTCAGGAAAAGAGCCGCTTGCCTCCCTCATGTTGAAGTCTTGTTTTGTGTTATAGCTTTTAAGAGGTTGTTTTATACATTTATTTATTTTTTTCTGGTTTTATGTATTTCAAATATATTTTCATTTTCAAAATTTAATACCAAACTCATCTTCTAAATAAAATATCAAAATCTTTTATTTCATATAAAAAATTAAAATTTAATTTTCAAAATCTTTTGAGAACAATAAACACAAAATTCACAACTAAACGCAAAATGATTCTATTAATTTTTTACATACCTTACTCAAACATATTTTGTTAAAAAAAATTCTATAGTAGGCAATTAATTGTTAATTTTTAGAATTATATATTAATTTTAAGAATTATGAGGGTGAGATAGAAATAAATAACCTAAATTTTTTTAAATTTTAAGCATGAAATATTCTTGAAAAAATGAGTGTAGCAGACTGTGAATTTTTTGTTTTGGTTTGGAATCACAAATATATTTGGTTCATGATTATTTTGATTCTGTGCACCTGTATGTCTGTATCACCCATTTGGGGACCATTTGTTGTCGTAAATTTTTGGGAAACTAGTTTAGCATAATTGTTGTTTGACATGGATAAGTTGGTGCTGTTGCAAAGTAGCTGAAACAAGATCTTTGCTCCATCAAATAGGGTATGAAAAGGCAAACCTGCAGATAATGCATCTGAAGCATGAGAGATTGCTGGTATTCAATCTTTATTTATTTATTTTTGTTTTTATTGAGATATATATTCTGGTATTATATACTTTCTGTTCTTGCATGCAGAAAAGAGTGCAGCTATTAAGCTCAGGAATGCAGAAGCTTCAAATTTTGAAGTTGAATTATGTTAGACATCTCTCTTTATCTGGTGAAAGAGATGCTCAAGTGGATAATAATCTTCTTTATTCAACCTCCATTAATTTTGAGGGCAAAAAAGAGGTATAAGTGTCAATTTCAGGATGTGGATCTCTTGTGTATGCCCAGCTGCATAACATTGTGCGATATCATTTTTTTGCTCCGTCATTTCATTGTGAATTTTATCCTCATTGATGAATTATCAAACATAAAATATGATGATAAGCAGTATTTGTGGGAGGCATTGTTATCTGGATTTATCTAGACAATGTGCTAAAAGTTTTCAAAACACATTCTATTTTGAACTTATTTTTGCATATCAGTTGCATTGAAGCTTTAACCTAAGCAAAATAACATGCTGGACGGAAATAGGAAATTAGGTTCATTTCCTTTCTTCTCTTGATAACCTGTATTCATTTATTTATTCCAGCATTGCTTATTATTCTTGTTTAGTGCCAGTTATCGTCAACTGTTTGGAGAAACAATTGGGTAAAAGGATATGGTTGATTTCAAGTTTCTGATGAAGTGCCTTTTCTCCTTTAGTGCCAAGTTGTCACTGACAAAGTGGCCGCACTGAGACGGGAGGTTGAAGCCTTAGACAAAAAAACAAAGAATTTAATTAAATCCTTCCACACTCGTTATAAGATGAATGGAGATCTTAGCTGTTCTGACACTATTGCATTACTTAATGTTCATCTGAAGAAGAAAACACGTTGCAGATCTTTACGTGAGGATTTGCAGGTATTGCCACACTTGCTGTAATTCTTCTCAATCTATACAATTAAATGTTCTGTGACTGAGATTAATCCTTTCTCTTGTTTTATCAGCTATGGCATATTGATGGCTTGGAGAGGACACATGCTCATCCCATTCTTGTCCTCAACTACAATAGCTTCATCCACCAAAGGTTGCTATTTCAAGGGATTTTTTTCTTTACTTTTATCTTTCTTACTTTTGGTGGAGGTTGTCCCAAAATAATTTAAACGAGTTGAGATTATAAGTTTCTTTGTCCTTTTCTTTTTTTAATATCAGCACATTTTTATAAATGCTGTTTTGTTTGACAAAATAAAGGTTCATAACAATTGCTGGTCCAGTTTCAGGCATGGTGATCTCAAACAAAGTGCAGGACATAAATGTTACGAAGGTAAGTTGAATTATTATTTTTTTTTGGGGATACATTTCTAAATTAATTTTTTTCTTTCCTTTTAGATGTTTCCAAACATGGACGCTCTTATTGCTTTTGCGTTTGTGTTCAATGCCAAATCCCCCAAGAAATTTGTTGGTTGCAAGAGTTTGGCGTTAGAAACACAAGTAGGTTGATCCATCTCATTATTCTGTGGTTTTACTATGCAAATTAATCGTTTTGACCTTCTCTTTCTCATATCTGTGTTCTCTTTCCTTATCCTGGAGTAATACAAAGCACATCAAATTGATTGCCAGTGGAATTTCATGATTGGCAGTGAATCTACACTGAGATGCATTTAGCTGCTCAAGCTCTTAAGCTCATTTTGCCCATTGTTATAAGTCAACTAGCTACTTGAGCTTGGTTTGGCATTCTTGTATATGCAATTGAAGCTAATCCTAACTCCACTTTCAGGCTTCTTCACCTTACTTTTCCTTCCAATCTATTCTTTTACTATATAATTAATTTTTCTTATTAATTTCTTTAAACAATACTAGAAAATAATTTTCTTTTTTTTTTCTTACTATCATTATTATTTTTATCATCAGATGTGCGCTTTCATGCAAATGAGAAGCCCATCTGAAAAGCTAGTTATATACCAACTGTTAGCCCTAAGGCTACATGATAATTTTGATGATAACAATACACATTGATTAATTGTGATTTACTAACATGTTTATTTATGTGCAAGAATAATATCATTGAAATAATTGTCAAATCAAGAAAAGGCTTATTAAAATGAAGTGTTGAAGCTAAGGAGAAGACTACATGTTAAAGGCACCAAAGTTTAAGAACAAGGATTGAATCAAGGAATGTGACACATGAACAATGTTCAATCAATTGGTCATATATATCTCTACAAATATCCAAATGACGTGATTCTTGATCCTATGGAAAGCTTACTCAATTTATAACATTTCATATGTTTTAATGAAATTCAAATTTCAAGTGCAAGGTTGTCCAAATCATCATGAAAGTTGAAAGACAAATGGAAGTAGCTGACATGAGCACCGAATACTCCTTTGGACATATCTTGAGCTAGAAAAATCAAAATGACTTGATTCTTGCGGCATTGGAAAGATGACTTAATGAAGAACATTTCATATGTTTTGAAAAATTCAAATTTCAAACAGAAGGCCGGCATAATTGACATGCAATTCGGTGGACTGACACAGAGAAGAAAAATCAACTCACATGAGCACCGAATGGTGTTTTGGCCATATCTTAAGATAGAGATATCTAATTGCTTTGATTCTTAATGTTTTGGAAAGCTTATTCAAATATGAAGATCTTTTATGTTTTGAAGAAATCAAATTTCAAATGGAAGGCTGACAGAATTATCATTCAAGTCAGTGGACAGACACATGGAAGAAAAATCAAGTCACTTGAGCACCGAATGGTGTTTTGGCCATATCTTGAGCTACAGATATCCAAATGACTTGGTTCTTGATGAGTTGGAAAGCTTATTCAAATGTGCAGATCTTTTATGTTTTGAAGATTTTCAAATTTCAAACATAACATTGACAAAAATGGCAGAAAAAATTACAGTTTTTATGGTGGGCAGAAAATTTGGAGTTGGTGTCTTCACTTGTTCAAGTTCATCTCATTTGCCTATAAAAGGAGCCATTCTCCCATGCATTCAACAAGAGCAAGAGAAGCATCCATCAAGCCACAAATAAGGGAAATATCATTTTTAGAGAGCTTTTATATTTTTTATCTACTCTTTGAGGAGAGTTGTATTTTGTTATAAACAATTATCTTTGTTCTTGTATTGTGGTGAGAGCGAGATCTTATTGTAAAAGATAATAGTTATCCTTGAGAGAACTCTTGTTGTGTGTTATCAAGAGTTGAAGGAAGTTGCCTTGGTGAGGTTGTTCATCAAGAAGAACTCTTGGTGTGGTGTTATCAAGGGTTGAAGGAAGTTGCCTTGGTGAGGTTGTTCATCAAGAAGAACTCTTGGTGTGGTTTTATCAAGGGTTGAAAGAAAAAGTCTTGGTGAGGTTGTTCATCAAGCAAGTTGTAAAGATTTCTACAACTTAGTGGAAAGCTTAGCTCGTGGAGTTAGGAGCCCGTGGACGTAGGCAAGGTTTGCCGAACCACGTAAATTGAGTTTGCACTCTCTCTATCCCTATGCTCTTTACATTTTCTTGCACTTGCGATTGTTCATTATTATTATTCTCTTGATTACATATTTGATAACTTCTAATATCATCTTCTTCACCTTCATTCTCAAAGAAAGAGTTAAATAATTTTGATCTTCAAAGAAAAGTTTTACAAATCCGTTTTGATAAATAAAAACCCAATTCACCCCCCTCTTGGGTTGCCATACCTGGGTCAACACCAACCACACTTTTTTCTCGTTTAAAGCTCCGTTGTGAATCTCTAAAGTGAACAATTATTCTATAGTTTCCCATATATATATGCTTGAGTTTCATCATCTTTACTATTATACTCTCACAACAAGTTGCTTTTCTTTCAAATGATAGATTCCTGATCGCTTGTACAAGTTCTCTTTGCCTAAAGCTGAGGAAGAAAACAGGTCTGCTTAATATTTTGGAAGTTACATATGTTTCCTGGTTAGTTTGAAGTAATTTTTAGTCCAGTTTTTTGAGAAAATTATTATTGGTTCTTCGTATTAATTATATTGTTCATGAGTTGTCCTTGAACTTGAGTTAAATTTTAGGTACTTTAATTTGTTTTCTCCAATATTAACATTCGTTAATGGTTAATTTCTAACATCGCAAAGCAAATCCCGGTACACAACTCTTCAACTTCTCCAAAAATAACCATCAGCTTATGATCCAAATCTAATAGTGTTTCATTGGTAGGTTGTGTTTAATTAAATATTCACCTTCTCACCCAGCCGGTTTCACTTTTAGTACTACGTACTCCATTAGATCTTAATTTGAAGCTTTTTCTCTTATTTATTTATTTATTACGTCCTCCATCGTACATTGAAATTTTCTGTGTCCACAATCTTTACCCTAACTGAACATCCTTGCGTAGTGTGGCAATTAATCAGACCCTATAAATACTTAACCATATATTTGTCTCCTCTCCAGCTCTTCGATTCGATCTACCTCTATGCATAGATCAGATCTTCAGAATCTTTGCCGCATTGCATGCAGTGCAGATCATTTGACTTACGATCCCTAGCCTAGCCTAGCCGCTTTTTCTCACACATCAAAGCTATTGTTTCTTAATAAATTATACATATAAATATTTCTACTCTGGGCAGAACTGCAGAGTGTGTGGACGGTAGTTAGTTGAGAGTAAGAGTTTTAGTTAATGTATTGGTGGCATAGAATAGACATTAAATGAAAGCTAGGTAGACAAAACTTTTAATGTGATGTAACAAGAGAAGATAACGTAAAGCAAACGGTTTGTTTGCAGTTTCATCTTATCTTAACTGGTAGTCGATCGGTGTTTGTTGCAGCAAAGATTAATGGTGGATATATGTATCATATTCATAACATATTCTCCTTCGTTACATTACTATCAGAACAGCTTTCTTATTTATTAAACTCACAAATAAAGATGGCTTTTGTTGAATTTTGGCTTTCTACGCTTTCCTTTAAGAGACATCCAAGGTTGGCAGCAATTATATTGTTATTGCCATTATCAAAGATCTTTTTCCTAGGTATCATCTTGCTCATTTGTTTAAAGACTTTAGTAATAATAGCAATTTGCGTTATGTATGACAACCACAAGATGAATTGTTTTATATTTATCGATTTCTGTACTGCTACATAAGAACTCTCTGGCAAAATTCTCTGATGCATGTGGGAGGTTTTTGGATGAAATATCTTGTACAAAAAGAAATCATTCTCAAATTTTTCTTTCTAGTTGGTTTTAAAACCCAAGTGGAAACTATTGTGTATGACAAATTCATTGGACTTGGTTGAAACTTACATGGGTAAAGAATATGCTTTATAACTGTTCATTATCACAAGGCATCCACACTTCAAATGCATACTATTTCTCTTTCTGCTGATGGCTACTACACAACTTTTTTACTTAATCTTGCTCTCTGAAATCCAACTGTCTTAGTGACTAATTATATATATATTTTTATCTATATATACTGACAGAATATTGATGCTCATAGTCAACAGATTTGTTTTTCTGTGTTTGTCTAGATAGCGGTGTAGCTTGAAATGGAGATTGATATGGTATAATATATTGTATATTAGTCTTGTTTACTCTCTAACTGCTGCTCATAATGAAACTTCGAGGAGGCTGTGCTCATAGGATTATCAAATGCCACTGAAGATAATCAGTTAAATTGGCTGATAAGGACACTAGAAGTAACTGATAGTCGCTGGTAAAAGCAGTCTGTATCCTATTGGCAGTTCATATAGTTATTCTGATCAGGACTTCCTGATGCAATCTACTATAAGATTTTGTTTTTAGAGTTTCCTTTGAAATTATTTGAAATTTTAGCAGTCATAAATTCATGATTTAATAGTCTATCCCAGCTCCCTATCTCCATTCAACTTGGTTTTAGTGAACTGACAAACTGCTTATCCAAATTGTTGTCTAAATTTTTTATATCTGTGTGAATCCAGGTGCATTGTAGTTGGTTTCCATCCATTGGTTGTTTGTAAAGAGAATAAGGAGCAATTATTGGAATCAAAGAAAATTTATGAGTCTCTACACCATGTCTTTATGAAATTTGGAGTGGTAAGAAATAGAGTTTCTTTCTGTTCAGCATCCTAGGTGAAACTTTTGCATGCTTAAGGTTCTAAACTTATGGGACTGCATTCGTTTTTTGTATCATTGCCACATATGCCATTTTATATACTTTGACTACAAATCTTAGTTGATTCCTTTGTCTATTATTGCTTTGTTGAGTTTTATGTATTATTGCTTAGTCATGACTTTTATGTACTTTTTAAATAAAAAAATATATAATACGTGTCAGGATGAGCCTATCCTGACATATATTAAATTTTTTTTAAAATCATGTGTCGGCCAAAAACCGACACATAAAGATTAACGAAAAAATGGAATATGTGTCACTTAGTGAACGAAGTATGTGTCGGTCAAAGAACGACAAATATTAAATTTTTTAAAAATAAGTGTCGGCCAAGAACCGACACATAAAGGTATACCAAAATATGGAATATGTGTCACTTAGTGAATGTTATGTGTCGGTCAAAGAATGACACATATGTTCAAGAGTCCATTTGTGTCGGTCATACTTTAACAAGCAAATGTCGTTCCTTGACCGACACATAATATGTGTCGGTCAGGGAATGACACTAGTATGTCGTTTCCTGACCGACACAAAATATGTGTCGCTTAATTACTGACACATATTTGATAAAATCCGTTACTAAGTGACACATATTTGTGAATACATGTCTGTTTTTGAACGACACATATTCTTATGCCAGTTTGACCAAGTGACACGTATAGAATACGTGTCAGGGCCATACGTGTCGCACAAAAACCGACATGTATTTTGATATGTGTCAGTTTTCGGCCGACACAAAAACGCTTTTTTGTTGTAGTGGTGGTGGATCTTTCTTTTCATCTTCATTCCTGATTGAATTTCTGTTCAAATCTGAGTTGTCAAATGTTACTGTTACGTCAGGTGTAACAGTCGCTGTTTCCTCTTTCATAATAGAATCTTCTTTATTGTTGCTATTAGAATCTTATTTCTCTTTATCTTTTGTAAAGCTGGTTATGTTTTCCTCTTGTGAGTACTTTGCATAATCTTCCAGATCGTCAAATACTACGTTTGCAGATTCCATGACTGCCTCAGTTCTCAGATTGTAAACTCGAAATGCTTTGCTGTTTTGTGTATATCCCACAAAGACTCCTTCATCACTCCTTGGATCCAATTTTTCTAATTGCTCTCTGTCATTTAAGATGAAACACCTGTATCTAAAAACATGAAAATATTTCAAATTAGGTTTTCTACCTTTCAAAATTTCATAAAGTGTCTGGTTATTGCCAGGTCTAAGAAAAACTTTATTTGAAATATAATAAGCAGTGCTTATTGCTTCAGCCCATAGCCTCTTGGCCAACTTTTTGCTATTGAGCATCACTCTAGCTATCTCTTAAAGAGTTTTATTCTTCCTTTCCACAATGCCATTCTGTTCAAGGGTTTTGGGAGCTAAAAATTCATGATCGATTCCATGATATTTGCAAAAGTCAGCATAGCTAACATTTTCGAACTCTTTGCCATGATCACTTCTTATTCTCACAATCCTCCCAATGTTCCTATTTTGCTCATTTTCAAGTTTAACACAAAGATTCCTGAAAGCCTCAAAAGTGTCAGATTTTTCTTTAATGAAATCAACCCAAGTATATCTGGAAAAATCATCCACACAAACAAATATGTATCTCTTACCTGTAATGCTTTCAATTTGTATAGGACCCATAAGATCCATGTGAAGTAAATCAAGTATTTTGGATGTGCTAAGATGTGGATTTGATTAGTGTGAACTTCTAATTTGTTTTCCCATTTGACATGGTCCACAAATTTCATTAACTTTGTCATCAAGTTTAGGGACTCCTTTTACAGCACCTAACTTAGTTAATTTAACCAAGTCTTTGTAATTTAAGTGTCCTAATTTTTGATGCCACAATTCTAAATCCAAAATCCTAACTTGAAATGCAATCTTTACCAAATAACAATTATCTGAAGATCTATTACCTTCTAGAATGCATTTACCAAAATTATCTAAGATCATGCATTTGTTTTGTGTGAAATTAACGATATACTTGTCATTACATATCTGACTAATACTAATAAGATTAGCTTTCAAACCTTCAACCAGCAAGACATTTTAAAAATTGGGTAGACCTTTGACATTCAAAGTGCCTTTACCAATGATCTTACTCTTTGCTCCATCTCTATAGGTGACTTTACCATCCTTGCATGCTTTAAAATCTATTAAAAACTATTTAATTCCAGTCATGTGCCTGGAACAACCACTGCCAAAATACCACAAACCATTAGAAGTATGTTCAAGAGTAGTAAGAGCAACATGGCATACTGTCTTGTCTTTCTTAACCCACTACAGTTGTGATTTTGGTAACAGTTTGAACTGTTTTGATATTTTATACACAGTTGTGATTTTGGTAACAGTTTGAACTGTTTTGATATTTTATACAAAAGATTCAACAATTTAAAGCATCTAGGTCTAATATGTCCCTTTTTACCACAAAAATAACAAATTAGAATGTATTTCCTTACCTTTTCAAGATAGGATTTGAAAGAACTCAGAGGAGAAACAAATGTCTCATTGCTCTTGGAATTAGGACTTGACTTTAAAGAGTTAAGTTCAGAATTCTTACCTGATATTGAAGCTTTAACAAAAACAGTTGTTGATGAAGATGCAACATTACCTTCTGTATACCCCAATCCATGTTTGTTGGAGTTGTCTCTTCCAAGACTCAAGACCTGATCAAGTTTGGCTGCTCCAATTTTGAGTTGATCAACACACCTCTTGCTTTCAATCAGTTCTGTTGTGATTTTCTCAATATGTGTTGTTTTGTCTGTCAACACAGTCTCCAGTTCTGAGATATGGTTTTCAGCATAGGATTTTTCACATTCTAGCACCTCAATCTTCTTCTTCAAGATTTTGATTTCTTCCTTCTGATTCAGCCACTCACCATAGAGTGCGTTGTATGTATCTTGCAACTCTTCATAGTATTATGGTCCATCTTCTTTATCAGAATGATCAACACTGGTTCTATAATTTTTTGTTATGTTAGACATAATAGCTTTCCCTTTATTAGCTGCAGATGCAGTAAATGCAACAAAATTGCTCATGCAATCTTGATCTTCTAAATCCGATTCTGATTCATCACTCCAGGTTGCTGTCAGGCCTTTGTTCTTTTTCTTAAGATTAGCACATTCAAACTGAATATGCCCCTAACCAGAACATTCATTACACTAAATCTGCCCTTTCTTTTCAAGTTGTTTTGGCTTCTTCTTGTCATTCTCCTTGTTGAACTTTCTGAATTTTTCATCACTTGAGTTTGATGGCTTTCCTTAATTCTTTTTCCTAAAATTTCTTTTCATGAACTTGACATAATTTCTTGTTAGAAAAGTAATTTGTTTAGAATCAGTTTCTTCAAGCTCATCATTACTTTCATCATCAGATTTTTCAGTTTTCACATTGAATGCAATGCTTTTTCCTTTTTGCTTCCTAATACTTTGATTAATTTCAAAATTTTGGAGAATGCCAATCAGTTCATCAACCCCCATCTCATCCGTGTTTTTAACTTCCTCAATGGCTGAAATTTTAGGTTGAAACTTATCTAGGACAGACCTAATTATTTTACTAACAATTTCTGCATCAGTGAAACTTTTTTGAAGCATGTATGCAGAATTTGTGATGTGACATATCTTAGAGTAAAACTCATAAATTGATTCATCCTCATGCATCATTAAATTTTCTAATTGAGAATTAAGTCTCGTCAATTTAGATCTTTTAATCGATGTTGTACCTTTATGTTTTACCTCAAGTATATCCCATGCTTCTTTGGCCACTTTGCACCTTGAAATTTGTCTGAAGTTGTTCAAGTCCACTATAGCAAAATTTGCATTAAGAGCCTTTGAATTCCAGCTGGAACATCGATATTCTTCATCAGTCCATTCATCCTCAGGTTTGAGTTCGAAATCACAAAAAGCATTCAACTTTGTTGGCGGTGTCCATCCTTTAAGCACACTAGTCCATGCCTTGTCATCAATAGATTTGATATATGTCATCATTCTTACCTTCCAATATGAGTAATTACTATCATTACAAATAGGTGGTTGTGTTCCTGATCCTCCATTGCGAATAAACTCCATTCTTCCAGATCACTATGATCGTTTTCTTCACTTGTCTATCAGTGAACCCGCTCTGATACCAATTGTAAGTTCTGGAAGTATGCAGTTATAAGAAATATAATAGTAACCTGTAAAGTAAATCGACACAGGAGGATTTTTACATGGTTCGGTTATAAAATCTACATCCACTGACAGCTATAGAGCTGCAATTCACTAAGTTCTTGTTAATACAATCTTTAGGACCTTTTACAGTGCTGACTCACTCTCACACATTGACCTAATCTTTGTAAAACAAAATTCCGCCAAGATCTTAAACTCTAGCGACACTGCCCACTCTCTGTTGCAGATAACTTAACAACACACTGTTAAGTTATACATAACGAACGACTTCTAACGTTGAATTACGTAAACATTTAACCCGCAAGTTATCCCAAGTGTCTACTAACTCACACAGACCTAATCAACAACTCATATACGATTTCTACCTCTCATACATGAATCAAAGACTCATAAAAACAAATCAAAGAGACATTCCTATTTGCGTTTGAAGCTCTCCTCTTTAATTATTGGAATGCCAAGACATAGACTCTCACAAATCAACCAATTAATCAGCCAACTTGCTGACTAATCAATTAACCAGTTATGAAAATATAACATGGTATATATAGTGAGAGGCCTGGATGAAATCTCCTAGAAATCCTGAAAAAATCTAAATCAAAATCACATTAGGATTAGGAGAAATAAAATAGGAAGGAACATAATTAAACTCCTAAAGGAATTAGGACAAATAAATATTCTCCTATTCTAATTAGGATACAAGATACTATATCCTAATCTAAAGAGATATTTATTATAAATCAAATACTTCCTAAAATATAATTCTAGAAACAGCTAGATAAGAAACAAAATAAGATTCTTGCTTTATCACAATTGGACAAAATTCATCATGTGCATGGCACATACATATGCAGTAGATGTTGACACCAACAGTATTGTTTATAATTATGAGTATGTTTATGGTTAGATTTGATTTTTTAAAATAAAATTAAAATAGACGGTATTTTGTGAAGTATTTGTTGGGTTTTGCAGCGTATGGAAGTTACGAATAATATAACAGAAAACTGTAATGTAAATCGGAACAGGAATTTTACGTGGTTCGGTTATAACCAACCTATATTCACGGGCAACAAGAGTTGCAATCCACTATGTTGTATGTGTTTACACTCGACTTAGGACTCTTTACAGTGGTAGACACCCGCTCACTCACTAACCTAATCTATGTAAACTTGATCAACCCCGATCACAATCATCGTCCTTTACACACTCTTCTGACGTTGCTCTTTCTATCATGATTATCTTAACAACATGTTGTTAAGAGTAACATAACACCCGTAACTGCTACAGACCCGTAACTGGTATAGACACATGTGATTACTCAACTCCCTCAAGCTCACACGACCTATAACAATTAACCAAAGCCTAAAGCTTTATACAAGACATAAGAAACAAATAAAAAATGCACTTAAACTTGCTCTTGATTGCTCTCTCTCAATTTGCGTTGAATGCCTTGAATGTCTTGAATCACCTCTCCAAAAGTTATGAAGATAGCTTTATATAGTTTTTGATATCAATTATAATCCTTGTCAAAATCCTGTAGAATCTCAATAAAACTTATAAGGAAAGTTTGGATAACAATCAAATATTATAGGAAGTGATAATTATACTCTCTTAAGTACTAGAATACTTAAATAATATCCTAATCTAATAAGAGATAATTAATGCAAATATAAAACTTCCTATTTCAACAAGGATACCAAATCCAACTTATTCCTATTCAATTAGATACCATATCAAACTAGGATACTATATCCAAACTTATTCCTATTCAACTAGGATTCCAAATCAAAACTTATCCTAGTTTAATTAAAATTCTCCTAATACAAAATATATATGTAAAATAAATGTGATTAGGAAAATATCCATATTTAATGTTTTTATCACACGATGACAAATCACTCATATGCAATGCACATGCCACGTCTAGAACCAACAGTATTTTTATAATTATAATAAATTTAAATTGATTTTGGGTAAAATATTTTAATATTATAAGTTTAAGATTCGGGCCAGCCGATAATAATTTAATAATTTATTTACACCCCTACTTAAAGGTAGCTTAATTTTAGATCAAATTTTCTCCCCAGTAAGTTAGCTATCTTGATCATTTAATTGCCTAATTGTGAAAAATACAATATACTTAAAATTCCAAAAATCAAAAGGGCGTAACAAGTCAAATCTGCTCAAAAGTAGTCCAGCAGCTACCTACTTATTCATGAAGAAGGAATGGATTAATTTTAACTTCTTACCATCAATCGATGTCAATTAAAATTAATAAATTTATGAATATATCTGTAAATTAATAAAACAATTGAAACAGTAAATGTTTTTATTCATTTAATACATATAAGGGATTTTAGTAATTTTCTGAACTCAAGGAATGGAAAAATTAGTTAGCATTAATTTGGTGTTATTAATGACTTTTAAATATATAGGAGGAAAGTGTTGTGTTTATTTACAACAAGTGCAAGAGAAAGTAACCATCGGAGACAAAGAATCTGTTTGTTTTTTAGCTAGCTATTTGAGTGTTGTGCAACAAATGAAAAATGAATAATAGCAATATACCTCTTGGTGTTTAAGTCAACTAAGGAACCCCATATTTTTTTTCCAAAATTGACAACTTTCCCTTTTTCCACACATAGCAACCAATCCCCAAACTACGATTGACAGTCTTTGACTCCATGAAAAATTAAAGATTGAAGGCTGGAATCGATATTTGATTATTGGATCCTCTTTATAAAAATCCAATATCACAATATCAAGATTTATAGAAAAAAAAAAGAAACCAATGGAACTCCTTCAGTATATTCATTTTAGCTTCATCTCTCCTTCTTCAGGAAATCGATGAAACTTCTCTAGTTTTTTCTTTGGTTTCTTCTGTTTTTCTTGTAGCATTCTACTGAAGTTCAACTCCAAAAAATTTATCGAATGATTCTATCCATTTTGCAGATAAAACCTAACTAGAAACTAAGTTTGAAAGTATCCCAAAAAGGCCAAGAAAGAATTAATATTCCTTACCCCACCGATGATTTTTCAGCTAAGAAACCAATCAATTATTTGAACTTTGTGTCGGTTGGTAGAATTTCATTTCTTCATCCCAAAACAAGAATCTTTTATTGTAGGCACTTTGCAACCTGAAGATATGAAGCAGATAGGAAGGTTACTGGTGGTGTGTACACTTTTCTACGAGCATGGTAATGTTGCAGCCACTGTGTTGATAATGCAATTACACGTGCAAGGGAGAGAAGAGAGATGGAAGGAAGGGAAATGAAGTGAAATATGGAAAACTTTTTCTCTCTTATAATATTTTCTAATATTAGTTGCTTGGTCACCATTAATGATGGTAAATTCAACTATATTATAGTACCTTTCTACTGAAGTCAACGTGAAATATTTGTCTTTTAATTTGGGGGTTGATTGCTATTTGTGGAAAGTATGGCGAATAATTGTCTGGAAACACATGGAATTTCTTGTCATTTGACTAAACCCTAACAGGTTTATTGAGTTATTCCAATAAAAAGATTAAGAGTACGTCACGTTTAATATTGTCAACATAATACCAGTGGCCGACCCAGAAATTTATGAGAGAGGGAGTACCTTAGATATTTAAACATTTATAATTTACTTGATAAAATTTAATGTAAGAGAATTTATTAAAAAAATAATAAAAGTATATCTAGATAGACATTAGAATTATAAGTGTTTAAAATTATAATTTATAAACAGTGTTAATTTTTTTTGAACTTGATATCAATAAAAAAGTAGATTTTCTTTCAATATTTCTCTTTATAATTGTTCAAAGAAGATTAGTTTATAATATATTATTTTTTTGTTGAAAAAGACAACAAAAAAATGAAATAAAATAAAAGTCTCCCACACATAATTTTTTAATGATATTTAATTTTATTAAAAATTATAAAAAAATTTAGTTATAAACACTACAACATAAAGGACCATTTACGGCAGGCTAAAACCGCCGCAAAAGGGTTTTTACGGCGGTTTGTGAACGACGTAAAAGCTACCGCAGTAAAAGCTTTTACGGCAGTTTATGTGCGCCGTAAATGGCTTTATACGGCGGTTTAAATGTTCGACGTAAAAAAATTCGATGGAATTTTGGAGCACTCTTTTACGGCGGTTTTGTAACCGCCGTAAATATTTGCGGCAGTTTTGTAACCGCCGTAAAAACTTTTTTTGACGATATATTTGCGGCAGTTCTAAAACCGCCGTAAAAAGCCTTTTTTTCATTTTTTTTCCATTTAATCCCTGCCTGCTGTTTTACAAATTGAGTTCACATGTCTACCCTGTCTGCTGCTTACAAATTGAGTTCACGTCTAAAAAAATAATATTGTATAACATTTCAATAATTATATGCATTCAATATAAATATAAGAACAAACGAAATATGAAAGCATCTCATTTAAATAGTTTTAAACATATTGTAACAAACAAATCAAATTTAACTCTATCATAATTCACATTGTTTAACATCTAATGAGCAAATAATTAAACAACATCTCTAATAGTTGATCAACCTCCACATAAGTGCAAACCACAAAACTTGAACTTACCTGCAAGAATAAATTTGTGACTTAGATAATATTCATTTAATAAGATTGTTTACTTTGGAACAAATAAGATTGTTCATACGTGCTCATGTTCCTGATCTGATATGTCACGAGTGACATCATTTTTTCCATGACTATCTGGTTGAAAAACGACTTTGGTGTCCACTTAAAGCATCTGGAACCTATTTAAAACAAAGAATATCAAACGCAAGTTAAAGTATAAATCATCTGAAACTTTTAACTTTTATGAGAATATGTGAATACCGGTCTATTTGCACGCCGCTGTGCAAATTCTGGAAATGTCTCTTGTAGAAAGGAAAGGACTTCAGCATGCATCATCTTCAAGTTGTTGTATTCTTCCTTCAAGTAATTGTGTTGTTCATTGAAGTTGTTGTGTGCTTGTTGTAAGGCACTAAACTATTCCCTCAATTGATAATCAGATGAGCTGCTGCATCCGTGAATGTCAATTGGAGATGGACCATAACCGTATGTCCGAGCATAGCCACGATGATCAGGTCCCATTACGTTGCCAAATACCTCTTCTCTCACTTGTTAAGTTTGTTGCTCTTGTGTAAATTGAGACAAACTATCTTTAAATTGACTCTACAACATTATCAAAACAAATAACAAGTTAAAGCAAGATAAACAATAAGCAAAATAATTTCATACATAGTATATGAATAGATAGGTTCAAAAAATTAAAGAACTTACAATTATTTCTGCACTTTCATCATCACTTATTTCCCCAGTACTTTTTATTCTAGTTTTGATGAAGACACTAATACGATCAGTTTGTTCGCCATTTCTTATCATATAACCAAAAAAAAACAACTAATATAAAGCTTTATTATCATTTACAAGTACTTAAAAAATGAAGTTACTTACCAAAAACATCAAGAAAAATAGACACATCCCATTTCTTAGCAATACAATGGTAACATAATAGAAAGATCAACTCCGACAAAATTGAAATAACAACTGCTAATAAGATACAACATTTTCATAACTAATAAATAAATAGCATGCAAAACTTACCTCTTCTCGTTTTTGGGCAAATGATGTACGACCTGTTCGATGAAGTGCAACCTGTTGCGCAGGATTTACCTTATTCTTCTCTGCAACTTCCTATAATACGAACAATTTTAAAGGTTTACGTATTATAGAATTTATAACTACATACAAATAACTATTTGGGTATATATATCATGTATTAAGTTAGACATATACTTTGGCTTCTTCCGTCCCCCAATAAGCTACAAGAATAGGCCACTGGTCAGGGTTAACTCTAGGAGGAGTGAAAGCTAACCGAGCCTCATCTGTATCAAATTTCTTGTAATATTCTCTCTTGACACGAGCTTTTCAATCCCTCCAAAGATTCCCAACTGCTTTTAGACAATGAGGTTTATACTCATCAGGAACATCTGTATTATCCTATAATAACAAATTATAATATATCAACATAGATTAAAAAAAAATATGTTCTAACCCAAGAATTTCTTATAAATTACTCACCTTTACTTCTTTTCAAATATCATCTAAAAGATGTTGTGGCATGTTTTGCCACTGCGGACAAGTTAGTGGAGCCATGTTGCCATTCTTTGCTATAATTCCAAGTTGGGAGGTTAATTTATCTTTGTTTGCATTTATTGCTTGCCACTGAGAGTTAAACTCTACATGCAACCTTTGCTCTGTTCCCCACTCATGAATAGTGCGAGCTGATCCACAACCTCTTACAACCTTTGGTGTACCACCATCATCTTAAAAACAAATAAACAAATGAGAAAACAACTTTAAATGTTAATTAGTAAAGGAATCTTATTTATAAACATACCTTGCTCTTCGTTATTTGTCTGAGTTTGGGAAGATGTCGATTGTCGTCGAGATTCTGCTTCCCTTTGTATTATACTCTCTTTTGAGATGTCTCGATGTCTCTTTGGTGGCATAGTTACCTACAAAAAAACAAAACAGAAAACCATGTTATCATCATTTGTTATATGTCATAATATTAACTTAGAATTTTTTGGGTAGTGGGCTAGTGTCTTATCTTTTTTCTAATTTAGGACTAGTGGGTTTAGTGGACTAATGTGTTAAGTTTTTAAATGGGCTGGTTATTTTTTTGGTTTAGTAGGCTAATGCACTTTCTTTTTTTGGTTTCGTGGGCTGGACAATTTGCTTATGTTAGTGGGTTGATTAGGCTACTTAGTGGGTTGGTTTAGTTTTGGTTTCATGGATATTGTAGGTATTTCCTTCCTAGGCTTGCAGCTAGAATGAAGCAAAGAAAGAATACAAGCAGTGCATTATCTTCAGTCAGAATTTCCCTGACCAATTCTAACAGAAATAAAGTAAATCAGTATCCAATAAGTTTATCCTCCTTGTCTTCATAAGAAGTTGTACTAAATCAATACATGAAAGAGTAAGACACAGAGGCAGACACATGATGTCTCTAAGATAATGGTATCAGAGAGATAGTAAATCTAGTGCTCAACGGAATGACAGACCAGTAAATCAACATAAACTCACAATCTATTGGCATTGAGAACTCACAATCTGCTCATATAATCCACAACACATAAGCAGGATAAGTAGAAATTAATTAATATTCCTTATTCAAGTCCATTCCTAAGTCCAATAAAATTAGTCCTTGCACCATATGAATTTTGCCGAGGATCAATTAAAGATTCTTTTCTGGCAGTAACACAGTATTGTATAGCAAATTGTGCTTGATATTGTCAACATAGTAGTTGTTAATTCACCAATCATTTAATGCTTGTCAAATTAAATAAACAAAAAATTCAGTATGTTTATAACATGATACAATAATAGATGTATTTGAGTTGTTTCATGCATACTGTTTTAATGCGAGTAGTTAGTACATCCATTATATCATACTTACAAAAAATTAATCAATAATTAACTTGTTGAGGTCAAAGGTTGTGTAGACTAATAATTAAAAACATCCCCTAATTTCAACAATCATTATCAAAATCAAATGACGTATTAACATTTTCATCATTTTGATTTATATGAAAAATTAAAATATAGAATCAATTATCCAAGGATTGATTAATGAAAACGAATTTGTCTTCAATCATATGAAATTGACAAATGCGTGACTACAGAGAAGATCCTAAGAAATATATGCATAAGCAAATCATATAATGTGCAAAGTTGCAATTGAGATTCTTCCAATCTTGTAAACATGATCTTTTATGTGAAGAAACTTTTTCAGCCAATAGCATAAATAATTTTATTAAATATGCAGTTTATGGATCAAAGAATGTTAAAAGTAGGAGCACATTGCAACCAATCTCATTATCTGAAATTCTCCATCTTCACCTACAGGATAAATAAGTGGTCACAATCTTCATTGAGCACATTGCAAACAATATGCTTTCTCTACTTTTCATTCCAGCAATGCTCCTGAATAAGACCAAGGTACTATTGCTTTTAAAGAAAAAAAAACAACAAGGAAAGATGTTCCAGTAAGTATTAAATAAGCATGACCTGAACTAAGCCATTAACTTTCAGCTAAAATACACAAAAGAATCCTAAACCAGCATAATGTTTGGTCTAAACACACCCATAAGCCTGCTACCACAACTACTTTTAGAAGGTAGAAAACACCAACAAATGTTGATTTTCCCCTTTTGCAGTCATTCACAACTATTTTATGAAATCACTGATGGATTACTATGAAAATGCCAATGATTAAAATCAAAACAGAGTGTCCTTCAACCGAAGAATGATCATCGTTGCTCTAGAACAACCTCTGTTATATCACAACATTTAAAAGAAAATAAGAGAGGGTTTGTCTGCATATTTTGAGTTTTTGTTTCCAAAATTTGGAATGTATGGTTGATTTTGAATTTTTTTGAATTTTGAAAATAATGTGTGGTTGATATTGATTTAAATGCATTGATGAATGTGTAAACAAACAACACATAAGAGTCTCTTCTTCAATAAGCTTACAATTTCATATGCATTATTACCAATAACCTCTGCACTTAAATGGCAACTAACCATGTTGCAGACGCCAGGGGGAGAACACAAGCTCAAACCATGTGAGAAGAATCATTGACAACAGAAAAAATAATTTATTGCAAGTAAATTGATTTAACTTGTATCTAAAGAATATAAAACAATATCCAAATTTTGAATTCCATATCAATTATTGCTGCATACATCAGACAGTATCTCTTTTCTACTATTATAACTGAATAAATAAAACTCTAAGACAGAAATGTTTAGATGCAAGAAGTCACGCATTCAAAAGGCCATGTTATAGGAAAATATAAGGTTGATAACATATCTATAGAATGTCAACACAAACCATTTCTCCACATCCATGCATTTAAGGGCATAGTGATGAGATCCTTATGTGCTCAAAACGTCATAAAAGGAAGGCCCCAATAAGAAACAGGAATAAAGTCTCAAGTCATTCAGCGGCATTCAGCATATCAGGGAGACATCCATCATAGAAGACAAATCCAAATTTTAGAACTTAATATCACAAATCTTGAGACAAATTTGAGCTCAATAAATGTGTCCATAGCAGTTCACAGAAGCCAATTCTTCAGACCTAAGCATCTGACATTATAGTTCTGATGGCTTTAAGTTGTTCAACAGTTTTCTTCAAAATTTAAAAATCCAATAATACAAAGTAATTCATTTTGCAGTAATAGGGAGATCACACAATAAGACAAGTACCAGAATTACCGAAATTTTGTTGTCAAGAAATCCAACAAAACGGAGTTTCACAGATTATAGCATCTGAAGACCATGATTGATAGCTTAAAGATAAAATAAACATCTATTCAGAAAACTCAAAACATTAACCGGAGAAATAAAATGGTAAGTTGCGAAGGCACCAGAAAAACAAAAATCAATCAATCAACCTGGAGAAGATGATTGACAAAACCTCATCAAAAGACCAAATAACAATGAGCTTCAGCAACTTGATCCTGACCAAAAATATCTCTAAAAATTTCCATCTACAGCATCTCAAAAGATCATAACGAGCATTCCAGAGAGCGACAAGAAAAGGAAAAAAAAAAGGAACAAATTAATATCATTTCAGAAAAAAATTGAGAAAGATGACAAATGCGAAAGATCCATAAAACACCATTAGCGGGATTAATGTAAAATACAGGTAGAGAACAATGATCTTTTGATTCAGCATTGATAATTAATTGATCAACCTATGCGGAAAACCAATCACACAACCACTCCATACCCAATCGAACAACCACTCCACATAATCCACAAAATCACGCACCAATCAACGAAAATTAAATAAAAACCACCCAATGACACACTGCACAACACACCACAAATCGCATACCCAATAAAAAAAAACCAAAAACCTACCTTCTCAAATCAAATCCACACACAACACGACTTACCTATCAACGAGGCTTTGTCACGCAGAAGCGAGAGGAAGGGAGACCGAGAGGAAGGGAGACCGAGAGAGAGACGCGGAGAGAGACTGAGAGGAAGGGAGACCGAGAGGACAAGATGCTTTGTCACGCAGTAGCAATGGTGGATACGGTGGCAGCTGCAGGAGCAATGGAGGTAACAATGGCAATGGCGGATGGTCGATTTTACGGTAGAGAGAGACGCGGAAGGAGATCGAGAGGAAAGAAAGATGAAATTCGTAAATAGGGTTAGATAAAATTTGGGAAATTTTTATTACTTTTATACGGCGGTTTATAGAACCGCTGTAAATAAGTTTCCGTAAACACATTTTACGGCGGTTTTTAAAAACCACCGCAAAAGGACGCAGTATATAACCTCCTTTCTTGTTCATCAACATTTTCAAATTTATACTCTTCTAGTAACAATCAATTAATTTTTTAAGACTACAAAAGAAAACATAAAGAGAAACATATAATTTATGTCAAACTAAATAAATAAGAATTAAAAAATCCAAATTGTACAATTGAATAAAAAAGTAAAAATAAATTATATTAATTTATAAATTTACATTGTTGTATGAAAGGTTTTTATATCTTAAAGACTAAAGAAAATGAAAAGATAATGTAAAACTTGAAAATAATTAAGTTTTTTAAGAAAAGGGTACAAGAGTGATTATCTAAAATAAGGGGACCAAAACAATTTTTTAAACTTCAGAAGGGCCAGGCCCCCCTAGGTCTCTATGTAGGTTCGCCATTGAGATATGGCAAGAGTGTAAGTAGCCAGGCATTAGTGATATGTCAACCTATCTCAATAAGTGATTTCCCTTAGGCTAAATCAAGGTTGTTGGTGAAGTTTTCCTACTAAATTATGTATATATTTATTTACTAAAATCTTATTATATGTACAATTAACTTCTTCTCTCTCTTAGACAGAATGACAACTATGATGAATTTTTTAAAATTTTTATTTCCCTTACATCTAACCACAACTTAATTGGTTATTTAAAAAAAAAAAATAATCTGATAGAACTGTATATAGACAACTTGTACACTTATTATTCGAGTGAGACTTATAATAAAATGCGAACAATGGATACCCTGCAAGCAGAGCTAAAAATTGCTTCCCACATCCAGTTGCCCAGAATGGATGTGGTTATTATTAAAAAAAGAAAAAGAAAAAACCTCTTAAGACTATTTTGTGGATTAAAATTATCATGAAATACAACCGATCAATGGATGCTTGTTCTCAGCTAATCCTTGATTAAAAGATCATAATAAAAATTTAAAATAAATAAAAATTCTTAAAAAAAGATATAAAGTATTGATATATTAATGCTGAAGATTTGTGATCAACCCATTAAATTAATTACCTTCATTCGACAGGTGTTGTTGTAATAATAAACCAATAAAATTTGTTTTTTGGATCAATTTTTGTTTCTTGAATTTTTGTTTCTTCTACTTTTCTTACCTTCTCTTTATGAACTTGTACACCCAACATGCTGCACTGAGTAGTAACAAGAATAATACGAGCCTAGGACTGCAACTTGCGGAACTCAAGAACGAAAATAGGTATAATCCTAATCCTAAACATTGCATTGATTAATCCATGAAGAAACATTTAGTGGAAATGAAACTGAAGGGATGTGCCATATACGTACATACCTATGATAAGAAACAATTTGACACGAGAATGTGCATGGTATATCATACGTATTAATGCCAGAATCTCACATAATCAATAACCATTTCACAAAATCAATCACCATTAAACTTAACCTTTATTCCTATTGATTTTTTTTTCCTTTCTTTATAATTGATGACACAACTTTTTTATTCTTTCCTTCTTTTGTTGTTACCGTTACTTCATTTTCCTTTATTATTTTTAGTTTTCTTGTATATATGTATTCCCTGTACACAATATCAATAGATAGTGAACTGAAATTCATTCATTCACCAGTTTTTTACATGGTATCAGAGCCAGGTTCACTGGCTTCTTATCTCTTTTTTGTTCATCCTTTGTTCAAACATGTCCACTAGCTCATAAATAAAAAGATTGATTTATCTGATGTCTTGTCACCATACTTTCTTCATCTGTCGGATCATCCGGGAGCTATTCTTCTTTCTAATGTTTTAACAGCTAAAGGTAATTTTTCAAGATGGAAAAAATCCATGAAGATGGCATTGAATACTAAAAACAAACTTGGCTTCATCAACGGTAGCATTGAGAAACCTTCATCAACTTCTCCAGAATTGAAAGTTTAGAAGCGATGTAACGATATGGTTCTATCATGGATGCTCAATAAAACCGAGAAAGATCTTGCCAGTAGTCTACTTTATTGTGATACTCCACGATCTCTGTGGTTGGAATTGGAGGAGCGACTGTCTCAAAGTAACAATCCACGTATTTATGAACTTAAGAAGGCCATATGCAGCCATCAGCAAGAGCAAAAACCGTTGGTGGTATATTTTAATACATTAAAATCATATTGGGATGAGTTATCTGCACTAACCACTATTTCTTCTTGCACATGTGGAACTTCAAATGAATTGCAGGGATTGTAGGAAATTGAAAAAGTTTTTCAATTTTTAATGGGTCCAAATGACTCATATTCTCAACTACGAAGTCAAATCTTAGCCACGGACCCCTTTCCAAATGTTAGAAAAGCATATTCCATCATTCATCAAGAAGAACATCAATGTATTCTCCATGTTTCCGATCAACCATCCATTGAATCCACTGCTTTAGCAGTCAATAATAAGCCTTATATGGCTAATCGGTCGAATCAACATCAACGTAAACAAGGAGCACAAGAAACACAAGGAAGAGGTAGACCTTATTGTAATTATTGCGAAAAACATGGTCATATAAAGGCCAAATGCTATAAAATTGTTGGATACCCACCGAATTGGAAACCTTCAAATCGTCAACATGTAGCAGCCCCTGTTAGCACCAAGTCACAACAATGAGATGAGCTTTCTTCCCATGCTATTCAGAATGGGTTATCATCATCATCTGGATCTTCAATTCAAATTCCTGGTCTTACTAATGAATAATTTAAACAATTATTGTCTGTACTTTCAACAACAGAGCAATCACCTACTACAAATTTAGTTGGTAAAAAACTTCCTTCTTATAATTCTGTTTCAAATACAAATGATAATTCATGGATCATTAATAGTGGAACATCTGATCATATGACACCAAACTTATCCTTTTTTTTTAAATTATGTTTTTCCACCTCATGCAAAATCTATTAGACTTCCAAATGGCTCTACAATTTCTACTACTAAAAGTGGATCTATTGAGTTGTCTCCTTTTTCTAAATTTAAATGATGCTCTATTAGTTCCAAGTTTTAATTTCAATCTCTTATCTGTAAGTAAGCTAACAAAAGATTTGAATTGTGCTGCAATTTTTTTCCAACATTCTGTGTTTTTCAGGACCTTTTGTCGAAGTAGCTGATTGGAGTGGGTAAGGTTTGAGATGGACTATATCACTATGAACACATCAATAGCCCTGCTCAGTTCCCTTCAATAATGAACGTTACTAAGGAATCAAGTTCTAATCTGTGGCATCTTCGGCTTGGTCATCTTTCCAAAGAACGAATGCAACATTTGTCTTTTCTGTATGATATTTCATCTTTCAACTCATGTTGTGAAGTATGTCATCTTGCTAAAAATACTCGAAATCCTTTTCAATTAAATAAATTTCGTTCAGAAAAACCTTTTGAGTTAATTTTTTGTGATATTTGGGGACCATATCGCATAGCTACATACACAGGCGCATATTATTTTCTTAGTATAGTTCATGATTATACTCGTTGCACTTGGGTTTATCTCATGCGTCATAAATCTGAAACTAATCAATTGTTACAAAATTTTTACTTCATGATTAAGACTCAATTTCAAACACCTATTAAAAAAATTCGTACTAATCAAGGAAGTGAATTTTTGCTTTCTAATCAAATCAATCTTTTCTTCAAAAGCATGGAATCTTGCATCAATGCACTTGTGTTGAAACCCCTCAACAAAATGGGGTAGTCGAATGAAAGCATCGACATCTTTTAGAAGTTGCACATGCATTACGATTCCAAGCTAAATTACCATTGTATTTTTTGGGTCATTGTATTTTAACTGCAACCTATTTGATAAATCGTATTCCTACTCCTAATCTACATGGGAGAACTCCTTACGAAATGGTTTTTAAAACCAAGCCACTATATAAACATCTTCATGTTTTTGGATGCCTTTGTTATGCACACACCAAAAGTGTTAATCATCATAAGTTTGCTCCACGTGCCACCAAATGCATCTTTCTTGGTTATCCTTTCGGTTATCATGGATACAAAGTTTATGATCTTGCTAAAAAAAGACTTTTATTTCTCGTGATGTCTTTTTTATTTTTGAAAATGAATTTCCTTTTGATAAATTACCTCATGATATTTCTGATAAACATATTTTACCTCTTCCTGTTGTGACTTTTCAAAATGAACTTACTCAACCCCTTGATACTTCCGTTCTTGTTGACCCATCTATACCTATTCAAACACCACCTATTCGATGGTCACAACGACAATCTTTCCGTCCTCACTATCTTCAAGATTATATTTGCTCTAATGCTCATCAAAGTCCATCTGGAAACTCTTCCTCACTTTATCAGCCCTCGACAAGCTCTTTATATCCATTATCTAATTATCTCTTCTATGATAAATTTTCTTGTCATCATGTGGCTTTTCTTTCAGCCATCTCTAATGATGTTGAGCCTAGTACGTACTCAGAAGCTGTGAAGCATGCTCAGTGGCTTGATGCGCCACTACAACAAAAAAGGTCTTTTGTGTCGGCCGAAAAATGACATATATCAATATACATGTCAGTCTTCGCACGACATAAATAGACCTGTCACATATTCTATACGTGTCACTTGGTCAAACCGACACAAACATATGTGTCATTCACAAACAGGCATGTATTAACAAATATGTGTCATATAGTATCGGATTGTACCAAATATGTGTCCATCAATAAGTGACACATATCTTGTGTCGGTCAAAGAACGACATGCTAGTGTCATTCGTTGACTGACACAAATCTTGTGTCGGTCACAGAACGACATGCTAGTATCGGATTGTACTAAATATGTGTCCATCAATAAGTGACACAAATCATGTGTCGGTCAAGGAACGACATGCTAGTGTCATTCGTTGACTGACACAAAACATGTGTTGGTCAAAGAACGACATGCCTTTTTTTTTGAAAAAATTACTATTCACATAAAAAGAAAAAAGATAGTACAATATACGAGGGGCATACCCCAAGAAGAGTATTTAGTACTCACAAGTCCAAAAGGAAATAACAAAGCCCAAAGGCTTCAAACGAATAAACAGAATAAAAGCTAAAGGTCCCAGACAAAACGATTGTACATAGGCCCAAAACCAACCACAACATAGCCAAGATCACTCAAACAAAAAAAACAAAAGGGCGTATTAGCCCAATCTAGCAAAATAAAGTCCAAGAAAACAAACTAATGATGAAGACCCCATATGGCACGAAGTTGAGGAGTGATCACATACTTGGCCTCCAAGGTTAGAAGCCGAGAGCGAACCAAGATAAAAATCTCATCAATCACCTGACGACAAGTCTGACGACGCTGCTGATACACACGATCATTCCTCTCATACCATAGAAAATAAACTGTGGCAAAAAATACCAAACGTGCAAGGATATGCTCAAAATTCTTT
Organism: Boswellia sacra; assembly: GCA_013180625.2. Classification (NCBI taxonomy): domain Eukaryota; kingdom Viridiplantae; phylum Streptophyta; class Magnoliopsida; order Sapindales; family Burseraceae; genus Boswellia; species Boswellia sacra. The sequence continues at coordinate 115,347 of SNVD02008762.1, read as the reverse complement.
CTGCCCTGAAGATGAAGAGAAGCCCAATGAAGTAGAGTGAGCCAATCAGAAGATGGCCAAACAATGAGAGTCTTAGCTGTAATCTCCTCCCATACAGAAGACGAGAAAGGACATCTAAAGAAAAGATGCTCATGAGTCTCATTTGCTGAGGCACAGAGAACACAGCCCGAAGAGGATAACATGCCATGACGCTGTAATCGATCCATAGTACGAAGATGACCCAAGGAGGCAAGCCAAAGAATAAAAGAGTGTCTTGGAACATGGCCAGGGAACCAAAGAAGATGATGAAATGAATTCACGGCTCGTCTACTCCGTAAAAACTCCCATGCGGAGGCAATGGAGAAAACTCTAGAGGTGTGGCCCTTCCAAACAATACGATCAGGAGTCCCCATCATAGGCCAGAAGCTGATAGAGTCCCAAATTCGTCCAAGGCCCGATCCACCATCAGGAAAAGTCCAATCCCCATCCTGAATAATAGCGGAGACCTTGGCATCTGAGGAAAGACCTGTAGATGAAAGAACGACATGCCAGTGTCATTCGTTGACTGACACAAAAGGGCATCTCTTAAAACATATGTGTCGTTTTACGACCGACATTTACTGATAACATATGTGTCATTTTTAGGCCGACATCTAATTTCATTCACTGAGTGGCACATATTTCATTGTTTTCGTGTAACTTTTATGTGTCGGTTTTTGCCCGACATATACCTTTCAAAATATATAATACATGTCAGTCTAGTTCAGGCTGACACGTATTATATATTTTTTATTTTGAAAAGTATATAATTTGTATATAATATATAATTTGTATATTACAAGATCCAAATAGCACATAAGGTGAAGATAAATGCATTGAAGCTTCAAAGCAGACAAAATAAGGAATATATAGATCCTCAGTTCTTGTATAATGAATAAATAGAAAACCAGCTTCAATGCGCCTCATGTCATGTTCTAAAAACACATAATCAAACATCATCCCTGTTATGTCTAATGAGTTAAGCTCATTTATACCAAATTTTAATTGACACATCAAATAGCAGAGGTAAGACTTGCTGAAGCAGCATTACATAAATGACAGGAAATCATTAGAACCAAAACCAAGCTGGTCTCATTAGTTCAGACTTCTTGGGTCCCAATTTTGATTTCAAACTACTTTTCTTAATTTCAATACAACCATTGGTATGGTTATCTCTGGGAAAATGATGCTTCCATACTTGATGACAACTGCACCAACAAAAGAACCATCTCCTAATTTCAACAAAAAGTTCAGGTCTTCTTGTTTATACAATACTGAAGTGAGATTCCTAGTTGCTGGCAATAATTTATTTAATGTTTGAACAAAAAAAAAAAAAACACATAAAAGTGGGTCATCTTCTTGTTAAAGAATATATTATGGTGTTTATGGTGTACAGATTCTGCTCATTTCCAGGTCCAATGTCATTGGTGCAGTTATTCCTTTTACATGGCATATGAAGTGTTTGGTTTATAGTGATTATAGAGGCACATACCAACATATGAAAGAGCACTCATCAGTGAAGATCTGACTCAACTGTGAATTGTGTATATGTTGCTGACTCGTGAAAAAACAACTTTCAGAATTTAGAGTACCTTGTATAGAGATAAGATCAGGACTTCCCACCATTGATCTAAGCCATTGAATTCTACTTTTTCCTTCTCTTCCTCCACTATAAATTCCACGGATAGCATACAAGGTTGTATGGAAACCCCTCCCTTCAATCTCCAGTTTGTCTATTCTAGGAATCCCTGGAGATAATATTTATACCTCAGCAAGAGTTGATGAGAAAAAGAAAAAAATGTGTCATAGCACAAGAAACATAATACTGAATCTTTTTATCATTCAAAAAGGATCATAGCTTCAATAACATCAAAGATACATGACAGAATCAAACTCCAAATTTCCATGATTAAAAGTCAGTCCTGAAGCCTCCAACATAATCTCAAATTTTATATTTTTAAGGAATCCATCCATAAAGGGCACCGAGAAAACTAATTAGAAAAAAAGAACATAATTATACTGAATTATAAAAATAAAAAACAAAAAAAAGATCAAGTTTCTAATACCAAGGAAAAAAATTTTAAATCAAAGTATTCCGATATTCTCTAACTCAGTAACAAATCAAAAGAGAGAGAGAGAGAGAGAGAGAGAGAGAGAGAGAATAAGTTTCCTGACTTACATCAGGAAAGGATTACAACAAGAATATGAGCTAAATATTTTCATTGAAACACGTTTATAATTTATTGAAGTGAACCTTGTCAATCTAGCTATTGAGTGCACCTCAAGAAATTAAAGCAATTGGTTAAGCTAAGTTAAACCATTTTCAGCTATTTGGAAAAAGAAACATGACCTAGCAGCACAGGAGAAGTCTCAGCATATGCTGGCTCACTTGACCTGCCAAACACATCAGTCATAATGCATTTACATTTAAGGCAATGACCAACATCCTCCAACCACACTTTGTAAGAACAGGAATGTTGTGAAGGTAAAGGTTCATAACATTTTGCAAGTATCCAAAGAATGGATATATTTGCAAGTTCTTCAGGCCACATCAGATGAACAAACAGTACTCTTAAGATTATAGCATAAGAGACAAATATAAAAATCAAAGCTCAGTAATAGGAACCAGCCATTCAATTATTATGAATATTGATATTACGTATCACAAAGAAGCAAGTACTGCAACATCTGAGTTGCCATTTAGAATAATTTCTAATGCTCCTTACAGAAAGCCAATACACAATCACACACACACACACCATCTAATTGAAACTTCGCAATAAAAGAGAAAAGAAGCAGCACCATACCATTGATATTGGATATCTTTCTTGTATTTGCTCCAAACACATTGTTGAATTTCACTCTTCGGGTCAACTTCATGAGCAGTGAGTACAACACCTTCCATCGCCTTTCCAGTACTCAAATTTAAGAGCTCCAGAAAATCCAAGAAATGATGAGATGAAAAATAAAAATCAAGACATTAGAAGAAAGGTTTATACTTCTTAGGTGGAAGTAAACGAATTTCACAACAAAAGAGTACACTGCATATACAAGTAAATGGAAAATATCATCAAATAACAGATCGGTTGAAAAGCATACCAGTACAAACGAGGAGCTTTCTGCAGAAGTATGTCACCACCAGAGACTACCCAATAAAATCCAACAATCCACCAGAGAAATGATGCCATTGTATTTATAGATTCACATCGTTTAGTGAAACTAAGTAAATCATCATCAAATCAGTAAGTGGTTAGTGATTTAATAAACCTCTAGTAAAATTACTAACACAGCATAAAACAACTAGAGGAAATTACATAGTAGGAAGAACAAAAACACAGTGAAAACTCAAATAACCACAAAACTCTAAATGGTTGTATGGTAACATATTTTGCAGCATATTCAATCAACTCCAACAACTTTAGAAAATAGAGAACTAACTTAAATGAAGCTTTCCTTTTAATTTAATCTGCTGGGTCAGAGAAATTAGCATATAGTTATCCAAAACAACATTCTGCATGATATATACTAGCATAAAATGCAGAACTTCTGATGCTCAGTTTTACCAACAATATGCAACCTGAGGCCCCTTTTTCATCTCTTATTATGTCTACCAAACTAAAATATGTAAGAAAACTTTCTCCTGCATGTTATGCCTCGATGAGGTAGAAAATTTTGAAAATTAGAACAATTTTGGAATATCTCATCTTCGAATATTAAACTTAAAAAATGATATGTCAAGAAAAATTTCTCAGGTCTACTCCCATAACTAAAATCTGGAATGTAATTCTCAGTTGTTAGATATATCCAACAATGGAGAATATTAAACTTAAAAAATGATAAAACCAACTTGACATATACATTTACCTTTCATACTAATTCTGTTTTGTCATTTCTTCTCTCGAAAGACATTCTCTTGTTAGCAATTATCAAATAATTTCTCTCCACCACCATAAGCTCCTGGACTTCGTTCTCAGATTCATAACAATTTCTCTAAATCAAGATTCAAGGAACAGAAGGAAGCAAAAAAAAGAATGAAGCAACATTAGTAATGCAAAGGTCTTAAAAGCTTGTGAGTGTAGAAAACTTATAAGCAGAAATCTTGTAATTGCATAAAGTTTGTAAATGCAAAAGACTTGAAAATGCAAAAGATGTATGCTGTTAATGCAAAAATTGAGTGCAGTAAGTGCAAAGAATTACAAAAACAAAGCTGGTTGTGGGGAGATATGTTGTGATATCAAGAGGTAAATGTGTCAAGTGTTCTACTAGTAGGGAAGTAGAACTTTGTTTTGAAAATTGTAACACAAAAAATTCAGCCTAAAATCAGTGGAGATGCTGATGGAGTTGAGGCTGAGCAGGGCTGCAAAATTCTGGAAATACTCTAAAGAGAAGAGGCAATGGTAGAAAAACAAAATGACATAGAGGAGACACTTGACGAACCTGAAATCTGAACAACTTCCTACTAGTAAGAGAGCTTGCTAGGAGAAGGAGAGAGAATGCATTAAGCTTGAGTCAAAGCGGAGAATTGATGAAATTGTGATTCAAGCTAATGCATTACAATAAGCAATTTGCTGCTGTGTTACTGTCTAGCTACTGCTAAAATTATTTTACTGTTTGTCTATTACTATTTGTCTCTAGCTATCTTGCTATCAGTTTGTTTATTGATTGCTATTGTCTTCTCTGTTTTGCCCCTGCAGTCAACTACTTGTAATGTTATTTATATTGATGTGGAGTGAGTCTAGTGACAGGGAGGTGTACAGCACACACAAAGAAAGAGCTAAGTGAGCTCTTGGTGCAGAAAAAGCCCCGCAAGCAAGGGAAGTTCTTTAGAGAAGGTAGAGAGCTTGAGCAGGAAATGTAGAGAGCATGGCGTGTGCTGCAGCTCACAGTATCTCCAGGTTTTATCACAGTTGGTATCAGAGCAAGGTATGGAAGACCTGAACATGGATAGCCCCAGACAAGTAAGATTTTCTGTTGGAACAGAAGATCTTGAAGTTGCAATGGCAAACCAGGAAATGGAGAAGGGAAAATTTTGATGGCAAGACAGTTTTTTGTTAATGAAAAATGATGATTCAAGCATGGCTTGGAAGCTTGGGGAACGATAAAGCTTTAGAAGATGGAGGAAAAGTTTCGAAAGATTCAACATCAAAGAAACAAAGCAACAGAAAATGAAGAGAGTTGTGTTAGCTCTCTAGTGATGCGCAGAAAACTTGTAAATGCAAAAAGTTTGCGAGTGCAAAAAACTTGTAGTGCAGAAAACTTGTGATGCAGAAAACTTATGTGCAAAAAATAAACTTGTGAATGCAGAAATCTTATAAGTGTAGAAAGTTCGTAAATGCAGAAAACTTGAAAGTGTAGAAGCTGTATGCTGTTAACGCAAAAATTGATTGCAGTAAGTGCAGAGAATTACAAAAACAAATCTGATTGCGTGGAGATAGGTTGTGATATCAAGAGGTCAATGTGTCAAGGTGTCTACTAGTAGAGATGTCACATGTAGAGAAGCAGAATTTTGTTTTGAAAGTTGTAACACAAAAAATTCAGCCTAAAATTAGTGGAAATGCTGATAGAGTTGAGGCTGAGGTAGAGCTACAAAATTATGAGAATTCTCTAAGAGAATAGGCAGAGGTATGACATAGAATAGACACTTGATGAACCTGAAGTCTCAACCTACACACTACTGCACTGCCTCTGATTCTAACACTTCTCAAGCACCTAACCAATTGCTCTCGTGTACGTCATCCTGCTCCTTTCAAGCTTACAGCCACTATTGCACTTCCTCTTGGGGGAGCTGTCCCACCTAAAGCCAACTTTGTAATAATCATCCCGAAAAAAAAAAGAACAAAATCCCCAACTCCAAATCTCAACAAAGCTTTATCCAGGTCAAGCACATGCAATTACAAAACCTCTAACAACTTAATTTCTAACTATTATTCTTCAACTTAAGCTTTATCAGAGGCAAAGAATGCTCTGATGTGTTTTCTAATTGAGCAATCGAGAATTGGAAAGTGAGTAGAGTGCAATTACAAGGTATAACTAACCAATTTGATTCTTTGAGCATGAGATATACCATTTGAATCCTCCCCTGTACACTTCTGGTCAATATCATTCTTATGAAAAGGAGACTGTCCTATGGTTCAAGTTGGATAGAAGACAGCAATGACATACCCATTGCCAACTATAATTAACTAAGTTTCCAGTGCAACTAATTAACGTATTAAAATGACATCAACCACTCAAACAAACCATGTTAAGGCTTTGTCCATACCCTTTTAGAAAGTAAAGAACGTCATTCTGCCAGCCTAGAGCTGTGTATATAATAGTTTCAGAGAGATTCTTTGATAAATTCATGATACGTGCTTTGAACTTGCTTCACTGCATTAAATCAAAATATCAAAATCCAAATTTTCTTAATAGGAGATGGGCATTTAAGTATCCTATGTCCAAAAAGACGACAAAAAACAAACCTCTATGGGCTAAGAAGGATTCTGCAGATGAAATTTTGAGCAAATATATGGGAATTTACTGACATAAGCTACACAATTTAGGCAATGGTAAGAGAGTTCAGTGGCATGCTTTACAACTCAAATTTTGCATAGAATAATTTTGCTAAAATGGACCGATCTAACTGAGTTTCAGTAGCCCGAAATCAAAAGAATAGCACATTTGGGGCAAATGAAGAAGAAAAAAGAGTGTACAAAGGATGACTACCAAATTTCCCAAAGACCTCATGTCCAGAAAAATTAAGATAAAACAGAGTACTTTGAAATCATCATCGATTGGGATTCTTTCATTAAGCACAGTTCTTCATTACTGTTGTTCCTATTGTCTTCTAATTAGGTTGAGCTCTCTGTTTCGAAAGCTTCATGGAAAGTTTTGCATTTGCCCAAATAAAGCTGGTAGTTTAATATCATAGGTTCAGTGTCATCCAGTAGATTTTCCTGAATATATTTATAACATAGGTTAATATGATAGTGCAACTCGCAGACTTGGCTAATATACATCCTCGAAATGGTGACTAAAACAAGGACAACCAAGCAATGTTAAAACGCTAGAAACTACTCAATTTAAGACATCAAAGGTCAAGAATGTTGCGAGTCAAAGGAGCTTGTTCACACCTTCATGGTGGCCGATATCAAACATTGCTTTCAAATAGTAACCAGTATCCATATCCTTTTGTAAGAGCTCGAAAATCTGCAAGAATTTTCAATGCAAGATGATTCTTGAGTGAATAATTTTCCAGTTAAGATAATTCTATGCAGAGAAAATCATGGCAATAGTAAAAAGCTTTTCCTTTAAAAATTCCTGTTACTTTCTAGCATTGTCCTAGTGCAGTCATACGTGAGCCTAGAATCCAAGGTCTGCCAGCTTGCACAATCTTAAAGATTCTAATCAAAATATGACATCAAAGCAGCAAATCGCTGCTGCAATTCAAAGGAAATATATTGCACCTTCATTTGTGCCTGATATTGAACATTGCTTCACACAATAACTTGTATGCAGACATATCTGTTTGTTTCAGCTTGCAAATCCGCGTGAATTTTCTATGGAAGAAGAAACTGATAGTGAATCAGCTTCCAATCAAAACACTTCCATGCAGTAATAAATATGGAAACAGTATAAGAAAGTTCGCAAACAACTCATCATGTACCTTTTAGAATTCTCCTTTTCTCATTAGATTACCATCTTTCTTTACCCTCTAGGCAAATCCAGATCTACAATCCCACCAGCGTTCCATTCGGAAAGATACTCCCATGAGACAAGAAATATTGTATATTGGCTGAATCTGACAAGAAACTTACATGATTTAGATGAAAAACAACAACATAATCCATTTATAAAAGACTGAAAAGAAAAAAATGAAAAAGAAAACTGTTATAAAGCATCATAATTAACAAATTTGTGCTTTCTAATTAAGTAATCAAGAACTGAAAACAGAGCAAATATCAGCTTACAACAATTATTCAGGTAAACATGTTAAGGCTTTGTCCATACCCTCTTAAGGAGAACCTCGTTCTGCCATCCTTGTATCATACATCATTTTTTAGGAGTGATACTTCAATAAATTCATCCCAAGTTGAATTCTCTTCCCTGAATCAAATCGAAATATCAAAATCAAGTAAAAGTATCCTAATAGCCAAAAAGACAATGAAAACAAACCTCTGTGAACTAGAAGAGGATTCTGCAAAGTAAATTTGGCGCAAATCGAGAAGCCTACTAACATTAGCTGCATCAATGGCACAACAATAAGAGGCACTCAGTGAGATGTTTAACATTTCAAATTATTTCAAGAGTAATTTTGCAGTCATTTATTACGAGTTAGCAGAGATTTGTCACTCCTTAATGATGCCTGATAGTAAATATCGCTTTCACCTTGTAGTATGTTACTGCCAACCCTGCAATGCCTGTTAAAGAAGAATCTCGTTGCATTAGCCTCTTATTATTACCATTCTCTTAAAAACTAAGTTATTAGAGGATAGGCACTAATAGTATAGCTTCATGCATGATGTGCATGGATGAATCATGTGTACTCTTTTACTATTCATTTCTAGGACATCTCTTATTCTATAGGCGTAAGAAGTCATAGATTTTTTCATGGACTAAAGGTTGTTATAGTCGGTAAGGTCTAAAAAGTTATGGATACTCACTTGGATTTATTATTCCTTTGGGGAGGGTTACCAACAAAACTAATGAGAAGGCAAAGACAAAATTGGACAGTAGATTTAGGCTGAAAGAAAGCCATTCCATAGCTGAGACATTGTGGAACCACGGCCTTGAGTAGTTGTCGATGAGACTGAGGTTTGTATTGATGAACCGGTCCTCTTGATCAAAAGCGTGGATTGTTGCTGCTCCTGATAGTGATTCTGCAAAGTGGTGGAGGATTGGAGCTCTCTGAATTTCTGACAAACGGGCCAGTTCTCTAGCTGTTAGTATGTAGTATTGCTGGAGTAATCACACGTAAAAACAGAAGGAAGTGAGTAATTGCTTCTTACAAGAGAACACAATTTCTATATGCTTATTGATAGTTAGTGATTATGGTTGTTAATATCATTTTTTTAGTATGGACAATTTATTATATGCACTTAGTTGTTCCTTTCCACATGTTTTGGCAGTAATCATCTATGGACAGATCAACATTGAAAGCAAATCTTACTCGGTACCATATGCAGATAGCAGTTATTGGAATGAAGATGACAAACACTTCCTATGCTACCTGTGACATCACTGCAATGGTCCCTAGAATCTGTATTATTGAGAAAGCGCACCAACCTAATATTGTTGCAAGTTTCAAGTCTAGGACACTTTGATCATTAGATGCCTGAAAATGACAAAATTTAAAGCCATCAGTCTTCTAAAGATTTGTATAAAAATAAAATTTAAGCATAAAAATAAGCCTCCTCTGTTTTCTTCAATGCTTGGGACAAAGCTTTCAAGACATCACCATGAATGATCTCCTCTACTGCTTTATCTTTATTGCTTCTATTCAACTGCTCCTTTAATTTTCTATCAAGTTCTAATCTTTCCCTGTCCCACTCACACTTCCACCTCCTCTGATTCTCCTCCCATTTCTTGGCCGCCCCTCTGTAACTACTCTTGAACTTCTTGTTTCTGGATCTTTTCGAATTCCAATCATCGAAATCCAAATCTACACACTGTGAACAAGAATCCCTTGGACAACTAGTAACAGAATCAGCTTCAGTTGCAGAATTCTTGTCAGAATCGCCATCATTGGCTGCCGCTGTTTTCAAAAGTTCAAACTTGTCATCCCATAACAACCCTTTGAGCTCTTTGTGAACAACTGAATATAGATTGGATAACAGATAATCCGAAGCATCAGGGCCGTTGAATCCATCATAAATCCTCACAAAAACACAACCATGTTCCTCCGAAACGACGACGTGTACACGATCCTCCCCTGCTTTTCCCTGAGCCCATTGAAGATTTTGCGACTCTAAAGAGTCATCGTCCTCCAATAAGCTACCGTCACTACTTACAGTTAAATTATTTTCAGCCCTGAATTGAAGTTATCGGCCCCGAGTTGATTAGATTCTTCGGAATCGACTGTAGCGGAATCAACGAGAAGTTGTTCGAGCAATCGAACGCCGTCGCTCGGTCGAAGCTATTGTAAGTGTACGAATCCACGATCGCCTTCGACAGCGACGTCGACGTATTCGCACTGACGGAGGCGTCCGATATCGTACGGACCGTTGTCGTCTCCTTTGTCGAGGGGGTCCGATATCAAAACCGATATATCGTTGTGGCAGCAAGCTTGTTCTCCGTTGTTGAAGCATACTGTAAGCTTCCCAAAGTCGTTTCCCATATTAAAACAACCCAGAAAGAGAATTAAAAAATGATAATAATAAAAAAATGATAAAAGAAAAGAAACGAAGTTGAAAGCTCAAAGAAGAATTGTTTGAGCTTTGAAGTTAGAGTTTTATCATTAATCGAAGCGTCATGGTAGATTTGCTTGTGTGAAGAGTGAAGAAGAGAAGAAGTTGAGACAAAGAAGAGTTGTGAATTTACACAGAGAGAGAGAGAGAGGCGATGCAAAGAGAGACAAATTAGGTCTTAGGGTTTTTTATCTTTTCTTTTATAGTTGATAAATATGTGTCACAGTAAAAAATTGTGTCATGACAATTTAACATGCCTTTTTAATAAAATGACATGTATGTGTTTGACTTAATATAGAAGTCTAATTACATGTCATTCTTTTAAAAAGTGACATAAAAAGTGACACAAAAGCTAAGTTTTCTTGTAGTGTGCTATGGCTAGTGAGATTAAAGCATTAGAACAAAATAAAACTTGGACTATTCAAGATTTACCTCCTAGTAAGAACCCTATTGGTTGCAAATGGGTATTCAAAATTAAAAGAAATACATATGGCTTTATTGAGAGGTATAAAGCCCGACTCATCGCTAAAGGATATACACAAACGGAAGGATTAGACTATAATGAGACATTTGCAACCGTTGCAAACCTTGTGACTTTTAGATGTGTATTGGCAGTAGTTGCTATCCGTGGCTGTTTCTTATTCCAATTAGATGTTCATAATGTTTTTCTTCATGGAGATTTGCATGAGGATATTTACATGAACTTACCACCTGGATTTCATAAACAGGGGGAGACTTCTCAGGTTTGTCGTTTGAACAAGTCATTATACAGACTCAAACAAGCTTCTCGAAATTGGTTTTAAAAATTTGCATTTGCTCTAAAGAAAATTGGGTACATTCAGTCACATGTTGATTCTTGTTTATTTACTAACACTCATCATTCTCATTTTACAATGGTACTTGTTTACGTTGATGATATTATAGTTGCAGGTAACCATTATGACTCCATAGTTGCTTTGAAGAATTTTTTACAGACTCAATTTCATATTAAAGACCTCTGTACACTCAAATATTTTTTGGGTATTGAAGTGGCACGTGCACAACGAGGAATTTTCTTAAATCAACAAAAATACGCTTTAGACATTCTTCAAGATATTGGGTAATCAGTTGCATGACCCTCTCACTTCCCAATGGAGCAAAACTTGTGACCCTCTAGCGATCAAGGAGAACTTTGCTCAAATCCAGCTCAATATCGACGTCCTGTAGGCTGACTCATTTACTTGACCATTACCAGGCCAGATATTGTCTACTTAGTAAACATTTTAAGCCAATTCATGCAATCACCAAGACAAACGCACTATGCTGCTACCATACGTGTTTTGCGGTACATTAAATCTTCTCCAGGTGCAGACATCCTTTTGTCCTGTACCATATCTTTAGAACTCTTTGCTTTCTCTTATTCAGATTGGACAAGTTGCCCTATAACTTGTCGATCAACTACGGGCTACTTTATCATGCTTGGCAACAGTCCTATTTCTTGGCAGACAAAAAAGCAATTAGTTGTGTCACAATCATCAGCTAAAGCTGAGTATCGTGCTATGGCGACAACAACATGCGAACTCATTTGGCTTAAAGCATTACTTTGTGATCTTGGTATAGACCATCACATGCCTATGACTTTACATGGTGACAATCAAGCTGCCCTTCGTATTGCAGCCAATCCAATTTTCCATGAACGCACGAAGCATATTGAAATAGACTGTCATCTTATCCGTGAGAAGTTAACTGCAGGCATTATTTTATTGACTCATGTCCCTTCTCGGCAACAACTAGCAGGCATTTGTACCAAGGCCCTTGGCAAAGATCAGTTCCAAGATTTTCTCTGCAAGTTGGGCATTATGAATCTTCGCTTCCCAACTTGAGGGGGAGTATTAATGCCAGAATCTCACATAATCAATCACCATTAAACTCAACCTTTATTCTTGCTGAATTTTTTTTCCTTTCTTTATAATTGATGGCACAGCTTTTTTATTCTTTCCTTTTTTTTGTTGTTACCGTTACTTCATTTTCCTTTATTATTTTTAGTTTTCTTGTATATATGTATTCCCTGTACACAATATCAATATACAGTGAAGTGAAATTCATTCATTCACCATTTTTTCAATACGTGATGGGTAGCATTCTTCTCGATAGTTATAACCTAGAGGACATTGGGGCAACTGTTGCTGCTCGAAGTATTACATATCAATCTACCTGCAGAATTAATAGGAGGCAGAAAATCATAAAATTAGAAGATCGTCGCTACATTCAAATCTTATCTTCTAAGATTACCGTGCCTGAATAGTATTTTTAATTTATTAAGAGGTTGAGAATTGAGTACCCGTGAATAATTGGTTATAGTTTCCGTGATCGCACAGACAATAGAAGCCTAAGCCGCTTAATTGTAATAAATAGTAATTATCATTATTGCAAAATGTATCGTCTGAATAAAGAAATTCTGCACATCCCCTTCTAATCTCTCCCCATTCCAGCGTTACACGAACGTATTTGAGATCTTTCAAAGCATAGGTATTTGTCAGGTAGTAGGACTCGAGCCAGTGTCTGTCAACCATGAAGATAGACTTGCATATTCTTAGGAGGTGGTGAATGAGGCCTGATGTGCTATAGTCAGCAACTATGGCCTGGAGGAATGGTGCAATGGAAATCATATCAACCATGACTTTCAATTCAATCATAAGTACAAACGGAGAGGCACTCATTAGTCATGAAAGACTTCTTAATCAGGATGACGGTGGTATAGTTATCACAACCTATGGTAGTGAGCCTATTTTCTATACTTGAAATGGAATAAGGGTTGCCGGACAGGTTAAAGCCGATGCTTGTGTTGCGCTATTCTTCGATGTAGTTACAGGAGTGTTGACCCTAATGGATACATTTGTTTAAGAAGACATGTATATTTTTGATATTTCCAAACCAATGCAGGTTAATATAGGCTTTTTAGAGCCAAAATAAGAGTTGCTGCAAGTTACCTCAAACCATTTATCGAAGTAGCAGTTGTCGTCCCCAATTCCGAAGGGGTATGGTATGCTGACATTACCACAAGTATCTTGATAATGTTGAAGTAGCGATGCTTTGATTGGCCAGAGTGACAAAATGGTCTGCAACAACAGTAGAAGCTAAAAAGCCATGACGATTAGTTCTCTCTCTCTATCTCTCCTTTTGTTTGGAAAATTAAAGGGGACTGGAGAGGTAACAAGTTATATTAATACCATCATATGTATCATTCCAGCTGGAAAGCAGCCACGAGAGAAACAGCGGAGCTCTTTCACTTTAATTTCCATTGAAATACCTCTGTTTTTAATTTGTCTGTTATGAAAAGTGATGTCCAAGAAAAGTTGTTGGAATTTGGCTTGCTCTGATACCACTTTGTTGGATATTAATACACAAGAATTTTGAAAACTCACTCTATATTTCTTTATTCCTTGAATTTTAAATTCCACACACACTTGAACAAATAAGAAAAACACTCTATTTATATAGTACTCATGGTAATTCTAATTCTTCTATGAATATAAATCCTAATTCTACTTGAACTTAATTTTAATTCCTAAACAAAACTTAAATGCTAAGACAAATAAAGTTAATTTCCAACAACCCCCTTAAACTTGATTTGTTACACCAAGTGAATCTCTAATTCTAATAAAGTCTTCATGCTTGAGTGGCTTGGTGAATATGTCTGCAACTTGATCTTGTGACTTTACGTACTCCACTTTCACTTCTCCTCTTGTGATGCAATCTCGTATATAATGGTAACGAGCATCAATGTGCTTGCTTCGATCACGGAACACTGGATTCTTTGCTAGTGCTATTGCTGACTTGTTATTAACACAAATCTTTGTTGGCTTTTCTTGTGACGTATTCAACTCCTTCAACAAACTCCTTAACCAAATAATGTGACGCGCACATGTAGTAGCAGCAACATACTCGGCTTCACAAGTTGACAATGTAACTATCGGTTGTTTCTTTAACACCCAAGTAAACGAAGTATCTCTCATGAAGAAAACACAACCAATAGTACTTTTCTATCATTATTATCTCCAGCCCAATCGTTATCACAATATCCAATAAGTTTGTAATTATCAAAGACTGAATAATACAAACCGAAATCAATAGTACCTTTAAGATAGCGAATGTTTCTTTTAGCGGTTTTGAAATGTGTAGTAGTTGGATTCTCCATGAAGAGACTTACTAGACCAACTGCATAGAGAATATCTGGTCTCGTACATGTCAAATACCGCAAGCTTCCAACTAAGCTCTTGAATAGTGTTGGATCAATGCTTTCTCCTTCTCCATTCTTGGATAGTTTAATTCCACATTCTACTGGTGTATTCACGGGATTGCTATCATCCATCTTGAAATTCTTCAAGATCTTTCTTGTATACCCTTCTTGAGAAATAAAAATACCATCTTCTTGTTGTTTAACTTCAATCCCAAGATAGTATGCCATAAGCCCAATATCAGTCATCTCAAACTCTTTTGCCATTGCCTTTTTGAATTCTTGGAACATATAGACATTATTCCCAGTAAAGATCAAATCATCAACGTATAAACACACAATCAAGATATTTCCATCTTTGATCTTGATGTAGGGAGCGTGTTCATAAGGACATTTATTGAAGCCCGTTTCTTGAAAGTATTTGTCAATTCGGCTATTCCATGCTCTTGGCGCTTGCTTTGACCCATAAAAGAGCTTTCTTCAATTTCAAAACTTTGTCTTCTTGACCTTTAACTACATAACCCAATGGTTGTTGAATATAAACTTCCTCTTCATGAATTTCATTTAGAAAGGCAAATTTCACATCCATTTGAAAAATCTTCCATTTATTTTGAGCTGCCATTGATATAATCAACCTTATTGTTTCCAAACAAGCAACGAGAGCAAACACTTCATCATAGTCAATGCCTTCCTTTTGACTGTAGCCCTTTACGACTAATCTTGCTTTGTAGCGTTCAATCTCTCCATTAGCATTCTTCTTTGTTTTGTATACCCATTTGACACCAATTGCTTTGTGCCGTTGCGGTAGTGAAGCAAGTTCCCACGTGTTATTCCTTTCAATAGATTTTATTTCGTCATCCATTGCCTTTCTCCACTTCTTATCTTGTGTTGCTTCTTCAAAGTTCACTGGCTCACAATCAGCAAAAAGACAAAAGAGAGTTAGATTATCAATTCTCTCGGTTACCTCAAAGATTTCTTATAGACTTCTTGTACGTGGACTTCCATCACTTGAGCTTCCACTAGATGAAGATGATATAGATTCTTCGTGTGAATTTGGTGAAGTGGGGAGTGTGTCACTCTCTTGTTCTACCTCTATGACTCGTTCGTCATCTTCCTCATCAATATAAGGAAGAAAATTATAATCTTCGTTAGGTATATTGCAATCCCAAGTGATTTCTTCATCAAGCTGCACATCTCGACTAATCACGGTCTTTTTTATCTTTGGATTGTATAATTTGTAACCTTTAGAACTAGATTCATATCCGATAAAAATCAATTTCTCACTCTTGTCATCTAGCTTAGTTCTCCTCTCATCTGGCACATGCACATATGCCACACTTCCAAATACTCGCAAATGAGCAATTCCAGGCTTTCTCTTACTTCAAGCTTCTTGAGGTGTTTTTCCTTATACACTTTTTGTTGGTGATCTATTAGCTAGATACACCGCACATGCCATAGCTTCTGCCCAAAATTCTTTTGGCATTCCTTTAGTCTCAAGCATGCTTCGTGCCATGTCAAGAATTATCCTATTCTTTCTCTCTACAACTCCATTTTGTTGGGGTGATCTAGGAACAGTTAGGAATCGTCGAATTCCATTTGTCTCACAATATTAATGGAACTCTTTAGATGTAAACTATCCTCTTCGATCAGTTCGTATGACCTTAATTTGATTACCACTTTCTTTTTCAACTATTGCTTTGAATTTCTTGAAAACCCTAAAAACTTCTGACTTTTGCTTTAGAAAGTACACCCACGTCTTCCTTGAAAAGTCATCTATGAGAAGGAGGAAATAGTTGCTATTACCAAGAGAGCTTGGCTTGATTGGACCGGACACATCTGCATGTACAAGCTCAAGTGGCTTTTGAGCTATTGAGTATGACTCTTTTGGAAAAGATTTTCTAAATGGTTTTCCAAGTAAGCAACTTTCACATAGTTGATTTGGATGATTGATGTAAGGTAATCCTCTCACTATGTGCTTCTTTGACAATAATTCCCGTCCTTCAAAATTAAGATGCCCAAATCGAAGATGTCAAAGCCATGACTTATCCCTATAGCATGCTTCGAGACATTTTGCAACATCATTTTGGATATTAAGCAAGAACATCTTATTTTCAGACATAGGAACTTTTGCTATAAAATTTCTTTTGTTATCTCTTATGGAGATACTATTATCTTTCATATGGATGTCATATCACTATAAGAAAATTGGGCTTATGTGTCACTTTATTTGTGTTGGTTTCTAAGAAAATGACATATATGTTTTATTCAAAACCAAGTAAAATCATATGTGTCATTTTTATAGGAGTCTGTGCACAATTTTGTGTCACAATTTTAATAACTGACAACAAGTATAACAATTAAATAATAAATCAAACAAAAGGGAAAGACTTAAATGCAGCCGGCCCTAATTTTTCTAAGATAGTTTTTCTTCATCAACGATTATCATCTCCAACTTCATTGATGAACTTTGTCATCATCATCAGCTTTTTTCCTTTGAATCATCGTCATTATCGTATCCAATCTTGAATAGTCTCATCTCTTCTCCTGATTATGCCCAATATGCTTGTCTCACCGCTCTGAATCGATTGACTTCATCTTCTGAAGATCCTTCTTCTCTTGATTTGTCGTGTAATAGATTTGTGGTCTCAATCAATGTGCCCTAATATCTCATCACCTTCTTCTCTCAATCTTTGAAGCTTCGTCATGGTTTCATCTCTGCTCATCTCATGCTCTCTTCAAAAAGATGACGAGATATGAGGATATAGATTTAATAGAGGTGAACTTTTGTTTTGTGTTTCTTTTCCTGTTTAGTTTCTTCAAATATCCAGGCATTTTATCTTCTTTTTCTTTTACTGTATTACAGTTTTGTTAATACAATTTTTTTAAACAAAAGAGAGGTTACAGAGGACCAAAGTCGAGTACAGACTGGGTAGTTGATTGGGTAATGAACAATTATGATGAGGTTCAAAGTTTGCCAATTTATGTTGGAAGAGTCTCTGTTAACTACACCGTTTCGAGAATAGCTCCTATCATCGATGCTAGTAGGGAACAAATATTTATTTTTATTGTTATTATACTCTTTTTATTTTGTAAAGGCAAGATAATACACATAATTGTTTTTCAAAAGTAGTGACCAGATTTACTTTTAGTTTTTTTTTTCAATTATTGTTTAAAAAACAAGGACTCTATAGAACTTGTATATCGAGCATAGATTGTTGGCTTTACTATACATGTATATTTTAATGTTAATTATGCTTTAATTTTCCATTAACGAAGTTAAAGGCTCCACCCTTACTGACTGATATTTGATTATGTTGTAATAAAAAATATTATAATTAAATCTTAGTGCAATTTTAATTTTCTCTGCAGTTCATAATCAAGAGCAGATTTGTTAGCTATTTCATTGGTTGTGACCAATGCATTGACTGGTCCCTGTAGGCATAGAATGTCAAATGATATGACGTGCTCTAATGGCAATTAGTAAAGAAATTTGGAGAAGCAATGAGGAAGGCTGAGTATTTGGCTAGCAACATGTGGCAACACTGTAAGTTTTATATTTTTAATTTTTTTTAATGAATTTTAGTTACTCAATTGTTGTGCTGTGTGAATGTGAATTGATTTCATCGTGGGTTTTAGAGTTGGTGTGATTGGAATTGTTTTTAGATTGAATTGGTTGGTTCGGTTGAGCTAAAACAGATGTTTAATCATAGTTATATGCACATATAAACATGATTATGAATGTAAAACTTGAAGAAATCAATGAATTTAACTACTGAAACTTTAATTTGAACAGGATAACAGTTCAGTTGCGAGGATTTTCTGATTATTTAAATTATTGTGCTTTTGTACACAACACACCTTTCTTTATATTTCTTTCGTATGCGTACACACGCAAATTACATCTGCATGCAAATTCCAATACGCAACTTGTTTTTTTCCTTTTGAAATTCAATTTTCAACATAAGTAGTTAGGCGTGATGTGCTTTCTTACATACAGTTACGCACGTTTGTGCATGCAATGTTATTGGTAAAGAAATTAATATTTCATTCTTTTGCACAAATAAGATATATATAATTACTTTTCATTTATTTATTTACTTTTTAATAAAATACAAATAACTATTTGGATTTCTAGTTTTTGAAATTGTTTAGTCAAATTTGATAAATCCATTTGAATAAACAATTAATTAAAAAGAAAGAAGTGGGTTTGATCAACTTGATAAATCTGTGAATATTTGTATTTCTTTTAAGTGATTTTAAATGTTGGTAGCTTAATGTACCAAAGTGAATGTTTGGCTGATATTAAATTTTATAGATGGTTGAAGCTTAGATAAATAAATATTTAATTTTCTTAATTCAACGATACATATAATTGAATTGATAAATTATAATATGAAATCTACTTAATTAAATATAATTTCTAATATTAAATTATAAAATTTAATCGAAATTTTAAATTAAAAAATTCTCAAGTACTAATTACTTAGTCTTTTAACAGCTCCTAAGTTTCATTCCATGATAATAATATAATAATTTAGTAAAAAAACTATCAAATGATGTAAAACTACTCATTATGCTTCCTCCTTTTATTTTATTTATATATAATACTTATTATTTCTTATCTTTAATATATAAATACTCCTTACTCTTCTGCATTTAAATTTTCTTTTTATAATTTGGATTTTTTTAATAATTGAATTGTCGAGAAAGAAAGGTAGTCAATTATTTCATGATTTTTTTTACTTGTTTATTTGTACTATATTAATTATAATTGGATCCTTATTTGTTTATTTATTTATTCATGGATATTCTCATTATTTGTAATAGAGGCTTTCAGACCTACTTTTAAGTTATATAGATTCTACTTCTTACGAAATAGTTTACTAATCGATTGGAGGTTGCTCATATTGGTGATATAATAGCTCAGTCAATCAGTCCTTTTGTCCATACTACGTCAAAGTTGAATTTAAATTTTTAATGAGAAGTATAAGATATTTTATAGCTTATCTTTCTCTTTTACTCGTTACACTTGCACATAAAAATTAATCATTTCCTTGGCAAGCATCGATCAAAGCAACGCAATAGGTAGCTGGAGATATCTAATATTTGATTAAGTCATCATTTTATTTAACACCAGAACCTTTGAGCTGTTCTGCTTGCTTCTGGTTCTTGATTGAAGTTTACAAATTTTAATGAGAGTCAAAATTATATTCTAGGTTTCCTTTCACTATCTTAAGATAAGACTTGAAACTTGGTTGGAAGTAGAACTGATTCAAGCCGCTGGATAATCTTTCAGACCTGATTCGATTTGTTTTTCCGTTTTGCAAACTTGTGTTCTGCATAATAATTATTTTTACCCTATAATATAGATGGATATGATTGGGCACATTTAGCTTTTCTTAATCATATCAACGTCAAATATGAAGGTATAAATTTATGTAGGTATTGGTGCTTGTGGTTTTCTCGATCTTAAATGCTTGTGGAGTCTACTGTAGCTTGAGAACAGAACACCTATAAATATGTAAAGTAATGACACCTGTAGCTGATGATTGTTGTCATTCATAGACACATTTGGTCTTCGGTGTGTGATTATTTTGGGTTTAATTTTAACTGTCATGTGAATGACTTGGACATGTATCGTTGATTTTTTTTTAAGTTTTTAATTAATGGTAAATGCTCCGCTACAGTAAGAGCAGGGGATGAATATATACAAGTTTGACCCAGTCCTAGTAGTCCAAATTAAATTAAAATTTTAAATGAACCTTATGATGGGGATTTCTTTTAATTATTAATCTTAATTAGTAGTATTAGTATGCTCTTTTTATTAGCTAATAGCTAGCTTTTACTGTTTGGCAATGGAATTTCTATTGAAAAGAGAACGAATAAATCATTCACTTCATCACTTTGTCTTTCTCTTGTCATGGCAGCTTTCGCTTTCCATTTCTGTTTTCTCCAATCCAAGTATTTTAGGTCCAGTCATAAAGTCTAGAGTGATAACATTCTTTTCTTTAATTTTAAAATCCGTTTGTATGGTATTGATAGATAAAAATATTAGTTGAAATTTCTAAAATCATTCAATAGAGCTTCATTGACTTTTGTTCTTTGAAAACTGCTTTATTACATGCTTGCTTTGAAAATTTTTTATCGAATTAAAATAATTGAATTCATTATTAATTGTTTATCGAAATGTAGGAGAATAATGCACCGCTTATTTTCCATATTGAATGTAAGAGTAGTAATGGAAGATGAATTGCAATTGGATAAGGAATTTTGGCAATGTGTTACATGAAAATGGCAAATTTATATTTTTGCCTTACAACTAGTTTGATAATGATACTGAGCCTGAATCATTTTTCCCCTGTAAATGTGGTTCTTATCATCTCACTTTACAGTAATTATTTTCATGTGTGTGCCTAATGACATTCTTGCATTGCATTGATCAGGCTGCTAGTAAATCTAGCATTATCAATAGTCTGATTGGACATCAATTTCTGGTGAGTTCAATCAATATTTGTTGAAATATAAATCTAGATTGATGTAATTCTGACAACTATACATATCTTCGTTGTTGAATTAATTAACTTAGGCAGTTGATTAACTGCACCAGAGAATTTTTAGCTCTTTTCGGCAATATTACTCTGGATACAAAAAAGAAAAATTTATAATAAGAAAGGAAAAAAAAACCCCAAAAGTCAGTGGCAGTTAAAGCAAGTAATTGCTTGATTCAAAAGTCAAGGAAAGGTTAAAGTTACAGTTAAAAGAAAATAAAAAGAGGTTTTCTTTGGCCTTTGATTAGGGAAGCAAGTAATGGTGGCCCTTAACATAGCCTAGTTATTGCGAGTTGTGTTGCTACCTCTTGTCATAACATAGCCTAGAGGAATTCAATATAGGTGATTCAGGGGATTTGAATAATGAGTCCAAACGACCAAGTCCTAGGCCGCTCTCATGGGGCCTTACAAAATTGTGCCAACCCTTTTCATCCTTAATCAGATAAGGCTGAGTTTTGAGTTGTTCAATTAAATAATTTGTACATGGCTACATGTTAATGTAATGCCTTACCTCTAAAATCTAGCCTAGGGTGAATGGTAATGGCATTCCTGTTTCAGCCCAATACATAACATTTTATAGAGTGTCATTTCAAAGATAAAACATTACCAAGAAATGATAATATCATATCATATTTTATTGGAACTAATGGCTAGATATAACACCTCTATTATGATTTGTCTTGTTTATTATTATATATATTTTTTTTTTTGGGTTCAAGATAGATATTGATCATATAGATTTTGTCAGCTGATTCCTTTTTATTTTTTCTTCCAAGTAGTCATTAAGAAGCGCATTTTCTTCACAAAGTGGTTATATCATGCATGAATTTTGTGCTTAGCCACCTTGCATGAACCACCCCAACCTCTACCTCTCTAGCATTGACCTGCAAGTATCATCTCATGTTAACCAGACTTTTATACCAATTTTAAGATTAGATGTTGACCATTAATATACTCTCTACAGTGCCCAAAACTGTCCTTTCATTGAGCCAGAGTTTGATCGCCTAAAGCATGGTTGCCCTGATAAGCTCTATCTTAAATACAGATAGAAGCCCACTTCATGCTAGCTGCCAAGGTAAGTAAATACATATATGTATTAATTCCTGGTTGGTAGTTTGATATTGTTTGGATGTGAACTAGATGATGAAATATTTTGGATTTCTTAGATGGTCATTGGTTGTGTTTTCATTGGGTAGTATTGTTCAGACATCCTTTTTCCATGTTTTATCTTTTCCATCAAGTCATGCATGCTAGCTTCGAAAATTATTAAAGGCAGGTGGAGCATTGCTTTTTTGTCCTAGAAATTATTCTATTTTCATTGGTATTTTGATATTGATAATTTTTTCTGTGTTAAGACCTTTTGAGGCAATTTTTGTGATGAGGATAGTAGTTGATGTGGGCTGACTCTGCATCTGGAAAGATTGAGAAATTAGTTTAACCATCAATAAAAAATCCCACTAATTAAATAGTTAACTTGGAAGGATTGATTAACATTATATTGATGGTTATATTGTACCTGGTCCTCAATAATAGCTCCTACTATTACTTGCCCCTGCCACATATGAAGAAACTGAACAATTTATGTTATACATAAAGTAAGAATGAAAAATACTTAAGAGAATAAATTGGTAGTTACCTTAGCCCTTACTCTTCTTGCATTGGATGGCACAAGCCTACATTTCTTTCTATTATGGGTTGAAGAGTTGCAAAAGTTGTAATAAAGCATGAATGATCTCTTATTCCTTGAAGTAGATTCATGTGCCTCTCTTCTTCTTAGTTTCTTAGGCCTTCCAACCCTTTTTGTCTTTACAGGTTGCAGAACTGGAGCTCCATTACTTTCAGGCCAACTAGTCTGATCTGGTATGAGGTGAAACAACCTTGCATATGTCTTCATGTAATATTCAACTGTCAAATATGGATCAATGTAATCATCAATTAACCCTTATCCTAGAGTAGCAAATAGCCCCCATGGCATGTTTGCGTGGTATTCCAGCAATTGACCATGCACCATAGTTACATGTTTATTAGAAAGCCTAATCTCAAATGTCCTAGTTCCATTCATGACCTCAAACTCCAAGTGACCATAATGAATCAACTTTAACAATCTACCTTCATTCATCAAAGTTGTAACATCAGCTTTCACGTTGGGAGGCATATGACAATTCCATTTTGTAGCCAATATCTTTTTCTTTTGGAATATTATCATCATTTTCTTTCTAATGTGGTTCGAAAGACACACTATTGGTTTAGACCTCCATTACCCAAGTAAGCTATTAAAGCACTCACTAAAGTTGTTTATGACATGATCAATTTTTGCAGTTTGGTAGTAACAGAGTGATTTGGCTTTGAAGCTTTTTAGGTGAAAGAATTAATGCACAGTTGTGTATGATGAAATGTTTTTTCTGTAATTGTTGAGTTATTACATTGTTTTTGCTATCTAGGCGTTCTTGTATATATATATATATATATATATATACACACACATATAAAATCAGATTTCTAAAAATATTAAACATATAATACATGTCGACTTGAATTCCAAATTTAGGCTGACATGTATTATAAATCTTCGAATTTACATGTCGGCCAAAAAACGACACAAATAATACTAGTCACTTCCTATTTTATGTATTACATGTCGGCCAACAAACGACACAAAATATCATGTGTCACTCCGTAACTGACACAAAAGAATTATCCTATGTGTCGTTCGACGACTGACATGATTTTTGTGTCACTTACGAGCAGACACATATTTGTTGAAAACTGACACGTTTATGGCAAATATTTACTCCATACATGTCTGTTTCTAAATGACACATATTTCTTAATATTTTGTGTCGGTTTGACCAAGTGACACGTATAGGAATATGTGACAGGTCACTTTATGTCGCGCGTAAACCGACATATATAGTGATATATGTCATTTTTTGGCCGACATAGAAGGCCGGTTTTGTTGTATTGTATATCTCTTTTCCAAAAGTTACCCCAAACTTAAGATATTGTTCTTCATGTTTGGCACATAATAAACATTGGATATAAATTGATGTTTTCCATTCTTCATGCGGATAAGAATGTTACCTTTACCCTTTACTGAAATTTTTGAATCATCACCAAATGAGACATTCCCACTAACAGATTCATCCAAATCTGCAAACAAATTTCTTTTTCCACACATATGGTTGCTAGCTCCAGTGTCAAGATACCATGTATTTTCTTGGCTTTCGTCATTGTCTTTGCGAACCAGTAGTAAGGTGCCACTTGCTTCGGTTTTTTCTTCCATATAATTTGTTTTTTCTTCAACTTTTTTAGGTGCTCTACATTCATATGCATAATGCCCCTTTTTTTGGCAATTAAAGCATTGAATGTGAACCTTACACTCACCCGCATAATGTCCATACTTCTGACAAGTGTAACATTGGACTTGTGACCTCCCATATCTTGAATTTGAGTTTCCTCTTCCACGTCCTCTTGTAGTATTTTCTCCTCGATCATTATTGTTGTTGGTAGTGGAATTGTTATTCCCACCTTGTCCACGACCATGATTCATACCTCGTCCTTATCCTCGGCCTCGACCTCGATTTTGACCTAGATCTCGACCATGTTGACTTCTTTCATGACTTTCTTCCTTCTCCTTAATTTGTGTTTTAAGGAGTTGTTCTAAAACATTTTGTTTTTTGTATTTCTCTTCATGTGCTTGTAATGTACCTTCAAGTTCGTCAATTGTCATTCCTTCCAATTTGTCACCTTGTTCAAGAATTTGAACTATGGTATTAAATGATGAATCCAAAGAGTGAAGTATCTTTTTTATAATTCTTGTATCTTCTATTTTCTCACCATTTCTTCTCAATTGATTTGAAACAATCAAAACTCTTGAAAAGTAATCAGAGATAGACTCACTTTCCTTCATATGTAACAATTCAAACTCACCTCTTAAAGTTTGTAGACGCACCTTTTTTACTTTTTCTTATCCTCCATGTGATTTTTCAAGTTTTTCCATAATTCTTTAGCAAATTCCATATCTCCATATTTTTCAATTTCAACATTATGTAATGCTTCTTGAATGAAGTAGCGAGCCTTCTCATTTTGTTGATATCTTTTTTCAAAATCACTTTTTTGTTGTTGAAACAATGCTTCAATATTTTGTGGCTTATAAAAGCCTTTTTCAATAATTTCCCAAACACCATTCGCTCCAAGGATTGATTTCATCCTTATACGCCATATTTCATATCTATTTTCTTTCAATTTTGGAATTGTAATTGAAGTTATATTGCCAATGTTATTATAAGAGTCAATCTATCACGAACAAAATCTATTTGGACCAAATTGAAATTCTGAACACAAAGGATTAAAATTGAGTATTTTCAGCTTTGGGGAGCTTACCGATGTTTGTCAACGTCTAGGGGGCAAACTGATATTTTTTGTATCAGGGGCCCAGTGGATATTTTCTGAACAAGGGGTTGACTGATATTTTACATCTAAGGGGACTGATTCATATCTTTCACCCAAGTTACGAACGGGCTGTTTTCCGACGTCCAAGCACGATCACTCTTCTTGGAGATTGTAGATCAGCTAATTCTGAGTCGAACTAGATGGGTGGTGTCGATTCACTTGTCGGTTTACGACGACTTTCATGGTGAAAACGTTTTTCACAACTTGCTTTTGCATTTCCGATGTGTTTTAGCCTGAATTTGACGTCAGCCAAGAAGGGAAACTTGTAGATCGTTGTCCAATCTATCCGATGTTGGTGGAGGTGAGATCTTACTTGCCGATTGACAATTTTTCAACGACTTTCCGGCGACTTTCTGGCGATATTGACGGACTGTTGATGGTGTGGGCTTCCTTCTTCCTCCACCTTCTTATGGCTCTTATACCAATTTGTTAGAATTTGGCTTGCTCTGATACCACTTTGTTGGATATTAATACACAAGAATTTTGAAAACTCACTCTTTATTTCTTTATTCCTTGAATTTTAAATTCCACACACACTTGAACAAATAAGAAAAGCACTCTATTTATATAGTACTCATGGTAATTCTAATTCTTCTATGAATATAAATTCTAATTCTACTTGAACTTAATTTTAATTCCTAAACAAAACTTAAATCCTAAGACAAATAAAGTTTATTTTCAACAAAAGTTACGAGATTGGACTATTCAATTAAAAGGTTCAACGATATTATTTCTACCGTACTTTTAGTGAAATTGATTTTCACAGCGTTTCTATTAAATATATATACCGGAACCCACGATTTAAAGGGCTGACGCTGAGGGAAATTACCGAACATTCACATGAAACACGTTGTGGTAAATAACAATGGAAGTTTTTGCATATATATAAAAAAAAAATGCCAAGTCGATTTACCAAGAAAATAAGATATATAATGGTAAGGATAAAAAGACATTTACTTTTACACAACCCAGGTGAGGAACCACAATTGCATATGCAATTATTCACTACTTTTGGAGGTATGAAGCATTTTTTGATACATCAATTAATCAAATATTTATCTGATCATCATGCTTAAATGATAATATATGACTAATTGGTTCTATAAATTCTTCTAATTCTCTTTTGTCTGCTCATCAAGTGCTCTTTAATTTCTCTGATTAATAAAAATAAATAATTAAATAGAGCTAGAAGACGTATATATCTAATATCTTTGCATGCGTAAGTACATCCATGAAATCATAAAGAGAGATTTAAAAGCCAATTTTCACTGTAGAGCTATAGTCAAGAAAGTATATAATATTGTCGTTGTAAATATTCTATAATTGGATAACTTTTTTGTCATCATAGTAAATTAGGCTTATAAATTAATAAGCAAGATTTAATGATTTGTAGCTGGTTAAATTAGGATGACTAGGTATATTATTCTTTAATTGCTGGCTACATTCCATATAAGACAAATATTATTAGATGAAAATCAAAATATAGACCTCCTTATTTGAACTCGTAAAATAAATAATTAATTAATTAATAATACTATACACGAACACCTTAGTTGAGCATATTTGATAACAATACTACATAGAAGATTCATTTCCATTGAAATTTATCGCGTGTTCCACTCTCACTTCCCCCTGGAGGTGATACCAGCACACCTGGTTGACGTGGCATTTCACGATTAATTCCTCTACTTCTTTAATGCTTCTAGCTCAACCAAGTAGATTTAGAATACAAGCATAGTGATCTTTTCTAGGCGCTTCCATGATCGCAAGTCACGGAAGAGAAATATTTCCATTCTTCGTCAATAAACCCCCCTTGGCTGCAATCATAAAGCACACATATGTAGGTAATATAATTTGGTTCTATACCCTTCAACAACATGTCATCAAAAATCACAAGAGCTTCTCTACCGTGACCATTTTGTGCACAACCATTGTCATTGTTGTCCTTGAAATAACTGTACAATCATCGATGGATTGAAAGACACCTCATGCACCATCCATGTAACCACATTTCACATACATCTCAATCAAGGTATTATCCACACGGACATCAATCTTAGCGCGAAGTTTTATCCTCAAGCCGTGAACTTTCTTCCCTTTCTCCAAAACGCCAAATTGGCACAGGTATTAAAAGTTGTGGCGAGAGTGAACTTATTGGGCTTCACATATAATGGAATAACATTCATTGTTAGGAAATGCATAGATTCTATACTCATGATACTCACAGATTGTCTGAGTATCTAAAGATAGTTACGAGGCGTTGCATTATATTGTGAAATTCTTGTTAGCTTTCGCATGCCTCCATAATTGTTGGACTTGAAAGGAAAAGCATGCACTTTTATCGGAGCAAGCTAGTTGAAGGCCATGCATTATCCATGTATTCTCCAAGGGTTGGATGTGCCGGTACTTTTTGTACCACTTTGCTGACAATGAACTTGAAGTCCTCAAAGCAGAAAGTATAATGATCCTATTGCATGATTCTGATACTGGACAAGCTTATCCTAAATGAAAATTGACTGCTTTAGAGATGAGCAAAATGAGCATCGATCTTTTCTTCAGACTAACAATGCCTTAATATAGAGGGCTTAAGCCAAATGATATTGTCAAGTTTGAATAAAAACAACTTGCAAAGATGCTTTTTTCTGTTATAGAGAGGGTAGGTATTTGTATGATATGTATAATTTGCATCACTATGTTATCAAAATAATAATGTTGATGGATTTTTTATAGTGATTGGATTGGGAGTGTTCACTCTAAATATGACATTCCAATTCTAACTAAAGATAACTTACTCATTATTGCAGAGATGAGGAGAATTTGAGACTTGTGTTAATTAATTTGGGTCTACAAGATCAATAACAACAGGAAATTAATGTTCTATCAATTCAAAGTGAATGCTCTCTACTAATAATTATAATTTCAATATGTTCTCTTAATTTTTCATTGGATTGAAGAAACATACTTCAACAGGTCTGGTAACCTATAGAACTAATTCATACTCAAAAAGACCATAGTCAAAAGTAGTTTTAAACATTGGATTATGTTCAAAGTAAACATAAAAGCTTTTTACTGACCTCAGAATGTTACAGGCAGAGTATGAAACATTTTCCTGTTGGATATTAATACATAAGAATTTTAAAACTCACTCTTTATTTCTTTCACTACAACATAATGGGCCTTTTGCTGGGTCTATTTACTGCAGGCCTCCAAAAATGCGGTAAAAATTGAATTTTACAGCGGGCCATGAAGCCCGCAGTAGATGTTACGAATTTTACTGCGGTTTTGGAGGCCCGCAGTAAAAGGCTGTAATATAATCTAATTTTTTCTGTTTCACCCCCATTCTCCCGCTTCTCTCTAATTTTTCCCTCTAAAATCCCTAATTTTTTCCTTCCATAATTTTTTTCGCCCAAAGCTGTAATCTCTCTGAAATCCCTAATTTCTCTGAAAGCCGACGAAAATCTCTGCAACAAATCTCCTACACTCACAGCCTTTCAACCTCATTAGTCCCACACTTGCCATTATCTCCTACGAAAGCTCGATCGCACTGTTCCTCGCTGGTTTGGTGAAAGCTTGGCCGTTATCTCCTACGAAACCAAAGACACCCACCTTGAACAAATCTAAACATGTGTTGAGATTGTTGTCAAACACCTTTTCTACTTGTTTCCCCGAAAAATCGACCGAAAATCCGTTACTGTTCGCTCTTCCCCTGCTTTCTTCTCGCTCTTTCTGCTCCAAAGTAACTGTTTCCTTGTGATCTGTCACTCTTACAGAAATTCAGAGGTATTATTTGGTTCTTACGCCAGTGTTCTCTCTTATCTTTTTGGTTTGTGAATCAATATGCTTGATTGGCTAGCTTTCTATGACTGCATGTAGTAGGTCTGCTAAAAAATGTGTGCCTGGTTGTATTACTTGTGGGTTCATGTAGAGTACTATAGAAGGCAAAATACTACTAAAGGGATTTTGCATTTGACTGGAAACTTTTATTTCTCCCCTCCATTTTGTAAGTTAATATTTCTTTAGTGTGATTGTGGGTCGTTGGAAATCTGTAAGTCATATGCATGAAATTGGTGTTATGTTAGTGGCTCTGGTTGTAGATATTACCTATTTGAAGAACTCGTTTTTATGGTTTATCAACTTGCAAGGCTAGTTACTATCATGATATAAATATCCCATCTATCATCAATTACTTTTATGAATAGTTGGAGATTTTGATTAATTCTTAAAAGTAAACTGTTTTGAACTCAATAGAAAAATAAAGTTCTATAGGTGATGAAATTGTAACAGAATGATGGGTTATCAGGAAAACAAAAAAAAAAAGAAAAGAATAGATGGAATGAATGGGGTTTTAAGAGTGTGCTTTCATGCTCCTTACATTCAATTCTTTGATGGGTTCTTTGAAATTCTGCAGCAAATTCTTCATTGGTACTTATGAGAGTATATGATTTTTTCTAAACTATATTTGATTTGTTCCTCTTCTTTTGGCTTGTTTAAGAGTAATTTTTATCCATGTTTTGTATGTCCTCACAGTTGTCGTCTCAATTCTTTGATGCTTAATTTGAGTGCAATTTCTTCTTTTGTTATTGATCTTTTACTTAAATTCCCTCCTGGGTTGTCTCATCTTTCTTCAATCTTTCTCGAGAACTCATGTACGCAATTGAATTTATGGCATTTTCTTTTGATTTCAATAAAGTTCAGTACAATATTGTTAATTAAGAATTTATTCATTTCTCGAGTGGAAATTTAGCGAATCTACCTACACTTTTATAAGTTTCTTTAGTTTTTGATTGGTGGGATATTTGTGCTCTTGTTGTGTTTGGTTTCAATAGATTTTGGATTCCTTTAGGGACAAAAAGATGAAACCATGTTTGAACTCATCTTCCACGATGATTTGTGTCCCTTTAAGGCAGTCAAATTCAACCCTTTAACAGTTTCTTTTCTATTTAATTTCTTCCATGCAACCGTCTTGGAACAATTCATCCAAATCTATCTGCTAGATGCTCAAAAGTTTCAACTTGTGCTTATTTTCATCATACTTCACATCCAATTATCATGATTTCTTCTCTGTTTATTTACTAAAGAAGAGGAATCTAGCTACAGTTGCTCATCAAATTCTTCCAATTTTATTTATTGTTATTTAACTCGTTGCATATTTAATTGTTCACACAACTCTTTCAAAAAAATATGAACATTTAACACAATTATAAGCATATAATTGCAAATTTATTGTATGTTTTTGTATTAATTGGTGGACAACATTATTGAAGGACATTTGAGTTACAAAAATGAAGTTCAAGTAGCCCTTTACATCGTATGCCTCCATGTATATATGAATAATTCAAATATGTGAATTGATATGAATGTTACAGATTTTTGTTCTTATTTTCTTGAATATTAAAGTATTTTTGTAGAAACTTATATGTTAATGTTTTGTTTATTTGTAGAAACTGCCCCTGTCATGTTAATTCCTTCGAATTGGAGAGTTAACCTGACAATCAAACAATCAAAATAAAATCAAGTTTTAATTCTGCTATGTTGCTTTGCTTAATGCGTGAAATACATCTCTTTTTGTAAGAGATGCTGGTGTTTGCATGTCCTTTCATGGATGCTTGATTAACTGTGTGGCGAAAAATTCTGCTATTTGATTGGAAACGAATACTAGAAAAGGAAATTTATGTTTTTCTCTTATGAACTTGTCATATAATCTTAGTGGTTGATTAACAGTGCTGAGAATACCATATCAGAAATTTTATGAACTTACCTTGTCTTATTTGGAGAGAAATGAAATAAAATGAAAGAATGAAGAAAAAAAAAAGTAAGGTTAAACTATAAGGCAAGGTCGATGAACTTAACTTGTAAATTTGGTTATGTTGAGAAAGAGGAGATAAGTCACCTGAAGAGAATTAAGAACCATGTTCTACCTTTGGTGTTGTTGATGTTTGAGTACAAACTAATTTTCACCTCCTGCTCTAAAGTTAGGAAAAATGCTTGAATTAAAAGGTTATTGACTTAGGTAATTTTTTCTGCACTTTTAGAGATTGAATTAATACTGAATTTTCAATCTGACTCAAAAGGAAATTCTCACCCATTGAACTCTACTTGCTTAGCAATATAATTTTTTCCTGAGGGATGTAGGCATCTATATCCTTTGTGCAGTGAATTGTACCTCATAAAAACACATTTTTTAGTATGAAAACTGAATTTATGTTTGTTATAATGTCTAAAAAAAGAAAAAACATGCACATCCAAAGCCTTTAAGAAAGAATAATCAGGCTTTGATTGAAACAAGACTTGAAATGATGATTGTTTTGACAATGTAGGTGTTGACAGTCTATTAATTAGAAAAGTTGTTGTGCAAAAGGCTTCCCACTATAATTTAAGTGGCATTTTAGCTTGGGCAAGAAGAGTCAGACCAGTTTCAACTAGATGTCTATGTTTACACTCAACTTGTCCATTTTGGTGATGTGTATATGGACAAAAGTGTCTAAAATGACTCCTTGTTGTTGAAGGTATGATGAAAATAGTATAAATTCGCTACCCCAATCAGATTGAAGGATTTAATCTTTTTGTCAAGCGATCTTTCAATCTGATTTTGGAAGTGAATGAAAGTTTTTAAGGCTTCAGATTTGAATCAAGGTTGTTAGACAAGATTTTCTATTTTTAAATTCTCACAAATACCATGTCATCCATGCACCTCACGGGCAAGACTCATAAGAGTTGATTTAGATTAACACGGAATCTGCATTAAAACTACTTATTAGAGGTGTATAAGTGACTTCCACAGATGTAGGACAGGTGAGTTAGTTATTTATAATAGCTAGCTAGTTTGCATGTTTTCTCATACTTGTAAATAAGTTTTCTAAGCTTCCATTTTAAACTCAGTTCCTTTCTAAAGATGTTGAGTGGATGTTCCTTTCTCACAAGTAAATGATATATGAAAAAATCGAAATTGATGATGAACTATTTAGGACTAAACGTTTTTCTAAACTTTTTAAAATGTCTTAGGCTTCAGTTCCAGATGCTTCAAGTGCACACCAAAATCACGTCAACGCGGATGCCGCAACAACAAATGAAGAGGAGAATGAGGAGAATTAGGTATATATGAAGTTATTTATCATTACTTAGTAATAAAAAAATTTTGGCATATAACATTTATTTAAACTTCTCTAATAAACTTAGTAATAGTAAGACATCTAATTGTTACATTTTATTTGTGCTGGTTTTTTTTTCACATGACAACTTGAATGGGAATAAGACTTTTAGACATATTTTATACTTCTAGACTTCAATTATTGTTAAGATTGCAAATAAACTTGGTACTCTTATTTTGTATATGAATGTATAACTTATTAATTTATGTGTATGTGAATATACTTTTATGTTGTACTCTTATTTTTTATTGGAATATCATTTTATTGGTTCATATTTTCATATGATGAATTTTTTAAATTAACTAGAAAAAAATAGATTGAAAATATCGTTACAGGCCCGGATTTCATAAAAATTACAAATGGTTCCTAGAAGTAGAGCCCTTTTTTACTGCGGGCCAAGAGACCGTGGTTAATCAACAACAAAAACTTTTTACGGCGGGCCAGAGCCCGCGGTAAATAATTAGGACTTTTTACCTTTAACGGCGGGCCTTCCGCATGCGGTAAAAAGTTTTCACCACACCACGAATGTTTACGGCAGGCCTGTAGCCCGCGGTAAAATCCCTTTTACCGCCAGTCGAAACCGCGGTAAAAAGTAAAATGATTTTTTACGGCGCCATTTTATACGGCGGGCTTAAACCGCCGTAGGCCCGTCGTAGAAGGCTTTTCACTGGGGTTTCGGCCCGCGGTAAAAGGCCCATTTTCTTGTAGTGTTTATTCCTTGAATTTTAAATTCCACACACTTAAACAAATAAGAAAAACACTCAATTTATATAGCACTCGTGATAATTCTATTTCTTCTATGAATATAAATCCTAATTCTACTTGAACTCAATTTTTAATTCCTAAACAAAACTTAAATCCTAAGCCAAAAAAAGTTTATTTCCAACATTTCCTCCTTACAATGGCATACCAAACTTGATTTAATGACAAAATTTGGAGTAGGTTCGTGCAGCCATAATGAAATTTACCTTCTTATGATTGCATTAGGTGTAGAGCAGCTTTCTTTTATGTATACTTCAATCCAACTGCTTCCATCCTTATGGTGATTATAGGAGACGAGTATGAAAAATTTGTGTACTGGAGCTCTTAAGTATCAAACGAGTCCAATCATTCTAATCATTTATAGGAGAAGAATTTACCAATCTCATTAATCTAATTGCTTACAAAACAGGACCAGCTATTAACTTGACTGAAAATGTTTTCAAATCGATATCTGATTTGGCAGAAGAAAAAATATTAAGAATCATTCATGTCAGCTGCCGAGGATATTATGATTTGCTTGCAGGTTCTAATGTCAAAGCTGACCTGCTGGTATAACTATGCAGATGAAAGATGAAAAAAAAAAAAGATACCACAAAGATTTAGGTCAAAAGTTATTTTCTGATTTTATAGATATCTTCTAGTATTAGAATGACTTTAACGTTCTTTAATTCAAATGTTGACTCTAAGTATCTTTAATCATCAGAACTTGGGGGTCGTGATGTAATTCTGAAATCACTGGTGGTTTCTTTTAATTCAAATTTTAACTAGTACTTCGATGTTAAAATGTGACGTAAATTCTAGATTGGCGACAAACGATGATCAATTCACAGCAAGCAGGACACATTATTCAAAGCAAAATAGAATGCTTCATTTCAGTCGGTAAGCAATTGATTAATAATAAAATATTCAGCCAACACAATTCATTAATGGAAGCCTTGATCCAGGTCGGATTACGAACTACAAGAAGCTAGCATCTGAAGCAATGCAATTCAGCCAATAAGAACAATTCAACCACATGAATTATCCAATCAAGCTAATGGCGGTTTTGCAAGGAAATTTTAATTAATTTCAATAACCAACTTTGTAACCGCCTGTTACATTGATAAATAGGCAATTGTAATTCCAATTATAAATAGATTCTATCAATTATAAATCTAAGAAGTGCCACGGTGCTTACACACATACACTAGAGTTCTGTTAGCGAGTGTGTTCTTTTATGACTCCAGTATTTTTGTTTTCAATTGAATTTAGGAATATGTGGTTGATTTTGAATTATTTTGAATTTTGAAAAGAATATGTGGTTGAGATTGAATGTAAATTGCATTGGAAAATGTGTAGCATAGAAAACAGGATTTGAATTCATAAAAGAACAGAGTATTAAGGTTGTATTGATTCAAGTCATTTCAATACAATCAAATATTTTCTATAATTTATTTTATAACAGTGCTATCAAAGACACGTTTGGCTATTGTGGGGCGATAATCTATTTGCCACCATGGCCGATTCAAGTAACTCATCAATGCTAGTATCAGTGCCAATATTCAATGGCAAAAACTTTCGTTAGTGGTGTATAAAGATGTTGGACATACAAAGTTTAAAAAGTTATTGTTTAAATCATGAGTTACAATATTTAATTTAAGATTAATATCATGAGCTACATATATAATAAAAACATGAGTTACAACACTTACTTTCTGTAATGTACATATTTTTATTAAGAACATTATGGCTTAGGAGTTATAAGAGATTTAATTTGTAAGTTACCTAAACTAGGAGGCTACTATATAAAGGAGTCTCAAAGGTTCTAACAATAACAATGATATATTTGAGTATTTTATATGTTTTTGAGCAACCCCGACACATGGTGATAGGTTATTTTCTTTCGGTAATTGTGCTCATTGAGGAGATAGGCTGTGAGTATTAGGTTCTATCTTGAAGCCCTTGAATACCAATATTACCCGGACTAGGGAAAGATTCTTTGGTTTTATGACAATACCTTTAACATGCCTCCGAAGTGCTCAAACCAATATTTCTTACTTTACCTCTTTACTTTTTCTATTTATTTAATTTATTGTTATGTTTATCTAATTTATATTTTATTATTTCTTCAATTTGATGTTATTTGATTATACTAATTTAGATTTATTATAAATATTCCTAACAGAACATACTTCGAGTCTCAAGGTATCATCCAAAATGGATATAAAGCTCTAGAAGATATTTCTAGTCTATCCAAAACTAAGCAGAAGGAGTTGGAAGATCTAAAGTAGAAAGACTTGAAGGTGCATTTTATTCTTCAGTAAGCATTCTCAGCAAGTATATTTCCAAGAATTCTTGAAGCTACAATCGCCAAGCAACCGTGGGATATCTTAAAGAAGGAGTTCCACAGTGATGAGCAGGTACGCCTTTCTGTATTACAAACTTTTAGAAGAGATTTTAAGAATTTTAAGATGAAAGAACCTGAGACTGTTAGAGATTACTACCCTAGAATTAAGGAGATAGTTGATAGCTCAAGAATTATACGCCTTTTAATACCTCTTTTCTTAGTTAATTAGTTTGTTTTCAAGTTAAATATGTTCTTTTTATGTTATTTTACTTTGTTTTCAGTTTATTTGGTTGTAGAAAGCAAATGAAAGCAATTGGAGTGAATTTGGAGCAAAAACATTCAAATTTCGCCTCTACCTAACAACCAAGTTCTTGGAATTAACTGTATTGATCTGCAAAAGACCAGATTATGTGCCATATACCATTGGAAAGCTCTGGATGTCTAGTTTATATAGAATTTTACGGTTTATAAATCCGACTTGTGTACTAAAAGTCATGGTCAAAAGAGTTAAGGTAGCAAAGAGCAGAAATTTTAAAGAGCTAAAAGAAAGCACGAGGCAGAAAGGTTGCACCCTTGCATGATTTTCTTTGCGCCTCTGTGCAACTACAACCTGAAATCATGATTTTCTCCTATTTTGGAGTCCTAAAACCCTATACCTATAAATAAGACTTCATAAAACGTGTTTGGGAGTTCCGAGGGACCTAGGAGGACAGCCGGGAGCAAGATTTCTTTATCAACTTCTAGTTTTTCTTTCTTTTCTCCTTGTTTTTATGTCTACAACTATAATTTGTATTTTGTTTCATTCATTATGAACTAGTTTTCTTCTCTAGGGTTAGGATGTAGCCATGTTCGATACTTTAATTATTTTTACTTCAATATATTAATGTTTATTCAATCTTTGTTGAGTGAATTAATTATATATTTAATGCTTATGGATGCCTACGCAACTTTTACATGATTTGAGGTATAAATTAGACGAAAAAGTTGATTTATATTAGTCCTTGATTAATTTGCTATAAATTGATATGAGATTGAGATATGATTGTGATTTGTCAACTATGTATGATTTCTTGTGCTTAATGAGTATTTATAGGCAGTTAGATGAGATTGAGATATGATTGTGATTTGTCAACTATGTATGATTTCTTGTGCTTAATGAGTATTTATAGGCAGTTGATGAGACAGAGATGTGATTCTCCGTATAAATATATATTTTTGTTGCTTGAAAAAGAATAATAAATACATTAGTAAAATTGGTTGGCAACAGGTGAATAAACATTGATTTTATTGAATTGAAAGATTAGAGAGGATAACTTAGGTGAATTCTAATACCCTAGAGCTTTACTCATTGGATTTTAATCAGTTTATTTAGTGTTATTTACTTTTATTTATTTGGTCAATTTTAGTTCAATTATTTAGTTTATTTAGTTGATTTGAATTACCATTTAATTTCCATTGTTCAAATAAAATTAGAGCTAGATATGGTTTGGTAGTTAGTAACACAGCTCTCGTGGGAACGATACTACTTATCACTTTATTACCTGTTACGATTTTGTGCACTTGCGGATTTTTGAATAACAAGTTTTTGGTGCCCTTGCTGGGGATCGAAACCGGGTCGTCCGCGTAACAGGTGGGAATACTTACCACTATACTACAAAAACTTGTTATGCAAAATCCACAAGTGCACATAATCGTAACAAGTAATATAATGATGAATGAGTATCGTCCCATGAGGATTGGTTATTAACCACTAAACTTAATTTAACTCTAATTTTATTTGAATAATAAAATTTTAATAGCAAATTTAAAATAATTAATTAACTAAATAACTGGATAAAAACTAACACTAATAATTAATGGTTAAATTAAATTGAAAAGAATCCAATGAATTAAAATCTAGGGTATCAGGTTTCAACTAAGTTATCCACTCTATTATTTCAATCCAAATTAATTAATGTTTATCATCTTGTTGACAATCAATTTCTCTAAAGTATTGTTATTCTTTCTCAAGCACTAATGTATAATTATAGGTAGAATCACATCTCTGTCTCATCTAACAACCTATAATTATCTATTGTTATTGCTCCAGAAAGAATCACAAATACTTTAGAGAAATTGATTGTCCATAAGATGATAAACATTAATTAATTTGGATTAAAATAAAAGAGTGGATAACTTAGGTGAAACCCGATACCCTAGATTTTAATTCATTGGATTCTTCTCAATTTAATTTAACCATTAATTATTAGTGTTAGTTTTTATCCAGTTATTTAGCTAGTTAATTCTTTTAAAGTTGCTATTAAAATTTTATTATTAAAATAAAATCAGAGTTAAATTAGGTTTAGTAGTTAATAACTAATCCTCGTGAGAACAATACTCATTCATCATTATATTACTTGTTACGATTCTATGAACTTGCGAATTTTGCATAACAAGTTTTTCACGTCGTTGCCGGGGATTGTTTGTTTTTACTAATATCAAGCTAAATAACTCTATTTTAATTTGAATTTGTTTTCTTTTTAGTTAATTTTCAGTTTTTGTTTTTGGTTGTTTGTGTGTTGATTTTAGGTACTTAATTATCAAGTTTAGGAAGCTATAATAATTGGCCATGGGAATTGACTTTGCAGCTGTAGATGAATTAGTATATCATGAAGAACTTGCAGCATTAAGAGCTCAAGTAGCAGCCTTATCAAGACAATTGGGAAATTTAAGTGTGAAAGTATTGTGTGAGTTTTGTGGTAGGAATCATTGTAGTGTTGATTGCCAAGTTGGGAACTCCTTTACAAACACCTGCCAAACCCATTATGTGCCAAACTTTAAACGACAGCAATACTATCCTTACCTAAACATATACCCAAACACATATAACTCATCTTGGACAAATTATCATAACTACTTATGGGGCAGCGATCAAAACTTTTTGAATTCTCCATATATTCAACCTCAAGAAGAGAAAACTAGATTGGAGGAAGCTCTTGCTCAACTCAACACCAATGTTTCTAAATTTTCAAAAAGCACTTCTCAATTCATGGTGGAGTCAAAGATCATGCAACAAAACCATGAAGAATCCATGAGAAATCATGAAATGATAATGAGCCAATTAGAGAGTTTGAAATCAGTGAGACCTCAAGAAGCACTTCCAAGCAACATTGAAACAAATTTTGAGGAGGTGAAGGTGACCGCATTGACAAGTGAGGAGCAACTTGACCAGCCCCATGACAATTCCAAGGAAGTTGAGAACAGCCACCATACGTGCCAATTTGAGGAGAACATTGAGCAGCCATATGCTGCAACATCACCATCTCCATATCTGCCACCAATCCTTTTGCCCTAATGTTTCAAAAGGAATGATTTAGATAAGCAATTTTCTAAATTTCTTGATGTTTTTAAGAAATTAAATATTAACATTCTTTTTGCAGATTTGTTGGAATAAATAACAAGATTTGAGATATTTATTAAAGAAACTTTGTCCAACAAAAGGAAATTGGGAGAAGATGAAGTGATAATGCTAAGAGAGGAGT
The DNA here is from genome assembly GCA_013180625.2 of Boswellia sacra. Lineage (NCBI taxonomy): Eukaryota > Viridiplantae > Streptophyta > Magnoliopsida > Sapindales > Burseraceae > Boswellia > Boswellia sacra. The sequence goes on along the minus strand of SNVD02008762.1, from coordinate 75,971 downwards.
GTAGCACTACTTTGTGAAAGAAAGTGCCTCAGAAATTAAAAAGTGCAGGGAGTTTTCCTTGTCACATTATAATAAAAGAATTTTATAAATTTGGTGCTAACATTATTCTGATGGCATGTTCTGTTTTTAAGAAACTTTGTCTCAGTAGCGCAACACCAACCACAATTCTCTTCCATTAGGATGCAAAAACAAGCTAAAATTTGAATATCTTGATACCAAACAAGGGTTCGACCATTACCTTAGGAATATCTTGAACTCGAGCTCACACTAGTAACTTTTGAAGCAAAATCATGCGAGGAGATTCATTTGGTCTCTATTGAAGCTGCATATATCTTTAAAACTTTGAAAAAGATTTTAACCTCAACTCCTATTGCTGTTGCACCGAATTGAATTAGCGTCAATTTGCATAAGCTTTGGGAGTGGATAAAAGTTCTCAAAAGCTCCAACATCAAGAGTCCACTTTGAAACACAAATTCAGGGAAGTCCTCTATGCTTCATTTCTCTTTATTTCCATTTGTAATTTTTATTTTTGTTTCAGGGTGTTTTCCTTTGGTTTGAATTATCATAGGAGTGTTGCTATATGTGTTTTTAGCTTTTGTTTGTTTATTTAGTTATGTGTTTGTCTTTGTTTAGTATTCTTTGTTTACGTCTTCTATAATTTAAAAAAAAAATTGTTTAGTTTTGTTTGTGCTTGAAATTGTGATGGCCTATGATAAGATCAAGATTGAATTGATGAATAACTCTCAAAAAATGATGAATGATGCATAGATCTGTGTGCTTGACTTGTTTGTTGGTTTTAACTCTACTTTTGATTCTTTGAACACAAATTGAGCACATAGCTATGATCATTGAGTTATTTGTTTATTTAGAGAAGGTTTATGTGATTTAAGTGTTTCACTAGATCTCAATGAATTCTATAACTTGTTTGATTGTCACTTAAGGCGAAATCCAAGGCAAAACAATATTAGGGAAATGATTTAGGCCATCTTTGGACCATTTGTGCCTTTCAAGCCAACCCATGATTTAAATTAATCCCTAGTTTTCTCCTTTAAGCCTTTAGCCTTTTTCTTTCTTAATTCATAGAATTTATCTATCCGAGCCCATTAGTTCCATCTAACACTGTCCCTTACTTATGAGCATGAAGATCATTCGAGATTATATTTTGAGCTATGTTATGGTTTTGGAAATTTATGGGAGGTTGGGTGGAGTTACGAGTGGGGGTGGGCACTTTTACTCGACCCAATTAGACCTGATCGGGTTTACTCAACCCAAATCAAGTTTATTCGGGTACTTCAATAAAAAAGCCCGATTTCGGGTATTAAAATGTGAACCCGACAAACATTGGGTATTGATAATATATTTTGTATAAAACCCGAACCCGATCGTTTGTTTTAAAGCATTATTATATACATGTGTCATCACCTCATTCGTTAGACATATGCTAATATTGTAGACCTTGGCACACAAAACAGGGGTATAAATATGACTTTCCTCATAACGTTACCCGACTTTGATATTTTCATTCAATCCTCATTCTCCCCCCTCTCTCAATTGGCGGCTGGACCATCATCCTCACCATTTGTCTTCTTTCGCATCACCATCAAGTATCATCTCTCTCACCTCACCACCTTCCTCGCAACAAGCTCTTACCTCTTACTCATGTCTTCTCTCTCTCTCTCTTTTTTTTTTTGGCCCTCTCTCTTGACAACTCTACTCCATGTCACAGATTTTTCTTTTCTCTTTTTTTTGTTTTTTTGCTCTTCAACTACAAGAATAAGATTATGCTTTTAGCTTTTTCTCATTTTTAATCTCTTAAATTATTGGGATTTTAAAATTTCGATTAGAAATTTATGTACATTTATATGAATTTATTTTTATCATTTTTGTTGTCAATTTGTCATTCTAATTTGCAATATAACTACAAATAATAAAAAAATTCCCAAAGATAACTTATTCTAGACTTTTAGAGATATAATAATACCTAAATATTTGTAAAATTTTAATTATAAAAAGAAAAATAATTATAATTATAATTATAATTTGAGTTCAAATTGTCTTATTGGGCTAAAGCCCAACCCGATCTTACCCGATGAGACCCGACCCGACCCGAGCAAGTTCGGGTAGCATCAGGTCCAACATTTTTTCTACCCGATATCGGGTAGATTTTTCTTTTCCCAAACCCGATTCGAGTATATATGATCAGTTCTAAACTCGACCAGACTCGACAAATGCCCACCCCTAGTTACGAGCTTTTAAAAGTAAGTTTTATTGTATTTGTGAGGCTTTTTAGTTGATTCTGATTTTGTTCTCTCTTGAAAAAGAAAAATTTGAGAGCTACACCTTTGGTACATGAAAGAAAAAAAAGAATCAAATGAGTTTGAAGGTGTAGTATCTCTAAGTAAAAAAAAAAAAAAAGAGAGAAGAACAAAAGAACAATTGCAAAGAAGCATTCCCCTTTAGTGTTTGCAAGAAAGAAAGAAATAAGTTTGCAGGTACCATTTCTGGTGGAAAGTAAACAAAAGGGAAAAAGGTTTATTGCATTTAAGTTTGGAGGAGTTACTTGGTGAATTCTTGTTGCTAGGTTGAGCTCTACATAATCTTGAGTGATTTATGTGTTTTATGGGTAATCTGAGCCATATAAATATCTTCTATCATACTTTTCTACTATCGCCAAACATTACAAGTTTAATAAAGTCCTATTTGATCCTTGATGTTGTGTTTGTCTATATTAGTAGAAAGTGACTTGAAAAACAAGCCTATGGAGTTCATATACACATATTTCTATATCTAGATATCAACATGATTCAATTTTATGCATAAATCATATGAGTTACAAGTAATGATGTGAGATTGGATAACTAGACACAGACACACACACCTGAGGAATTAAGGGTGAGCAAAGCTGACAATGAGTTGAAATTCTAGACAATTGCAAAATTTTGAATTTTCCTTGAGTTATAATTAAATGCAATCCCTAAGGGCTATCCACAATTCAAAGCAATTTAGCTATTTGATTTTTGTGTTTGTGTTTGTTATTTTGTCTTTCTTTCATTTGCTTGAGGACAAGCAAAGTCTAAGTATGGGGGGTATTTGATAGCTCAAAAATTATACACTTTTTAATATTTCTTTTCTTAGTTAATTAGTTTGTTTTCAGGTCAAATCTATTCTTTTTGTGTTTATTTTTTTTTATTTTCAGTTTATTTGGTTGTAGAAAGCAAATGAAAGCAATTGAAGCAAATTCGGAGCAAAAACGTTCAAATTTTGCCTTTGCCAGACAACCAACTTCTTAAAATTAACTGTATTGATCCACAAAGAACCAGATTATATGCCATATACCATTAGAAAGCTCTGGATGTCTAGTTTTTGTAGAATTTTACGGTTTGAGTTGTGTGCTGAAAGTTATGATCAAAAGAGTGAAGGTAGCGCAAAGCAAAAATTTTGAAGAGCTGAAAAAGAGCACATAATGAAGAAAGGTTGCACCACCCCACCCCCGCGATTTCCTTTGCGCTGCTACGCAACGATGACTTGAAATCATGATTTCTCTTATTTTGGAGTCCTAAAACCCTACATCTATAAATAAGACTTCATAAAATGTGTTTGGGAGTTCCAAGGAGCCAATAAGGCCTATGAGGATAGCTAGGAGCAAGATTTCTTCATCAACTTCTAGTTTTTTTCTCTCTCCTTGTTGTTATGTCTACAACTACAATTTGTGTTTTGTTTTCATTCACTATGAACTAGTTTTCTTTTCTAAGGTTAGGATGTAGCCAAGTTTGATACTTTAATTATTTTTAATTCAATATATTGATGTTTATTCATTCTTTGTTGAGTGAATTAATTATTTGCTTAATGCTTTTGGAAGCCTGCGCAACTTTTACATGATTTGAGGTGTAAATTAGACTGAAAAATTGATTTATATTAGTCCTTGATTAACTCACCATAAATTGGCATGAGATAGAGATATGATTATGATTTGTGCAACGATGTGTAATTTCTTGTGCTTAATGAGTATCTATAGGCAGTTTGACGAAACAAAGATGTGATTCTCCTTATAAATATATATTGTTTTTGCTTGAAAAGAATAACAAATACATTAGTGAAATTCATTGGCAACATGTGAATAAACATTGATTTTATTGAATTGAAAGATTAGAAAGGATAACTTAGGTGAAGTCTAATACCCTAAATCTTTGCTCATTGGATTTTTATTAATTTATTTAGTGTTGTTTACTTTTATTTATTTGGTCAATTCTAGATCAATTATTTAGTTTATTTAGTTGATTTGAATTGCTATTTAATTTCCATTATTCAAATAAAATTGGAGTTAGAGATGATTTGGTAGTTAGTAACGCAATCCTCATGGGAATGATACTCTACTTATCACTTATTACTTGTTACGATTCTGTGCACTTGCGGATTTTTGCATAAAATAGTAAATCAGTTGAGAATTTATGGAGACAATATTACTGATAGAAGAATTATGGAGAAAATATTAGTTACTATCACTGATAAATATGATTCAATAGTAACTTCTATTGAACAAGCAAAAGATATAACTAATCTCTCAGTAGCAAAATTAATGGGCTCATTAGAAGCATATGAGAAAAGAAAGATGTATAAAATTGACTCTTTAGAGAATGCACTTCAATCAAAATTAATTTGCATTCTCCGAGGCCCAAATATGAGTCTAAAAAATCAAAAGAAATTTCTAAAGGAGGAGAAGGCTCTTGAAATAAAGAAAATAGAAAATTTCCTCCTTGTGGTGTATGTAAGAAAACAAACCACCTGGAGAAAAATTGTTGGCGCAAACCACAATGCAACAATTGTAAGAAATTTGGGCATTTTGAAAAAGACTATCGATCAAAAGAAAGTCATTAGACCAACTATTCAGAAAATAAAGGCACCAGTGGAATACTATTCTATGCCTGTCAAGCCGCATCAAAAGAAAAGAGCGACATGTGGTATATTGACAACGAATGCAATAATCATATAGCTAGTGATGAAAGCATTTTTCTATGACATTGTACTAAAATAATCACAAGTTAGGTTGCGTAATGATGCTCTAGTGGAGGCTAAAGGCAAAAGGACAATTGCTGTGAAGACAAAGAAGGGAATGAGGTTCATCCAGAATGTCCTATTAGTCTCTAACTTGAAACAAAACTTGCTCTGTATGGGTCAGATGATCCAGAATGGTTATTCTTTATACTTTGAAGGTGATACAAGCACAATCTATGATAAAAATAAAATATGGTGATTGCTAGAGTGAGATGGAGCAAAGAAATTTCCCTACCCAATGGAGATATGGCAGAGAAGCAGTAATGAAGGCACAACATGATGACTCATAGTTGTGGCATCAAAGATTTGGCCATTTTAACTTCTATGGATTGATGATTCTCCAAAAAAAAAAAAAAGATGATGAAGGACCCTCCTAATATCAGAAATGGATGGCGTATGTGAAGGTTGTCTACTTTGAAGCAACAACGCTAATCATTTCCATCAGGAAAGGCATAGAGAGCAAAACAATTATTGGAGCTAGTACATACTGACGTATACGGTCCAATGAGAACTCCTACACACAATCAATACATGTACTTTATTATATTCATTGATGACTATTCAAGAATGACTGGGGTATACTTTTTTGTGAAAATCACAAGTCTTTGTCATCTTCAAGAAGTTTGAGGCCTATGTTGAAAATCAAAGCGATCACAAAATAAAAGCTCTAAGAAGTGATCGTGGCAAAGAATACACCTCCAAGCAATTTGATAAGTTCTGTGAAGATGAAGGAGTAGAACATCAATTGATAGTTGGGTACGCTCATGAGCAAAACGACCTGTTAGAAAGAAAGAATAGAACATTAATAGAGATGGGAAGAGCAATACTAAAAGAAAAAGGAATACAAAAAAACATTTTCGGTAGAATCAATCTACACAGCAGTCTATCTCCTAAACAAATGTCCAACTAAAGTTGTTCAAAACAATGCTCAGTTGATGCATGGAGTGGAGGTAAGCCAGCAGCAATACATCTTAAAGTTTTTGGTTGTATATGCTATATTTATATATCAAAGGAAAAATGAAGCAAACTAGATGAAAAAATAGAAAAGGGGATATTCTTGCGCTACGGTCCTCAATCCAAGGGCTATAGTATCTACAGCCTCAAGTCCAAGAAATTAATTATTAGTTGGGATGTGGAATTTGATGAACATGCTGCATGGAATTAGGATAAAGAAAAAATTGAGAGAAATATCATAGTCCTATATCAATCACTACCTCCATATTAAGAAAAACCAATAACTGAAGAATTAGATTATGATCTAGAAACTCCAACTGATTCTTCAACATCTCAATAAGAAGACTCCTTTTAACAAAAAGAATCCTCTCTAGAGACACCACCAAGGAAAGTGAGATCTCTTGTTAATATTTATGAATCTTGCAACTTCATTACAGTAGAGCCAAAAAGTTATGAAGCAGCCTCAAAGCACGAAGTATGGTGAAGGCTATGCCACAAGAAATAAAGATGATTGAGAAAATAATACTTGGAAGTTGGTAGACTATCCTAAAGATGAAGAAATCGTTAGAGTTAAATGGGTTTACAAGACAAAGCTCAACTCTGATGTCTCAATTCAGAAACACAAAGCAAGACTAGTTGCAAAAGGCTCCTCATAACAATATGTAGTCGACTTCAATGAAAAATTTGCTCCTGTCGCCCATCTAGACACAAATAGAGCTCTCATTGCACTTGCAGCTTAGAAGAAATGAATGATTTACAAACCTGATGTGAAGTCAACATTCTTGAACGAATTCCTTAAAGAGGAAATCTACATTGAACAACCTCAAGGGTTCGTGGTTCAAGGAAAAGACGATAAAGTTCTAATGCTTAGGAAAACATTTTACGGGTTGAAACAAGCTCCAAGAGCCTGGTATAGCAGAATTGATGAGTACTTCACAAATCAAGGATTCAAGAGGAGCAAAAGTGAACTGACACTCCAAAGTAAGAAAGAAGATCATAACATTCTTATTGTTTTATTGTACGTGGATGATCTTATCTACATTGGCAACAATGAGAAGATGATCAAAGAATTCGAGGAAGATATGATGAAGACTTTCGAGATGACATACTTGAATCTGATGCATTACTTTCTTGGTATTGAAATAAGCCAAGGAGAGTCTGGAATCTTCATATCTCAAAAGAAATACACTGAAAGTCTACTGAAGAGATTTAACATAAATGAATGCAAGTCAGTGGCAACTCCTCTCATTACTAATGAAAAATTGAGCAAGGAAGACGATTCAGAAAAGGCAGATGCTTCACATTTTAGAAGCCTTATTGGAAGCCTACTTTACCTAACAACAATTGGAAATCATGTCTGCTACTAGTCTTCTCTCAAGATTCATGCAGAATCCAACACAAGTTCACTACGCAGCTGCAAAAAGAATTCTTAGATACTTGCAAGGAACAAAAGACTATGATATTTGGTTTAATTCTAATGCTGATACAAGATTGATTGGCTACATCGATAGCGATTGGGCTGGATCATTGGATGACATGAAGAGGACATCAGCATATGCATTCACATTGGGTTCAGGAATATTCTCATGGACATCCAAGAGTGTTGCACAGTCATCAGTAGAAGCAGAGTATGCAGCAGCAACAAATCAAATAATTTGGTTGAGACGTATACTGAAAGATATAAAAGAAGCACAATATCAAGCTACAGAGAAGTGCGACAGCAAGTTAGCAATCACAATGGTTAAAAATCTAGTGTTCCATAACCGCACTAAACATATTACAATCAAGTACTAATTTCTCAGAGAAGCTGAGGCAAATAAAGAGATAGCGCTTCCATATTGTCGGACTGAAGAACAGTTAGCAAATATCTTCACCAAAGCGTTGCCATATGAGAGGTTCAAATTACAATGAGACTTAATTAGAGTAACTAGAATTTACATCAAGGAGGATTGTTAAAAAGTGATGTAAATTTTAGATTGGCGGCAAACAAATGATCAATTCACAGCAAGCTGGACACGTCATTCAAAGCAAAATAGAATGCTTAATTTCAATCGGTTAGCAATTGATAAATAATAAAACATTCAGCAAGTACAACTCACCAATAAAAGCCTTGATCCAAGTCGATTTACAAACTCCAAGAAGCTAGAATGTGAAGCAATTGAATTCAGCCAATAAGAACAATTCAAACACATGAATTATCTAATCAAGCTAATGGCATTTTTGTGAGGAAATTTTAATTAATTTGAGCAACCGACGTTTGTAACCGCCTATTGTATCTATAAATAACAGTTGTACTTCCAATTGTAAAAGGTTCTATCAATTTAAAATCTAAGAAGTGCCACAGTGCTCACACACATACACTAGAGTTCCGTAGCTAAGGTTGTGTTGATCCAAGTCATTTCAATATAATCAAATATTTTATATATTTTCTATAATCTATTTTCTAACACTTAGGTTTTTAATTGTCACTAACCTATTATATTTATAGTAGTTTAATTGGACATTTCATAATTAGAAGATATTTCTTAATTTAAAAAACCAATCATGATGAAAATCAAAGGACAAGCCAAGCATGCCTTTATTATACTAGATTGATGACCAAATCATTGGTACTCAATCAAATGGCTATTAGCAGCTCTAGCTAGTTAAGTCTTCTATTGCTTTCTTTTCTGAGCTCTCATTTTTCTTTTCAAACAAGAAAGCATCATCCATTTTAAACTATGAGAGACAATCACAAGACCAATGGTTAAGCATGCAAAGTGACCATTGACTTAATTATGTGCATTAACATGCTAGGTGTTTAATTTCTCATGTGATCAATCAATGGTTTCTTTGCTATCGTATTGGCAAATATATTTGTTTTGGATAGCAAATTCATACTTTTTTATTCCAAATAGCATGCTTTACATCATACTTAGTCATGCGATAAGTTACACTTCAACAGGTTATTAAAGAAACAACTAAGTACATTTATTGCAGAATTAGCATAAAGAAAAATAAAACTCATAGGATGAAATATGTTGAAAAGAAGTTCTTTGTCAATGCCATCTGTTTGAAATTAGATGGTCGACATGATCCACTGAAAAAGTGGCACTATCTAGAAATGATCCAGTAAAAGATGAACTAGTTTCAAAGTGACCACTTATGCGTCCATAAACACAAATAACCTCTTCACAATTTTGATGCAAAATTGAAGCTTTGTTAATGCTTTAATCCCAACTAATTCAATTGCTACTTCTCCCATTATAGGTCTTTTCTTCTTATTAACATTCAAACATCTTCTTGTGAGACAAGTAACTGTCAAAATCTCTTCTTTTCACCCTCTTTCACTACTCGACTATCAAGAATTTTGTTGCTTGAAATCCTCGAGTGCGCAGAATCATAAACAAGTAATAAAGTAGTGAGTTAAGTATATATCATTGCCGTAGATATACTGAGCCTAATCTAACCCAAATTTTTTTTTGAATAATGCTAATTGTATGGCAATTTGATGCAAAATTAAATAAATTAGAAACTAAATAAAAAACTAAGCAATTGAACAAAAGCAATGAGTTCAAGTTATAAAAATTCTAAATTAACTAAGCTCTAGGGTGTCAGAATTCACCTAAACTTATCCACTATAATTCTTTATTCTAATGACATCAATGTTTATTTTTATGTTGTCAGCCAATTTCACTAAGGTAATTATTATTCTTTCTCAAGCAACATCAGTGTATATTTAGAAAATAGAATTACATCTTTGCCAATTCTAATAACTTACAAATACCCAACAGGTACAATAAATTCAATAAGACTACACAAACTACATAAATATCTATATCTTATATCAATTTATTACAATTTAATCCAGGACTAATTGAATATCACTTCTCAATGTTCAACTATTTATAATGATATTAGCTTCGTATTGAAAATTTGAATTTCAGCTAGATTTTGACTATAATAGGTCTTCTCAATGTTCAATGTTCAACTATTTTTAATGACATGATATAGTATGGATATTATCTTATTATTGGAAATTTGAGTTTCAATCAAATTTTGCATACTATAATTCTTCTCAACTTTCAATGTTCAACTATTTTTAATGACATAATATAATATGGATATTATCTTATTATTGGGATGAGTTTCAATCAAATTTTGCATACTATAATTCTTCTCAAAATTCAATTCATTTTTATGTTTTTTTAATTAAAAAAGATAAATAATCAATTTTATACGTAAATAAATCATTACCCTCACTAAATGGGTCATATAATTAAAATGACATAATATTTAATAAATTATACATTAAACAAAATAATTAATATATATAATATAAATTATGAAACCATCACTAAAATAGCACAATAAATATAAAATATAACTTCACATATATATTAACAATAACTTTATATCACTATTTTAATTATATGACCCATTTGACGTACATCCCTAAACATCTTTAATTAAGAATTTATTTGGTGAAAAGATTTTTTTGGTAATTGCTATGGTATTAAATTTTTTATAAATTTGAATAGGCTTAGGATCATCAGCTTTTCTCATTCCAGTTACATGTCATGATCATCATTCTCAGGTGCATAATAAATTATTAATATCTAATATGTGGTTCAATTTTGTTGTTCTATTACATTACTGATTTTTGTTGTTGTTATTATTATTTTGCAGATAATAAATGAGGAACACAAATTAGATGAGGTAGAAGATAAGTTAAAATTGAATATTTGTAAAGAAAACCGAAAGAAATCCATGCACTAAAAGTGTCAATTCCAATGTTGGATGTGAAGATATTGAAGGTACATATATAACGATTATCAAATATATTATGTTTTTGTTTATTTTATTTGATGAAATTGTCAGTTTTTCTTTTTGCAATCCCTTATTTGAAGAATGAAATTAAGAGGCGGAGGGAAGCTAATGCGATGGACTTCAAAGGATGATGAGTTTGTGCCTTAGTAATCCTATGGCGGAGAATCGCTCTCATGTGGAGGAGTTGTTGATTTGGCCAAGGTATGTATTTCAATCTTTGTTTAATTTTTTATTTTATTTTTACTAATGATTTTTTTATAGATTGCTAAATTTTAGATATGGATAGATTATTGAAGACACAATAGACATTGTTACCATTTTCTTAGTAGGTACCCTCTTTCCCAAAAATCCTTATTGATCGTTTCAAAGATTTGGTCATAAAATTTTATGTCTTTTTTCATATTTAGTTACGTTTATTTTTTTTAATTAAATGGATAATATAATTAAAATGACATAATCTTTAATAAATTCAAAATAAAATAAAATAAAATATATAATATAAATTAAGAAACCATCATTCAAATAACACGATAAATATAAAATATAATTTCATATTTATATTAACAATAATTTTATAACTATTTTAATTATATAACTCATCTGATATCCTTAACCATCACTAGTTAAGAATTTATTTGGTGAGAAGATTTTTTTTGTGATTGCTACAGTATTAAATTTTCTACAAATTCGAATAGCTTATATGTTTAGGTTTTGTTTCATGAATTTCAGCTTACCATCCCGGTTATTAAGGTCAAAAATTTAGAAGAAATATTAATAGGATTATCTCAAGCTTCAAGTTATCCGTGGTCAACTATTTGCTAAAAAGAGCACTAGAGTTTTAGGTTGTTATTTTAAGTTAACCGTTTAACCAACAGGTAGACGAGTAAGGACGACGACAAGTTTGACTTAAATTAAAACGTTAAAAGTTAAATGGTGGATGCTTTTTTATATCTCCACGTGCATGCAGTTCAAAGATTAGTATTATTAGTGAAAATAATTAAAATGTTATTTAGGTACAAAAGGTTATCCAGAAACCTAAATAGCTAATACTTAATATACATAATATCAAAACAAGGCTTTACACACCACAATCATACCTTGTCAGCCATCTTTAATTAATTATCACTTAGTTAATTATTAATTAATCAATTGTTATTATATAACTACCATGTTTTCCATAATATATACATTGCATTATAACAATTTTGACTCTCTATTATTAGGTAATTAGGTTTGATTGTATAATAATGTTTATGGTCACAACATATAAAAAAGTTTTAATTTTGTTCACATATACATATAGTTACTTTAACAAAGAAGAAATATTGTTGGCCTGAATCTTTGACATTGAAGGTTTTTCTTAGAACCAAATATGAATGTACGTAAAAATATATATTTGACATATAAAAAAAACTAGATTTTTTTACTTTTGGAGTTTAGAAATCAGTCTCACATATTGAAGAACCAATTTGAATGTGAAATAACTTAGTTATAAAAATATAGCTATATTATTTCATCTTTGTGACTGTCTTTCTTTTGATTTTGGTTTTGGTGATTTTCCCTGCACAGCTTGAAACAACTACCGAGGTTGGATTATTAGGGTTTGCTCTACTGGCGATCGCTTTGATCTTGTTGAGTTGATCTTTCTAATGTTTTTAAGATCAAATGTGCACCAAAGGACATTGGAACTTTGGAAGCTTGTTGAAGATGAGAAGCTTTAGAGAGTTGGTGGAACGTTATGGATATTATATAACAAAGAGCTATATATATATATCGAATGCATCATCAAAAGGATTAATAGTAAATATTTATACATAGATCTACCTAAAAAATTAAAGCACGTTGCTATTAAGTAGGCTTAATTAGTTAACGTAGGGCATGACAAGAGAGAGAACCTTGTGTCTTGTAATGCATTAATTCATGAAGTTGTTGACCAAGTCTTGACCTAGATTTCATTTTGTCTCCTGAGACTAAGTACATGAACTGAGACATAGAGATAGAGACTAGAATGACGAGAGAGACAATTATAAGTAGTTTAATGGCAGCCCTGAGAGAAACGTGGTCAATCTATTATTAAGTGTTGAATACGTACGTTGAGTCAAAGTTAGCATCCGTCGTTATATCTTACCTAAGTAAGACTTCAAGAAGTCTGGCAAAGACAAGTCACAAACTATGGTCTTGCAAAGAATAATCTTTTAGATGAGTATATTAATTTACAAAATCAAACTGCGTGAAATGTGATGATTTTGCTCACCATGTACGGGTGCAGCATCAAGAGTCTGTGATACCCCCGAGGCAATGCCTCTGGGCCAATCAGGGAGCGCCACATTAGCACCCGTGCTGAACACGCACTCCCTGATTGGTCCGGAGGCATTGCCTCCGAGGTACCACAGACTCTATCTCTAGCAAGAGGTTATATGATAATTATTATTAGCAAAAGGTTAATAAGTTCTCTTAGGAAATATTAAGAGAAATTATTAATTAACTAACCATATGCACTGGCACCCTTATTCTTGTTCATGCTTTTGAACGTGGAAACTTAGATTCAGAAAGACTCCTTGGCATAGCTTCTCGAAATTCCTCCAGCTGGTACAAGTCAGCAACCTTATTGTACCTTGGCTAGGAGTACCATTTCTTTATTTTGGACTCAATCATTTCTCTTAGGATTTTGAGTCATTAATCATTGTCTATCACACTAGTGATAACAACCACACTCTTATATATGTTAATAACTTGATAAATGAAAACACATCAAAGTAAATGCATTAGAGCGCTAAAGTAGACATTTTATTCCCAGAAAATGAACCATAAAACCACACTAAGTTTTTTTTTTTTTTTTAAATAAATATTCATGTTTACTAGTTCTAATTAAGCACACAACTTAAGCTCCAAAAAAGGGGGCTATTGCATGAAGTTATTAATTATCTGCTTCGAATTGAATAATAACACTACAACAAAGAAGACTATTTACGGCGGGCTGAAACCACCGTAAATAGTCATTTACGGCGGTTATGCAGCAGTTTCGAACCGTCGCAAAAACAACCGCAGTAAAAGCTTTTACGGCGGTTTTGGCCCGCCGTAAAAAGTTATTTGCGACGGTTTCGTTGTTCGACGCAAAAACATGCGACGAAACAGGATTGATAATTGCCACACCTTTTTACGGCGGTTTTGTGTCCGCCGTAAAAAGTCACTATTCACCACAAACAAAAAACCGCCGTAAAAAGTCACAAAACCGCCGTAAAAAGTTTTTATACAATTTTTGTGTAGTTGTCGTGGGTTGATAGGTAACCGCCGTAAATAGTTGAAAAAATTGTTTTGCATCGATCAGTAAACCGTCGTAAATAATTAGCAATAATTTTTCCTAAAATTGTTTTGCTGCTTGTGCTATTCTATATTTATTTGTTGTTTATAAAATAATTAACCTATCTCATAAAAATGTTTGGATATAATTTTGTAATCATTCATTTAATGAATATAATGAAATCAAATCATATACAAAAATATCTCATATAATAGTTCAATCATAATCCATTTAAATCAAATATAAGGCAATCATCATCCATACTATTCAACATGTTATAATCAAACAATTAAACATCACGTCAGTTCGTTCTCATAGTTTGAATCACAATTTGCATGTGATTCAACATCGATTGATCATCCTTCTCCAACTCTGCATGTGAGCCACTCTTTTTCCTAAGAATTGTTTGCTGCTTCATAACTTCTTTAATCTCAGAACAAATAAAAGAAATAGTGGCCTGCAACTTGTCAGCAGCATCCCTTTTTTTTGTTGTATCATCAAAAGGAATTACAACAACTCTTGTTGATCTATTTTCTCCATTGGCTCTATTGCTGCTTCACGTTCTTCCAAATTATCTCTTGGTCCATTAAGAAACTCACTCTGTAACAACCCACTGTTAACAAGACATTAAAGTGTAAGATTCCAAATGCTGCAATTAGATTGCTATAGATCTAATGCCAAAAACATAAGAGAAGATATGATGGTATTTCCAAAATATAACACCAAAAATGATAAAAATAATGTCATTTTTTATTTCTAAATGTAATTGACTTTTAAATGTAATACAAGAAAATAATAAGAACACAGTTTCGTTTCTTTTTTTTTTTTTGTAGCTGTAACTTTTAAGTTTTGATCCGGTCAAATACTCGTAACTAGAAGCTAAAAAGAAGAATGATGAGTCCTAACCGTGTTGCAAGATGTAGCCAGTTGTTGCAGTTCCAAAGACCCCTGCCAGAACTCCTGCAGTATTGGATAGACCAAGCAATATTCCCTGAAGACATATTTTCAAAGCAAAGAGTTCAATCTGTAAGTTTTTCTCTTCAGAGAACTAGAGTTCTCACTATTATACACAGGCTTTATGTGGTGAATCTAAAATCCAGGATCATAATAAGGGCTCTGATTGCTAGGGAATTACTGCACATTAGGAAGTCTCGCATGCAATTTAAGTTTATGGATTTAACAATATTAAAACAAGTAATACTTACATAATAACGAGGGGCAATATCCTGATGGTTTGAATATAGACCAGATTGAGAGAATGCATCAGTTCCCTATTCAAGAAAAAAATAAAATAAAATTAGTTGAATTGACCATAGATAAAATAATGGATGATAGAACCAAATTAAGTCAGGGAAAAAAACAAAACAAAAGATCTTAGATCATCTAGATCTGTTGCATTACTTTGAAAAATTGCTTAGACAGAATTAACAACAATTTCCAAAATAATCCTGATAACTCAAATAGAAATACATTCAGCACTCAGTTTCAATAAGTCTATGTAGCAAACCTGACTGCATGCCATGCACAAAACAGCCATTGCAGGAGAATCAATATGGCTCAACTGAGTCAAGAAGAAAGCAGGGCTGAGAAATCCAATGCTTTGCATAATCTACAAAAAGAAATATAGATAACATTCCATTGGCTGCCGCACATACAGTTAAACAAAGAAAACATCACTAAATTGCCTAAAGCACTTAGCAGAAAGAAATGAGGGAGAGATGTTGGACTTCGAGTAGCTCATGAAAATTGCAAAAGAGGAACCAAGATCTCTTATTGCTGTTCCTGAAAATGTAATACAAAAAAACTTAAATGTAATACGAAGAAGAACAAAGACACAAGAAAATGTGCTCTAGAATAAAACTAAAGGCACTAATGAGTCAACAAATTTTGCTTTTATAAAAAAAAATAATAATAAGTAAATTTCTGTCTAGCTGTGCAGCAGAAACTGGAACTGAAATCAACCAAGATAGCTCATTTTCAATATTAAACGACAGAATTTTTCACCATCAGCTAACCAGTGTAAGACCCCTCTGTTAGCCCTAAGGCTACATGATAATTTTGATGATAACAATACACATTGATTAATTGAGATTTACTAACATGTTTATTTATGTGCAAGACTAAGATCATTGAAATAATTATAAAATCA
This sequence comes from Boswellia sacra, assembly GCA_013180625.2. Classification (NCBI taxonomy): domain Eukaryota; kingdom Viridiplantae; phylum Streptophyta; class Magnoliopsida; order Sapindales; family Burseraceae; genus Boswellia; species Boswellia sacra. Next base: position 59,706 of record SNVD02008762.1, on the reverse strand, counting down.
AGAAGAGGCTTATTAAAATGAAGTATTGAAGCTAAGGAGAAGACTACATGTTAAAGGCACCAAAGTTTAAGAACAAGGTTTGATTTAAGGAATGTGACACATGAGCAATGTTCAATCAATTAGTCATATATTTCTCTAAAAATGTCCAAATGACGTGATTCTTAAGCCTTTAGAAAGCTTACTCAATTTATAACATTTTATATGTTTTAAAGAAATTCAAATTTCAAGTGTAAGGTCGTCCAAATCATCATGCAAGTTGAAAGACAAATAGAAGCAGCTGACATGAGTACTGAATACTCTTTGGACATATCTTGAGCTACAAATATCCAAATCACTTGATTCTTATGGCATTGGAAAGCTGACTTAATGAGGCACACATTTCATATGTTTTGAATAAATTCAAATTTCAAACGTAAGACTGACATAATTGACATGCAATTTGGTGGACTGACACAAGAAAGAAAAATCAACTCACATGAGCACCGAATGGTGTTTTGCCATATCTTGAGATAGAGATATCCACATTCCTTCATTTTTAATGTTTTGGAAAGCTTATTCAAATATGCAGATCTTTTATGTTTTGAAGAAATTCAAATTTCAAATGGAAGGCTGACAGAATTATCATTCAAGTCAGTGGACAGACACATGGAAGAAAAATCAAGTCACTTGAGCACCGAATGGTGTTTTGGCCATATCTTGAGCTATAGATATCCAAATGACTTGGTTCTTGATGCGTTGGAAAGCTTATTCAAACGTGCAGATCTTTTATGTTTTACAGATTTTCAAATTTCAAACGGAACATTGACAAAAATGGCAGACAAAATTACGGTTTTTATGGTGGGCAGAAAATTTGGAGATGGTGTCTTCACTTGATGAAGTTCATCTCATTTGCCTATAAAAGGAGCCATTCTCCCATGCATTCAACAAGTGCAAGAGAAGCATTTTATCAAGCCACAAATAAGAGAAATATCAAGTTTAGAGAGCTTTAATATTCTTTATCTACTCTTTGAAGAGAGTTGTACTTTTGTTGTAAAAATTTTCTTTGTTCTTGTATTGTGGTGAGAGTGAGATCATCTTGTAAAGGATAAAAGTTATCCTTGAGAGAACTTTCACTACAAGAAAATCGTAAAAATTTGACTGTTTTTAACAGTCAAGTATGAAGTTATTTGACGGTTATTGACCGTCAAATATGTCACCGTCAAATATGATATTATTTGACAATCGGTCAAACCGTCAAGTATCAACTGAAATATACTTGACTCTTCATTTGGAGTCAAGTATGTTAATGGATTTCTGTGCTATTTTGACTCATTTTTTCAATAATATTTGACTCTTTCCGTCAAATACGAGGTATGTTTCGTTTTTATAATAACCGTCAAGTATCATCTATATTTTTATGATACTTGAGGGTTTTTAGCCGTCAAGTATGTAGTTAAGAAATTTAAAAAAAATATATATATACATATTATAAGCTATTAAAATTTCAATATTCTTATACACAATAATTTGGTTTCCAAAAAATACAATAAACAGTTAAAATTAATTCAATAAACTTAAAAAATTAACATTCTATAAACAAGCAAAGTATCAAATAAAGATTCAACAGGTGTTCTGAAAATATATAATATTAAAGAAGAAAAAAATTATACAACATTGTAAAGAACAATTGAAGCCGGTCCTAAACTCTGTGTTCTCTGTCATGATCGTGCATATTCTGCTCCACCATATTTCCCATCCTTATGAAAAGCCAAGATATTTTATATTTCTCACTGCACAAAACCAACTCATTTTAGTTTGTCTCTACTTAAATAAGTGCAACAATTTTTACCCTTAAATAGTTCACATTGACATTCACATTACACCTATCTAAACGTGTTTTACATATTTTATGAAACATCTAAATAAAAATAAAAACAGAAGCAGAAAAAAAGCACTTATATCCACTTACTTGTGCCTCGCCCAAATCAACCTCTGCAAACCCAATAAAATACAATTGCTCACTTGCAAATACCGACCCACCCATCCTTCAACCGCACAACCTAAGCAGAAACCTTATCCGATCAAGCAACAAATCCATACAAATTGCGATCACAAAAGCCAAAAAAAGAAGCAAAACGACAATGTAAACAACTTGATGACTTCATTTAGTTACTTTGCATAACACATGAATTTCTCAAAACATACCCAACCAAAAAAAATAAAAAGTAAAACTTTTTCTCCCTAAAAAAGTCACAAAATCTCAAAAACAAATCAACAAACTGAAAAAAAAAAAAGCTGCTCTCTTACCAATCAAGCATAATGTCCACAATCAGATGCCGAAAACAGAACAAAACATGAATAACTCAAAATGCACGCACACACACCCAAAGAGCAAAAATGAGAACGCTTCAACTTCTAACCATCCTAACCCAAAAAGCTCAAATTTTTCTTATTCTCTCAGGTCTGGCCTGAAAAAGAACAAAAAATAAAAACAACAAAAAAACTCAAAAATAAAACTACCAAAGCAACCAAACACAACTTAGTTTCTGAATTCAAAGTAGCAAAAACAAACAAACAGAAAATTGAGAAGGGAGATCAAATCAAGGAACGAACATAGGTACATGCATAGAGAAGCAAGAGAGATAGAGAGTAACCTGGTAAAAGAGACGTTATGTGAGCTCTAGCTATTCTACCTTGCTCACTATTCTACCTCTGCCATGTTTTTTGCAGTAAAGTAATTTTGCCCACTGTAGTTTGCACCATTAGCACCATCATACTGAAGGACACTAAGTTTCCCTTCCTGCATTTTACAGTAGAATAATTTTCTAAATCCAAAGAATATAAAAGGACAAAATGCAATATATTTTTTTTTCAGCACACCAAATACTGACCTTAGTTCCATAAACAAGACCTCCTCCGGCAAAAGAATGAAAGCAAGCAACATTGACCTCATCATCTGCACTAGGAAGCACTCTCACAAGTTCCATGTCTGAAACTCTATAAACCTTAATGACAGGGATAGAAAATTTACAGTCCATTATGACTAATTCCAACAAAGGGGAAAATGTCTTGAGAAGCAATTACAGTTAGATAGGGAAAAAATCTATTTTAAACAAACAATGGAATCTGACATTCTTTTTACACATATGAAGTAAGAGTCTACATTGGAAAAACAAAAAGTGTCAAAGAAGAGAGATCTGCAGCCTAAGAGAGCCAAATAACTGAGTGAAAATTGCCAGAGACTGAGTTGTACTAGCTTGTTTGATAAAGTAAAGCTTTAGGATTGGAGGGGAAAAAGCTATAAAGACAACTACACAATAGCCAATCATATCAAAGCCGGAAAAACAGAAAAGTACCTCTAGAACAGTGTATATAGGTGAAGTTGTTTCCCCGTAAATAACAATTCTTTTAAGAAGAGATCCATGACGTCGACCATAAGCAAGTAATATATGCTCAGAAGTAGGTGGAAACTGCATGTGCAATAAGAAATGTAAGTTTAACCCAACAGAATATAAAAAGACCAAGCATTAAACTAAAGAATAAGAATTTGTAGTATGTGTTTACTCTCCTAGTCAAACCTAAACTTAAAAAATTCCAAAGAGAACATTAGAATAGATATATATCTGTCTCTTATACACATCTAGATGTGTATAAGAGACAGACAAAGGACGATGCTACAACATCGAGCCCGTTGCTGGAGAATGTATGTATGTATATATATATGTATATGTATGTATGTATGTATATATATATATATGTATGTATGTATGTATGTATGAACCAAAACTACAAAAAAGAAAAAAAAAACTCTTATGTCTTCTCTCACCTTTCCACCATGATTTTCATTTTCCTCACATATGCAGTACCAATTGTTGTTTCAAAAGACTTCTTCAATTTGCTTTTGTCCTGTTTAGGCAAAAAAAAGTTATAATATATATGCAAAACAAATAACTAAATAAATAATATGTGTGATTATAAACACTTATGAAAGTCACTCACATTTGCACCATGGTTTTCATTTTCTTTGTCTCTTCATATTTGCAAGGCCAATATTGTTGATTTGAATCGCTTGTTTGATTTGCTTATGTCCTGTTAAGGAAATTGTTTGTATAATATATGCCATCTGTATGCTTGGAAAGTTTCATTATAATAAAAGGAAAGTCCTACCCTTCCATTACTAAACCAACAAAGTTTAAAAATAAAAAGAAAACAATAAATATTTGTCATAAAGTTTGACCTTTCCACTATCATGTCTGATTTCCTATCTTACATTTGCATGGCTAGTGATTGGTTGCAAAGGCTTTCTTGATTTGATTTTACTCTGTTTCCAACAAGTTCAAAGTATTCATATGCCCAAATTAAAAGAAAAGGGAATGAAAGAAAAAAATTATCAATAACATGTTAAATTAGATATATAAGCTTGTATGAAGGAACTCAATAACCAATAAAAAATTATATCCGAAACTCACATTTCCACCATTGTGTTCTTGCAATTTGGACAATTAGAAGTGCATGCACTATAAAATGATAAGTAAAAGTAAGTAAAAAAAAAATTAAATCATATGCAAACAAAAAGAGGGATTTCAGTACATTCCATGAAAGAGAATTATGGAAGCATCCAAAGGCATATTTCAATAATGTAAACACACAAGAATGATAAATATAAAAGTAGAAATCTTGGAAAGTAATGGGTAGCATGCACCTAAAGTAGAATGATAAATATTCCAAAGGCCAAAAAGCTTTGCTTTTGGACAACGTAAAGTCATGGGGAGCATGCACCTAGCTGGCCCTAGTAATTAATAAACTATTCTTTCACTTTTATGATAAGCATGATTGAAATTTGAAAGTAATAAGTAAAACTCCAGCTTTCTTACCAACAGTTAGTCATGTTAATATATATATATATATATATATTGCTTCCAGCAATAATGATAAGAGTTCAAATAATTGCAAACGACAAACTCTATAGTAAAGCAGTGACTGATATACATTTACAATTATTTTATAATTATTGTTACAATAATTTTGTAATTTAAAATGATGAAAGTATGAAACATATGAGAAATAATAGAGAATTAATCATAAAATTTACTATAAGGCCTATGATAGCTAAATCTCATGCTGCAACATTGAAGCATCTGCTAAATAAGTTAAAATATGTCAAAACAAAAAATTTATGATGATAAATTTAGCCTAAATTTACTTCATTTTTAGTCAAACTATAAATTGTTAATAACAAAAGTTTTCCCAAAAATCTTTCAGTAACAGATATATGATCAAATCTGAAGAAATCACAAATAAAATATCAAAAACCATAAAAGAAAAAATGAGGAAAGCAAATAGGATTTATCAAAATTGCCACCGATGATGCAGTACCAAGTGGGTCCATGCCTCTTCCTGAGTTCCTTCTTTATTTGCTCTGCAAATCCTTCTTCACATGGCTCTTCCCAAATGCCTACACAAACATCAACATCAAAAACCCAAAAAAAAAAAAAGAAAAAAGGAAGGGAATTAGAATATGACAATAATCAAAGCTCAAGGAATGTAAAATAAAAAAAAGGAAAAAGTTTATAACCACTACTGCAATATGAACGGCTTCTTTTTCAATATCATCTTTCGTGATGGCAAATCAAAATCACCTAATTTTAAGATAAATAAAAAATAAGAGTATAACAGAGAAGAGAAGAAAGATTAAGATTCCAAATAGACAAAAAGTAAAAGACAATTGGTGAGGGAACGACTGATTTTGAGCAAGACAAATCAATAGAGGTAGAGAGGGAAGGGACAAGTGAATTTGAGCAAGGCAACAAAGGAGTGATGAGCAAGACTGTGGACTAGGGCAAAATGGAAGAGGGAACGATGAAATAAAGAGGAAAATGTGCTATTTATATGAAATGGCAATTGTATAATTTGGTTATATTAAAATAGTGTCAAATATGTGAAAAAGGCGGGTTGACTTTGTCATGCCATATCATATTTGACTGATTTTTATAAAACCCTCAAATAAATTAAAATTTATGTGTCAAATATTTAAAATTTTCTTGTAGTGAATTCAGCATTCTCTAACAATGCAAGACAAATCACCCCTACATATTTCTAATTCTCTAGCTTTGTCAGTGCAGTCTCCTTTATCTATTGTGGCTAGTTCTCAGCAAAATGAAGTATACTCATCAGCTCATTTAGCTTCTATGCTTCCAAATTCATAATCAAGTACTTATATACCTACTGTTCCTCTATCTTTTAAGACTCCTATCCAAAATGTTTATCCTATGGTCACAAGAGCAAAAGCTGGCATATTTAGACCAAAGTTTTTAATGCAGTTATTGATAATTCTTTTCTTTCTACTAAACCACATACAGTTTCTCAGGCCTTAGCTTGAGCACACTTGAAAGCAGCTATGCAGTCAGAATATGATGCTCTAGTTGCTGATTCTACTTGGTCTTTGGTACCTTGTCATCCTAACGTGCATGTAGTTGGTTGTAAATGGGTTTTTTTGAATTAAATATGACTAAGATGGCAGCTTGCAGAGATATAAAGCGAGACTGGTTGCTAAAGGATTTCAACAAGAGGTAGGCATAGACTATTTTAAGACATTTAGTGCTATCATAAAGCTATCTACAATTTCGGTAGTCTTCTCTCTTGCAGGTACTTTTCATTGGTATATTCAGCAAATTGATATTAATAATGCCTTTCTCAGTAGGGATCCTTAAGAGGATGTTTATATGAAGTAGCCATAAGGTTTCGTTGATGATAAACAGCCTCAATTTGTCTTTAGGTTACACAAATCTTTATATGGATTGAAGCAGGCTCTTCGAGCTTGGTTTGACAAGCTCAAGGGGACTTTGCTTCAGAGGGGGTCTGTGATTTCTACAACAGATACAAGTCTTTTCATTTATAAGAGAGAAAAGTACATTATACTCCTGCTTCTGTATGTTGATGACATTCTAATCACCGGAAGTGATTCTTAAGCAGATCATTCAAGGCTTAAATAAGCAATTTACACTAAAAACTTTAGGGAATGTAAGCTATTTCTTAGGCTTTGAAATGTAGAGAAATGAAGTTGGTTTGTTGCTAACTCATAAGAAATATGCACTTGATCTACTGAAGAAGTGTAATTTGGTAGAAGATAAGAAGGTAGCAACTCCAATGGTAGCAAATTTGAAGCTATCAAAAATGATAGTGAAGTTTTTGATTAGCCTACATTTTATAGGAGTGTTATAGGTGGTTATGTAGTATTTAGCCATGTCTAGACCTAATGTAGCATATGCGGTTAATAAGCTACCTTAGTTCTTGCAAACGCCAACTAATTTGCAATGGCAGGCTTGCAAAAGAGTGCTCAGATATGTAAAAGAAACCTCTAATCATGGTTTATTTTTCAACCCTATGCAAAAATTAGTCTTAATAGGATATTATGATGTAGATTGTGCTAATTTTGTTGATGATAGAAGATCTACTTCAGGGTGTTGCATCTACCTTGGTGACAACTTAATTTACTGGTCTGCAAGAAAATAGAAAGTAGTAGCTCGCTCCTCAATAGAATCTGATTATAGAGCATTGTCTCAAGGTGAAACTGAGATGATTTAGTTACAAAGTCTTTGAGCAGAATTAGGATTTCAGTTAAGTGAAGTTCCTATCATATGGTGTGACAATAAAGGTGCTGAGTCTTTGGCTGCAAATAAAACACATTAAAGTAGACATACATCTCATTCGAGAAAAAGTGTTGGTTAAGCAATTGATTGTTAAGCATGTGCCTGCAGAGTTTCAAGTAGCTAACATAATGACTTAGCCTTTGTTTGATACCAGATTTAATTTGTTAAAAGCAAAACTTAATGTCTGTTCTATTAACAAGTGTGTAGATCAAAGAGATCTAGCTACACTTGAGAGGGCTTGTTAAGGAAAGTTAGTTATTATTTTCCAAAAGTTAGTTAGCGCCAAGTGTAGCTCAGCTATAAAGCAATTGCCAGCTTATCAAAAGTTTGTTAACTTCTGGTTAGAGCAATTGTATATATATGCCACATGCTCTTTGTGAAATCATTATTTAAGATTTAATAAAAGTTTCAGTTACAGAAAAATCTCTCTAGAATCATCTTATTTTATTGTCTCTAAATTCAACTTTTTGCATTTTATAAACATATACAAGATGCATTAATCCCTGCCGACAAATGTATGTCTATCTGGGTCAATATCGTTAGATGGACTTAGTTTTTGTTACTCTCTTAAAATTGTAAAAGGAATAATAGAGGGGTTATCATGCAGTTTATAATTGCCAACTAAATCGTACAACATGTTATAGTTTGCATAAATACAATAGTTTGGTAAGAAATGAACATGCATGATTGTGAAGGACTAAGTACTAACTCGATCAGAAGATCATAACCAACGAGAAGGTGTTAGCCCTAAGGCTACATGATAATTTTGATGATAACACATTGATTCATTGTGATTTACTAATATGTTTATTTATATGCAAGAGTAATATCATTGAAATAATTGTAAAATCAAGAAGAGGCTTATTAAAATGAAGTGTTGAAGCTAAGGAGAAGACTACATGTTAAAGGCACCAAAGTTTAAGAATAAAGTTTGATTCAAGGAATATGACACATGAGCAATGTTCAATCAATTGGTCATATATATCTCTACAAATATCCAAATGACGTGATTCTTGAGCCTTTGGGAAGCTTACTCAATTTATAACATTTCATATGTTTTAATGAAATTCAAATTTCAAGTGCAAGGTTGTCCAAATCATCATGCAAGTTGAAAGACAAATGGAAGCAGCTGACATGAGTACTGAATACTCCTTTGGACATATCTTGAGCTAGAAAAATCAAAATGACTTGATTCTTACGGCATTGGAAATATGACTTAATGAAGAACATTTCATATGTTTTTGAAAAAATTCAAATTTCAAACAGAAGGCCGACATAATTGACATGCAATTCGGTGGACTGACACAAAGAAGAAAATCAACTCACATGAGCACCGAATGGTGTTTTGGCCATATCTTAAGATAGAGATATCCAAATGCTTTGATTCTTAATGTTTTGGAAAGCTTATTCAGATATGCAGATCTTTCATGTTTTGAAGAAATTCAAATTTCAAATGGAATGCTGACAGAATTATCATTCAATTTGGTGGACTGACACAAGGAAGAAAAATCAAGTCACATGAGCACCGAATGGTATTTTGGCCATATCTTGAGCTACAGATATCCAAATGACTTGATTCTTGATGCGTTGGAAAGCTTATTTAAATGTCAAATCTTTTATGTTTTACAGATTTTCAAATTTCAAACGGAACATTGACAAAAATGGCAGACAAGATTACAGTTTTTATGGTGGCAGAAAATTTGGAGATGGTGTCTTCACTTGATTAAGTTCATCTCATTTGCCTATAAAAGGAGCCATTCTCCCATGCATTCAAGAAGTGCAAGAGAAGCATTTTATCAAGCAAAAAGCAAGAGAAATATCAAGTCTAGAGAGCTTTTATATTATTTATCTACTCTTTGAAGAGAGTTATACTTTTGTTGTAAAAATTATCTTTGTTCTTGTATTGTGGTGAGAGTGAGATATTATTGTAAAGGATAATAGTTATCCTTGAGAGAACTCTTGTTGTGTGTTATCAAGAGTTGAAGGAAGTTGCCTTGGTGAGGTTGTTCATCAAGAAGAACTCTTGGTGTGGTGTTATCAAGGGTTGAAGGAAGTTGCCTTGGTGAGGTTGTTCATCAAGAAGAACTCTTGGTGTGGTGTTATCAAGAGTTGAAGGAAGTTGCCTTGGTGAGGTTGTTCATCAAGAAGAACTCTTGGTGTGGTGTTATCAAGAGTTGAAGAAAAAGTCTTGGTGAGGTTGTTCATCAAGCAAGTTGTAAAGATTTCTACAACTTAGTGGAAAGCTTAGCTCGTGGAGCTAGGAGTCCGTGGACGTAGGCAAGGTTTGCCGAACCACGTAAATTGAGTTTGCACTCTCTCTATCCCTTTCCTCTTTACATTTACTTGCACTTGTGATTGTTCATCATTATTATTCTTTTGATTGCATCTTTGATAAATTCTAATTTCATCTTCTTCACCTTTATTTTCAAAGAAAGAGTGAACTAATTTTGATCTTTCAAGAAAAGTTTTCTAAATCCGTTTTGATAAATAAAAACCCAATTCACCCCCCCTCTTGGGTTGCCATACCTGGGTCAACAGAAGGGAGTTCAATTGAGCCCAGACCATGGTAAGATCTAAGCCTGTTTGAGGTATAAATTAAGGCTCTAAGACTAATTCCATAAGCAGAGCTTATTTCAATTTGTTAAAAGACTTGTATTTATACGTGTTAATAAGCTTATTATCGAATCCTCACTCCATATGGCTATGCACAAGCATAAGAGTGACAGAATGCTTGATTCTTAACTTGGTTGCTACACAATGCCTTTGTTAAAGATCTGTAATCCCCTAATGAGTGATTCTTTTGTTTTTAAATTAACTTTTAATATTTAAAGCACCCTAATTAAGAAAAAATTATGTAAAGTATGCATTCTTTACAGCTTCTTTAGTATATATACATGCACCTTTCTAGTTGTCGTTAAGTTTGTCTCTTTTCTAAAAGCTTAAAGTGAGTCTTACAAGTCAGCTCTGATACTATATTAAGTTTGTTACTTTTCCAAAAACTTAAACTTGTAGATGTGAGCTTAACTTGAGTATTTAATTCTGTCTAGTACTATTTAATTTTGTTTTATTTATAAATCACTTGTGCTTTCTTTCATATAAATCAATATTCATTGACATTCTTAAGCTCTTAATTCTTAACAAGTGAGACAGATGACTTCTGAGAATGGCATACAAATACACTTTTTTTGAAAGAAGAAATATGAGAACAGATTGTTGAGTATGATCAAAAGAATTAATGTCTCTTTGTTGTTGTTGTAAGTGCTATTAAGATATATTAATTATAAATTTAGAGAGCTCTTTGGTCCCTACCTACTTGTATTTCATGGATAAACCTATTACAAAATGATTTAACTCAGGAAAAAGAGTGAAGGGATGCTCGATAAATTCTTAACTTGATTGCCTATTAGTGCCCTTTAATAAAGATGCAGTCCCTTTAATTAGTAAATTAGCTAGCCATATGCGTGAAACTGGTGAACTTGGACAAAGCGGTAGACATTGTTTCAAGGAAGAAAAGGTAGTAAGAAAAGGTAGAGTACAATAAAATAAACAACTTTAATTTGTTGTAAAGTGTTATAGCATTAGTTGTGTAATGTTTGACACATACACAAATATAGTTGTGTGGTTCTGTGCATCATGCATAGCAAAAGAAGAAGCTCATTGTTACGAAAACATTTTAAGTGAGGAAAAGGAGTAAACTTGACCAACCCTAATTGGTTGTTACATTAATAGTTACATGTTACTATTGACTAACGTACGTATCACTTTACAAGTCAGTCATTCTTTTTTCTTTATTACAAGTACTTTACGTTGGTTGCAAACTAAACATTTGATTTTACAACTTTTAGGTGTTATGTTATGTTTCAATGTTTCTTATTAGAACATTAAGCAAAATTGTAACAAGTTTTATGTTACAGTTAATAATTATAATTTGCAATTTTAATTTTGATTCATAAATTACATTTAATTATCCAAATCCATTAAAAAGTTTGCATCTAATTGTGGTTAAATTTTTGTATTGCTCATAGTCTTTTTTATTTTATAATTTCAAAGTCAATTTTTTTTATTTATAATTATAGGGTCCAACTTAAATTTTATTTGTTGTACATCACATCCTATTACATATACAATCAATTTTTATATGTTATTCATTATATTTTTGATGAGAAACAGGGTTCCTCAAATTAACAGAAAGGGAAAGAGATGTAGACAGAGTAAATGAGAGAAATAATAGAAGAAATTTAGGGAGAAATAGAGTGAAATTGAGAGAGAAGACAATCTTTTTTCTAAAAGATCAAAAAATCAATAACAACCAAATCTAAGAAATAAAATAACTAAGAACACTTATTTATAGTGCCGACAATCATAACTTAATTAAGAAATAGAATCTATTAGGAAATAGAATCTAATTCCAACTAAACAAGAAAATATCAAAATTTAAATCCTAGATAAAATAGTAAACTATTAATTAAGAAAATAATTCAAATTAGGATTACTCCTAATTTAGGAAGTCAAAATCCCTAATAATAGTTAAAATCCCTAATTAATTAGAATCCCTAAAATCAAAATTAAAATTCCTAATTTATTCTTAATATGTCCTACATCAATTTTCATTTAATTTTATATTTTTCTTTCTTGACTGAATATTTGATTTTTTTATTAAGTTTTACGTCATTATTTTTTTCTTTTAAAGAATAATTTATATTTTAAATGGATAAATTAAGAAACTTTGAAAAATTTTGATTTAAAATTTTTATTACATCCAAATAATTCCTCCAATCGACATGGCATGTAACATATTTATATTACTTTGTTGAAGTTTATTCGAATTGCAAATCTTCCTACCTAATTAATGATCATATATAAGATACATACATCTATAAGATATATGTGCACGTATGCTTGTTTGTATATGTATAAGGTTTTAAATCAATAAACGTCATTGAACTAAATATTGTATGATAGAACAATTTTGATGTAGGAGATTGCACCAATGTTAAACGCTATTTTAATAATTAGTCCACAGTAGTATATTTTGGATGTCAGATATATGATATCAATGTGATATACGTGGTGATTTTTCATTTACCCAAATTAAGTATCGAGCTAAACATCATTCTCACATGGTATGGAACTCTGGACTTTCTCTTATTTGACAGAATTTTAGGCAAGTATATCATATAAATATATATGATGAAATTTGACTTTTACTTTATAGACATGTTATTGATGAGGACATCGTGTTAGAAGAGAGAAAACTTTTGCTCTAAATGAATGACTCTTGGCCAAAAGTAAAAGTGATAGTGATAGGCGTAAGTTATATATATATATATTTTGTCAAGGCCTATTGAGAGGATTTACATGCATAAGCAATAAAAAGGCCTGAAGATTTAACACAGAAGAGAGAGAGAGAGAGAGAGAGAAGCAAAAATTACATAGAGGAACGTACAGTTGTTGAAATCCTGTCAAATCTAATGTAACTGCGGTGGGTACTCGAGATTTTTGTGAACCATCATGCAGGATGACTCGCAAGATCATAATCAAGAAGAGGGAACATATGAATGCATTACATATTGATAATATTAATTATCGTATAGTCCATTCCGCATGGTTAAATTACATACAATATTGTAAGCAGAAGCAGCATGCATATATATATATAGAGTTGGTTGAAGTGTTTCATGCATGCATTCATTCAAAAGGAAAAGAATGCTATTACAAAATGATTTAAATCTAGCTAAAGAGTGAAGGAACGCTTGATTCTTAACTTGGTTGCCAAACAGTCCCTTTGTTAAAGGTCTCTTATTCCTTAACGAGTGATGCTCACTTTTTTAAATTAACTTTTTAATTTTAACCACCCTAATTAAAAAAAAAAATGTATTCTTTATAGCTGCGATAGGATACATACGTGCACCTTTATTAGCTATCATTAACACTATTTAATTATGTTTTATATATCAATCACTTATATTTCTTCATATAAATCGATATTCATTTATATTCTTAACTTCTTAATTCTTAATTCTTAATTCTAAAATTATTTAATCCAACGTCGGGAGAGAGAGAGAGAGAGAGAGAGAGTTAATGAATTAAGTGACAAAAGAGAGACTTGATAAGTTACTTGAGTAGTAATATCATCACTTAGTTTATTTAATTTGCAATACTTTTAGAAAAATTCAGGAAACATATATTCAGTTTCACTTAATCATTTGCTCCAAAAAGTCTCAATTTCCTTCAGGAAATACTCAGTTTTGAGCAATATAGGTGGGGAAATAATCAAGATTCCAATGGCTAACTTCTATCTTAATTGATAACATCTTATATCTTCCTTTAGGATATATTAATATATTTTAAATTGGTGTGATGATAAGGAATCCTGAGTTTTTTTTTTATTTGTAATCCAAATCATAAACAAATCAAAATTTCGAAGGAATCCGATTCCTTTAATTTTTTAATTAGGGGATGAAATTCCCTTCTTATGGATAAAAAATCCTCTTTCCATCCTTCTTTAACATTCTAACTATAAAAGCTACCCTTATAATAAACCTAAATTCATGTAATTATTTAATTAAATATTTGTCCAACTCTTTATTATATTATTTATTTAATGAGATCAGAGTCATTCAGAAGTTATCAAATTCAAAGTATTAGCTTCATCAGAGGTCTCAAGGGCAGAATACTCATATAATCAAACAATTACACGAATTTATGTTTATTAAAAGGGTAGCTTTTGATATTTAAAATTTCAAAGACGGATGGGAAGAGGATTTCTTCTCACCCATGAAGGAGGGGAATTTTCAATTTTGTCCCCCTAAAATAACGAATCAAACTCCTTGAAAAATTGATTTGGTTATGATTTAGAATACAAAACGAAAAAATCAGGTTCTTTAAGCAATCTTTATTGCTTCCATCCTATATCACTTGCATTTTATAATAAATATGGCCTCAACGTAACTGAGGTATTATAAATCAAGATAAAATTTCCCCTTTGGAATATGTGATTATTTCCCCCCTACACATATTACCCCAACTAGAATATTTCTTCAAGGAAAATGGGATCTCATAGGGTAAAAGATTAGATGAACGACTTATGAAGTGATATAGATAATACCATTTGATGAGTTAAAAATAAAATGAATGATGGAGAGATTCAACTTTATAACATGAAAATTATCTATTCAAATAATATTTTATCAACTCATCATGTTATATAAAAAGCTGTTGTAAATAATTTGTAGACCTAAAATTATTCATATAACTAAGTCACATGTGAAGTCTCACTTTTGTCACTTAATTTATTAAAATTCTCTCTCTCCGCCCCTTTCTTTTTATATTTGATCGGTGATAGGGAAAGAGCATAAGTGATTTATAAAACATATATAATTAAATTATTTTTTTTTTGACAGCTAGCAAAGGTGCACTTACATAAGCTAATGGCCGTAAAGAACGTGAAATTTTTTATTTAATTAGGGTATTGTGAGCTTTAGATATAAAAGGATTAATTAATAATTAAGAAAGAACTCAACGTGTATAATTGTAATAAAAAAATCAATAATGAATGAAGGGATAAGAGATCGTTAATTACTAAAGAAACTGTGTGGCAGTGAAGTTAAGAATCAAGCATCCCTTTAACCCGAGTTAAATCATTTTGTAATAGGGCTCCTCTGATTGCTTTTTGCATACATGATACCACACCATGGGACGACCAAAATGGCTTTCTATATATATGAAACCTTCCCAACTTATATCCTACATCGACAAATAGACGTTCTTTAATCTTTCCATTATACTCCATAAACTGTTTCTCGTATCTATTTTTTCTTTGAAATCGAAACAATGTGTTTGGTAGATTGCCTCTGTACCACATATGAAATCATCCTCCCACTTGGTTTGATTTTCTGCGGCGTAAGAGCAGGATATATAAAGAAACTCAAAGAAAATGTTGGTGAGTTGAAAACCGAGTTGCAGAAATTGACTGAACAAAGGGAGGATGTGTTGAGGAGAGTCCTTATCGAAGAACAACGAGGGATGCAACGGCTGAACGCAGTGCAAGGGTGGCTTTCAAGAGTGGAAACTGAGAAAACTGAAACTGATGAATTGTTAAGTCGTAGCTCTGAAGAAATTGACAAATTATGTCTCGGAGGTTACTGTTCCACGCGATGCAAGTCAACCTACGATTACGGGAAAAACGTGGCTAAAAAGCTTGAAGTTGTAAGAAAGCGAAGCGAGGAAGGAAAATTCAAGGAGGTAACCGAGAAGTTACCAAAAGCTGCTGCTGTGGACGAGAAACCTGTTAATCATCTGGCTTCTCACAGCAACAATGGTGAACCATAATACAATCAAAAGCTCTTACCAATAAACAACTATATATATTTGCTTATTTACTAATTAAATATTTCCATATATAATTTCCGGAGTGTCTATCAGTACTATTGTATTCTTGTTTGCTTTCTATTAAAGGATCTATATTTGAACATGTGGATTTATTCAATAATTTTACCATGTAATGCATTTGTATACAAAGTCTTTTTAAACTATAAAATCTTGAGGTTGTTCTTAATAATATTACCATATAACGAATACAAATTCTTTTCAATATTTTGAATATTTTTGTATGATTGTATCTGTATGTACTCCATTATGTTGTTTAGATATTTACTTTGCTTCATTGCCCAAACGATCGATTTTAGTTTTTGCCATGGCTGAAGAAAGTTGATAAGCAGTAATATAATCTTATAGAGTTACCACCAGCATATACCTATTATTGTTTAACTCTTTAAGACCCTAGCCTAGCTTGTCTCTATTGACATATAATACGTAAATGTCAACACTAAATTATCCATCTTGGCATGCTCAATTCTCCCCATCCCATTTTCGTTGGATTCGACAGGATTCTAGCTAACAACTGTACGTACGTTCCTGTACGCGATTTTTTGCTTAATTATATTTTGTTACCATATCACATGCAATTTTTTTGTTTATGAATAAACCTCTCAAGAGGCCTTGGCAAAACTTGATAGAACTTATGACTATTACTTTTGGCCAAGAGTCATTTATCTAAAAGAAAATAGTTTCTCTTCTTGATTTTCATATGAAAAAAAAGAAAAAAGAAAAATCCAAATGTATGATTGTTGGTTAGCAAAAAAGATATTAAAGAGGGAAAAAATGCAATATAATTATTAACATACATGGACAGTAAAATTCACAAAAATTTGACCAAGATAGGTTACTTTTTCTTCCCTCATTATAATCTAAAATTAGGAAACCAGAATATATCATATCATCAGTTAGATGTCTATATATGTAGTAAAATTTCATTACGTTTGTTACACACACATAGGCAGACCTTGGAAGGGACCGCGTGGGCCCGGACCCCTCCTTAGAATTTAAGAAATGTTTTTTTTACCCCTTCACGTTTGTTAGATTACAACTTAAAAACAATAATCTTTGGATATTGTCTTTCAATTTCTGCATTTTTAGCCTCTCAAACATTTATAGTCGGCATGATTTCACTCCAATACCACACACATTGACCCCTCTCTTATACAAATAAAATAATTGAAAGACCTTTTACAATTTATAACTCTATGAGCATCTTTTGTATACTGATTTGAAAAAAAAAGTGTTTATGTTTGATTAATATGTAAGATTTGTTTGCATATCCTAGACCTAAAACTTAAATTTAGGATTATAATGCTCAGCTTTTACAGTACAAATAAAGATATTTTTTTATAGTATTAATAATAAGGTAATTATGAAATATTTTTAAAATATGAACCATTTATTAGAGACGATTATGTGTTAGGGATCTAGTGTAACCCTAAAATTATGAATATGTAATTATTGAATAATTATAAAATATTAACAATTTTGTATTTAATTTATTAGATTGGGGTTATTTTGGAGGGATAAAATTCATTATCTCACTATGTAGATTTGTTTCTCTTTAGTTTATAAGAAATTCTCTCGTAGTGTCATGATTTATTAAAAGGACTATAAAAATATTTCAAGTGCCCCCTCTTAGATAAAATCTTGGGTCCACCAGTCTATGTTTGTGTATGTGTGTGTGTTTGTGTGTAATCTCTAAAATGAAAGAAAGTCTAGAATTCCACATAGTACCATGTTAACATGGTAATTTGCTATTTGGGATAAAAAAAAAAATCACTGCATATATTACATTTATATCATATATTTGACATGCAAAATACATTAATGTAGACTAAAAGTAGAATAAATATAAAAAAGATCAATCTTGTAATTTAAACTTATTTATCATACAGTTTGCATAGTAGTTAAAATTTAGTTACGTTGAATAAAAAAAAGTTTGTTGATGTAAACTTTAAATCCTTATACACAAACTTTCATACACAAATATATTTGTATCTCGTGAACATTTTTATCTAATTGTGGAAGAACAAAATGCAATTGTACTAAAACATATATACTTGCAAACATTATTAAGATTCAATATAACATAGAAGTTATTCTCTAAATATATGCATTCTCTAAATATATTTATGGTAAAATAAGCAAGATATATACCTCAAATGATATATATTACAAAATGGGGTAATACCATATACTACCACTAAGGTTCGGTATAACATCACCCAGAAATGTAGTTTCGTATTTGTATCATTTCAATCCTTAAGATTTGCATATTTGTATCATCTATGTCTAGTTGACTTTTTTTTTCTTTTTGCTTTTTTACTAACTAAATTACAATTGAAAAATTATTTATAATGAACATGAAAGCAATATTACCCAATGTTTATTGAACATCTAGGTCAAGTTGAATGTCCTTATCCGTTTATGAAAAAGCAAACGAAATTAGTCAATTGAACCTAGATGATACAAATACACGAACCTTAAAGACTAAAATGATACAAATATGAAACTATATTTCTAGATGATATTATACCAAACCTAAGGGGTAGTGTATGATATTCCTATTATAAACATTATGGACCATTTTATTTGGGTAGGATTTGTTTTTATATCGATTTTCATAATTAGATTAGCATATATATGATTTTTATATAAATTTAATTTAATAGATTATTAGTCGTATCTCTAAATAGAAGTATAATCTCAAATATAATTACCCAACAAGTTTTAAATAGTATTTCAATTTTTTTTTTGGGTCAGATTTTTAAGAATTCTGTTTGTATTCATATATTTATTACAACGTTTAACTATGCTTTGAGAGAGTCAAACAATTGGTCTTTAAGAATAACTTAACGTGCATAATTCTAAGATTCTTATTAAAAAAATTTTGATCCAGGATAGTTAAGGGATAAGTAGATCTCTATTAAAATAAGTTAAAGACACTATTTGGTTAGGCAAGTATACGTTAAGTATCAAGCATTAATTGATTTACTCTTGTGACTCAATTAAACAATCATTTTATGATAGTGAGCATTAATCTTTTCTGATGCATGGAACCACACATGACACAACGATGTATACATGCACGCAACTAATCTAATCTGATGCCACTTTAATCTTTACAGCTAATTAAGAGTAGTTTTATATCCTCTAAAATTTTTCCTACTCTTTCTTCTTTGGAATTTCTCAATAAGTTTCCCGTATATTAATCTTATGAACAATGGGAGAGAGCATATAAGTGATTTATAAAGCATACATAATTGGATTAATTATTTTTTATGACAGCTAGCAAAGCTGCAACTTATGTATTCTAACGCCTGCAAAAGAACGTGTAATTTTTATTCAATTAGGGTGCTTTGGATGTAAAAGGTTTAATTAATAATTAACACAAAACTGAACGTGTATAATTGTAATAAAAATAATCAATAGTGAAGACGTAAGATATCATTAATTACTAAAGACACTGCGCGTCAGTTACGTTACGAATCAAGCTTCCCCTCCTTTAGCCTGAGTTAAATCATTTTGTAACAGGGCTCCTTTAATTGCTTTTTGCATGTGTGGGACCAAAATGACTTTCTATATATATGAAACCATCCCAACTATAATATGCTACATCGACGAATAGACGCTCTTTAACCTTTCCATTGTACTCAACAACCTGTTTCTCGCAGCTATTTCTTCTTTGAAATTGAAACAATGTGTTTGGGGGAATGCCTCTGTATCACATATGAAATCATTGTCCCACTTGGTTTAATTTTCTGCGGCGTAAGAGCAGGGTATATAAAGAAACTAAAAGGAAATGTTGGTGAGTTGACAAAACGAGTTGCAGAAATTAACTGAACAAAGGGAGGATGTGTTGAGGAGAGTCCTTATCGAAGAACAACTACAGATGCAACGGCTGAACGTAGTGCAAGGGTGGCTTTCAAGGGTCGAGACTGAGGAATCTGAAATTGATGAATTATTAAGTTACAGCTATGAAGAAATTGACAAATTATGTCTCGGAGGTTACTGTCCCAAGCAATGCGGCTCATCCTACAAGTATGGGAGAGAAGTGGCTAAAAAGCTTCGAGTTGTGAAAAAGTTAAAGGAGGAAGGAAATTTCGGAAAGGTAGCCGAGAATTTACCAGAAGCTGCAGCTGCGGACGAGAAACCCACCAATCAGCTGGCTTCTCCTAGCAACAATGGTGAACCATAATACAACCAAAAGCTCTTGTCAATAAACAACTATCTATATCTGCTTGTATATATACTAATTATTTCCCTATATAATTTCTGGTGTGTCGATCAGTACTATTGTATTCTTGGTTTCTTTCTATTAAAGGATATATATATATGTAAAACATGTGGATTAATAAACTATTCAATAATATATTACCATGTAATGCATATATGTGCATATATATATATATATATATATATATATATAAAGTCTTTTCAATATTTTGAATCTTTTTGTATTGAGCTCGTAATGGAATTCCTAGAGCATTAATTGATACCTCAAATGTCGTATTTAGGATTAATTTAAGATTGCTGTTACTTAAAAAAAAAAAAAAAGCAGCTTCTGAAAGAATGATGTGTTGAGAAGGCCAGGTTCTCATTGAAGGACGACGCCTCATGCAGCGGCTGAACCAAGCTCAAGGGAGGAAGCTGTGTGTCTCATTGAAATTGGTGATTTGATAAGAGAACTCCCAAAAAATTTACAAAACTTATGTGTTGGAGGTTACTATTTCGAGGATTGCTGGTCAAGCTACAAGTTCGGAAGAAAAGTGGCGAATATGAGTAAATCTGTGGTACATCCGCTGCACTGCAGCAGACGACCTAGATCGTGCCATGTAGGTGCCTCACATTGATGTTGTGCATACATGGAGTCCTCTAGCTGCTGCAGCGGATGTACCACATATTTACTCTAAAAAGATTGATGTTGTGGCTAAGTTAAAAGATGATAGATCAGCTTTCTAAAAGTTGATTGAGAAGGTAACAAAAGTAGTTGTTGTGGAGGAAAAACCTACTGAGCTAGCATCTCACAATAGTGATGGTCAGCATATTATAATTAATATAAAAGCTCTTCTCAATGATGAGAAAATCTGGGGTACATCCACTACAATGCAACGGACGGCTCAACACTCACCACATAGACGCCTCACTCTGATGTGGCGCATACGCAGCACCCCCTGGCTGCAAGCAATGGATGCATCGCAGATTTTTTCCTCAATAACATATATAGCTTCTGACATGTGCATGTTTCTCCTATTTCTCAAACGAGTTTTGATCTTACCATGTGTGCTTCCTATTTCTCCTGCTTTATGACCTTCTAGTGGAAAATGGTTTTGGTTCACAATCATGACCTACATTGTTGGAGTTTTGGCTCTTTAGCCAATTGTTTGTGTGTGCAAGGATCCCACATGGAGTGCGAGTATTTGTGTTGGAGAGACTTTGGCTTATAAATTAAAGCCAAGTCTTCTCACTTATCTGTCCCATTGGAAATTCTCCTCTACCCCCTATATTTGTAAGGACTCGCATATAAGACCTCATAGTTTAGGGCTTTTCATTGAAGACCTTAAAGTTTGTAATATTTTCTTTTTTTTCTTTTGTTTTTTGGGTATTTGTAGTATTACCCAATTGTTTAGATAATTATAGTTTGGCTCAAAAGTTGTGGTATTTGTATTGTAGCACAAAAGTTTGTAATTCTCTTTGAAGATAGTGGAAGGTTTCTTCAGCGGCGCCCGAGGACGTAGGTACTAATACCGAACCTCGTTAAATCTTGGTGTTCTTTCTATTTTTGCATTGTTGGTTGATTAGTTGCCTCTTTAGTTGCTATTATATTCAATTATCTAGCATAGTTTGTGGTTGTGCATTTTGGTTGTTTTGCTAGCATCGCTTCCGTTTCTGCGCAACAATTGGTATCAGAGCCTAAGGTTTTAGGTAGTAAGTGGCTATTTCATTGAAGCACTTACTGCTATTTTGGGCTGTTGAGTTTGGATTGCTAATTATTGAATATAATAGTTTGTTTAGAACTTGGTTATTGGTGATTTGTAAATCGAGTTTATTTATGAGAGGTAGTGATGGCATCATCGTCAACTATACCGGAGAAGATAGTGACTGTGACAAATGCAAAAATAGATGCATTGACAGTGAGAGGACATAGTCAAAGTAGGAAACCAAGAAAAAAGGAAAAATATTGGTTGAGGAATAGATTAGGAAAAGATGAGTGTGCCTTTTGTCGTGAGAAAGGGTATTGGAAGAGAGATTGTCCTAAGTTGAAAAAGAAAGATAAGGGCAAGGCTATTTCTGATGCATGTGTTATAGAGTGTGAGGATGATAGTGAGTCAGATGTATGTCTATCCACTTCTGGTTTTGATGAGTGGATTATGGATTCGAGTTATACTTATCATATGTGTCCACATAGGGAATGGTTCTTTCAGTTTGAAGAGCTTGATGGTGGAGTTGTGTATATGTGCAATGATGATATTTGCCATACTGCTGGGATAGGTTCGATCGGATTGAGGAATCATGATGGACTGACTAGAGTTCTGATAGCTGTTCGGTATGTACCGAAGTTGAAGAAGAATCTCATCTCTTTGGGAGCCTTAGAATCTAAAGGCTATGCTGTATCTATTCGACATGGTATTCTGAGGTCACTTTAGGCGCTCTTGTGATATTGAAAGGCACTAGGAGGAACAACTTGTATTACTATAATAGTAGTACGATTATTGGATCAGTGGCTATGGTTTCTGATAATGATGTAGATTCGGAGATCACTAAACTGTGGCATATGCGTTTGGGACATGCAGGTGAAAAAGCCTTTTTCAGTTTGTTGAAACGAGGCTTATTGAAAGGTGCAAAGACCTACAAGCTGGATTTTTGTGAGCATTGTGTTCTGAAAAAGCAGAAGAGAATGAAATTTGGCACAGCTATTCATAATACTAAGGGTATTCTTAATTATGTTTACTTAGATGTGTGGGGACCTACCAAAATCGCATCAATGGGAGGTAGGCACTACTTTGTTACTTTTGTTGATGACTTTTCCATAAGAACTTGGGTGTACTATTTGAAATCAAAAGATGATGTACTTGGTGTTTTCCTTAAGTGGAAAAAGATGATTGAGACATAAACTGGTAAGAAGATCAAGCATCTCAAAACAGATAATAGTGGTGAGTATTGCAGTGATCAGTTTTTGAAATTGTGTCAAGATGAAGGTATTGTATGTCATTTTATTGTTAGAGGTATACCACAACAGAATGGGGTAGCAGAACGCATGAACCAGACATTGCTAGAGAAAGTTCGGTGTATGTTGTCCAATGCTGGGTTGGGCAAGGAATTTTGGGCTGAGACTGTGACTTATGCATGTCATCTCATTAATCGTCTACCTTCAGCTGCTATTGATAATAGAACTCCATTGGAGGTATGGTCTAGACAAACTGTTTCTGATTATGATTCTTTACATGTTTTTGGTTCAACTGCATATTATCATGTGAAAGAATCTAAACTGGATCCTAGAGCCAAGAAAGCAATTTTCTTGGGATTTGCTTCAGGTGTAAAAGGATATCGTCTTTGGTGTCCTAGTTCGAGAAAGATTGTATCCAGTGGAGATGTGACATTTGATGAGTCTTCAATATTGAAGAAATCAGAAAACCAGACAAAGGTGAATGGTACTCCACAGCAGGTGGAGCATACTCAACAGCAGGTGGAGTTTGAAACGACGACATTGAACCCAGTTAGATCTATTGAGACAGATGATGGTACTCCTGTGATAGAGGAGGATTTGTGAGATGATGGAGAGGGTTCTTCTCAGGAACCTCAACAGCAACAAGAATCTATTACAATTGATAGGCCAAGACGTGAGATTCGCAGACCTGCTTGATTTGCTGACATGGTGGCCTATACACTTCCAATTGTATATGGTGATGTTCCTTCCACTTATAAAGAGGCAGTCAAATGTTCTGAAGTTGATAAGTGGAAGACAGCTATGAGCGAAGAGATGCAGTCTCTTTAGAATAATGAAACTTGGGAGCTAGCTCAACTACCGAAGGGTAAAAAGGTAATTGGGTGCAGATGGATATTTGCAAAGAAAGATGGATTTCTTGACAAGAATGACGTCTGCTATAAGGCAAGGTTGGTAGCTAAAGGCTACGCTCAGAAGAAAGGAATTGACTACAATGAGGTATTTTCTCCAGTTGTGAAACATTCTTCCATGAAAATTTTGTTGGCCTTGGTAGCTCAGAAGAATATGGAACTAGTTCAACTTGATGTAAAAACTGCATTTTTACTTGGAAGAGGAAATCTATATGACTCAGCCAGAGGGATTCAAAGTTGCTGGTAAGCAAAATTTGTTATGCAAACTGAAAAGATCGCTTTATGGTTTGAAGCAATCTCCGAGATAGTGGTACAGGCGATTTGATCGGTTTATGATGGGTCAGAGGTACACAAGAAGCAAATTTGATAATTGTGTGCATTTTCAGAGGCTACGTGATGGTTGTTTCATTTATCTACTCTTGTATGTTGATGATATGTTGATAGCTTAGATGAATTTCAAAGAAATTGTAAAGTTGAAGACTCAGTTGAATCGAGAGTTTGAGATGAAAGATTTGGGTGAAGCTAAGAAGATACTAGGTATAGAGATTAGCATAGATAGAGGGAGAAGCAAGATTTGTTTGACTTAGAAGCAGTATCTAAAAAAGGTATTACAGCGGGTTGGTATTACAGAGCAGTCAAAACCTGTAAGTACCCCACTTGCTCCTCATATGAAACTCAGTGCATCTTTATCTCTTAGTACTGATAAGGAACAAGAGTATATGTCTCGAGTTCCATATACTAATGCAGTTGGTAGCCTGATGTATGCTATGGTGTGTACAAGACCCTACATTTCACATGCAGCTGGAGTTGCGAGCAGGTACATGCATGATCCTGGTAAAGGACATTGGCAAGCAGTGAAATCGATTCTACGGTATTTGTTGAAAACCGTAGATGTTGGCTTAGTATTTGAGAGGGATGATACATGTGATCAGTATGCTATTGCTTATGTTGATTCTTATTATGCTGGTGATTTGGATAAACGTCTGTCGACAACTGGTTATGTGTTTACTCTTGCAAGAGCACTAGTGAGTTGGAAGTCTACTTTACAGTCTATAGTGGCTTTGTCTACTACAGAGGCAGAGTATATGACAATGACAGAGGCTGTGAAGGAAGCTATTTGGTTACAAGGATTGCTGGAAGAATTGGGAATTGGGCAGAAGAAGATCACTCTTTATTTTGACAGTCAGAGTGCTATCCACTTAGCGAAGAATCCAGTGTTCCATATTCATACGAAGCATATTGATGTTAGGTATCATTTTGTGCGGGAGATTATTGATGAAGGGAGAATCTTACTTCAAAATATTGAGACTGCCGAGAATTTTGCAGATATGTTGACTAAGGTTGTGACAGCGATCAAGTTCAGTTATTGTTTGAACTTGATCAACATTGTGCGAGTTTGATTGCTCCATTGGGCACATTTAGAGGCGTTGCAGCTGTGAGAGAGAATAGGGGAAAAAGAAGAGTTTTGTGGTGGATTGGCTAAATCGTCAAGGTGGAGAATTATTGGAGTTTTAGCTCTTTAGCCAATTGTTTGTGTGTGCAAGGATCCCACATAGAGTGGGAGTCTTTGTGTTGGAGAGACTTGGGCTTATAAATTAAAGCCAAGTCTTCTCACTTATTTATCCCATTGAAAATTCTTCTCTACCCCCTATATTTGTAAGATCTCACATATAAGACCTCATAGTTTAAAGACCTTTCATTAAGGACTTTAAAGTTTGTAATATTTTATTTTTTCCCTTCGTTTTTTGGGTATTTGTAGTATTATCTAATTGTTTGGATAATTACAGTTTGACCCAACTATTCGAGTAATTACAGTTTGGCCTAATAGTTGTGGTATTTGTATTGTAACCCAAAAGTTTGTAATTCTCTTTGAAAATAGTGGAAGGTTTCTTCAGCAGCGCCCAAGGACCTAGGTACTAATACCGAACCTCGTTAAATCTTGGTGTTCTTTCTTTTTCTGCATTGTTGGTTAATTGGTTGCCTCTTTAGTTGCTATTATATTCAATTATCTAGCATAGTTTGTGGTTGTACATTTTGATTGTTTTGTTGACATCGCTTCCATTTTTGCGTAACATATACAGGGACCCGGGGGGGCTGGGCCCCTCCTAAATTTGCCAAATTTATAAAACTCCTTCCCATTTTATAAAGTTGTTTCATCCTACTTTAATTAAAAAAATCTAATTTCAATGCTTTATTGTCCTTTTTTATCTAAGTGTTGAGTTGCTTGCCCTTGACCACTTTATGCGGCCACAAATATAACAATGTAAGTTTAAATTATATTTTAATTAATTTGTATTATTTTATACATAAATAAAATTTTAGACAGTTTTAGTTCTTATTTATGTAGTTTGGCATAAATTATGTGGAATTCATTTTAATTTTTTCTATTTTTTGAAAAAAAAATCAATTCTTATTAGATGGCTACAAAATCGAAGTACTTTGGTGAATGGTAATGACTAACTCTTTTAATAACTTTTAATAACATATTATTATATTTGTAAAATTGTACCATGTCTTTCTTTTTATTATTGATTTATTTGTATGAATTAGGATAAACAAGAAATAAATATCATTAAAAAATTATGTTTGAGAAACTTTTCAAAATGGTAAGGCTCATCATGTCCCTATATCTAAGTGTTTTTTTAAATTATTTTTTAACAAATTTTTCATATCATCAAGATCTATCAAATAAAATTATAAATATCAACAAAATTCTGGGTCCGCCACTGGTCATGCAGGTTGCCACCGACTATTGTCAAATTCGGAAAAGGACACTTATAAAATGCTGCCCATTTACATTAGATAGATGGATTTTTTCAACATAAATTTAACTGTATTCATGCAATTTTTGTTTCTCTTTCTGAAAACATCATGCATTTTGCTTCATGCAAAGCCTCTTTCAAGAGGCCTTGACAAAACTTGCAAAAACTTACGTTATGCCAATCACTCTTGGTTAATGCTCCTGATCATCTAAGGGAAAGGTTTCTCTCATGACTCTAAAAGCTCTAAAACAATAGCTGACTTTATGCAGGCTATAACATGTTATGCCGATTAGTTGGCAATTATAATGTTCCCCATTTATGATAACCCCTTTATCATTCATTGCCATTCATTATTTAAAAAAAAAAATGACATAAACTAAGCTCATCCAGCGATATTGACCAAGATATTTATACATTTTGGGGCAGGGATTAACGGCATATATCTTGTATGTTTAACATAAGATGTTGATTTCATGATTCACAAGCAGTTATAACTATAAACTTATTAATTTGTGCAAGTATGTGTATAAAGGAATGATATTTTGACATAAAACTAAACTTAAATTTTGAGACGCCATAGATCCACAAAATCTAACGGTGGAGATAATTGATGAGTATACAATATTAAAAGTGACTTTTTGGCTTTTAACGTCAACCATTGAATTTAATAAAATCAAAGGATTTAATCTAAATTTGACATAAAATTAGATACAAATTTGTAGCCAACATGGATTGGGGAACACAGAAGGTAATGTTGCATCCTTATCAATAATAATGTTTGTAAAAGCTTCAACATCAGGTCAAAATTCTGAACCTAACTCAATAAGGTCAAGTCCTAGTTCAAAAAGCAATGAAACATTTGTCTCTCCTCTAAGCTCTTTCAAATCCAATCCTGAAAAGGTAAGAAAATTCATTCCAACTTGTTATTTTTGCGGTAAAAAAGGACATATTAGACCTCGATGTTTTAAATTGTTGAACCTTTTGCGTAAAAGATCAAAACAGTTCAAACTGTTACCTAAGACACAACTGCAGTTGGTTAAGAAAAAGAAGACAGTCTACAAAGTTGCTTTTACTGCACTTAAGCATTCGTCTAACGATTTATGGTATTTTGACAATGGTTGTTCCAGGCACATGACTGGAAATAAACAATTTTTGAAAGATTTTGAAGCATGCAGGGAAGGAAATGTCACTTATGGAGTTGGAGCAAAGAGTAAGATCATTGGTAAAAGCATTTTGAATGTCAAAGGACTACCCAATTTTCAAAATGTCTTGCTAGTTGAAGGTTTGAAAGCTAATCTAATTAGTATTAGTCAGCTATGTGATGACAAGTATATTATTAATTTCACACAAAACAAATGCATGGTCTTAGACAATTTTGGTAAATGCATTTTAGAAGGAAATAGATCTTCGGATAATTGTTATCTGTTAAAATTGCATTCCAAGCTAAGATTTCGGATTTAGAATTGTGGCATAAAAAATTAGTACACTTAAATTACAAAGACTTGGTGAAATTAACTAAGTTAGGTGTTGTGAAAGGGGTTCCTAAACTTGATGACAAAGTTAATGAAATTTGTGGACCATGTCAAATGGGAAAACAAATTAGAAGTTCACACAAATCCATTCCACATCTTAGCACATCCAAAATACTTGATTGCTTCACATGGATCTTATGGGTCCTATGCAAATTGAAAGAATTACTGGTAAGAGATACATATTTATTTGTGTAGATGATTTTTCTATATATACTTGGGTTGATTTTATTAAAGAAAAATCTGACACTTTTGAAACTTTCAGGAATCTTTGTGTTAAGCTTGAAAATTAGCAAAACAGAAACATTGGCAGGATAGTGAGAATAAGAAGTGGTCATGGCAAGGAGTTTGAAAACGTTAGCTATGCTAACTTTTACAAATATCATGGAATTGAACATGAATTTTTAGCTCTAAAAACCCCTGAACAGAATAGCATTGTGGAAAGAAAAAATAGAACTCTTCAGGAGATGGCTAGAGTGATGCTCAATAGCAAGAAGTTGACTAAAAGGCTATGGGCTGAAGCAATAAGCACTGCTTGTTACATTTCAAATAGAGTTTTTTCTAAAACCTGGCACTAACCAAACACCTTATGAAATTTTGAAAGATAGAAAACATAATTTGAAATATTTTCATGTTTTTGAACGCAGGTTTTACATCTTAAATGATAGAGAACAGTTAGGCAAATTAGATCCAAAAAGTGATGAAGGAGTTTTTGTAGGCTATGCACAAAATAGTAAAGCGTTTCGAGTTTATAATCTTTGAACTAAGGCAATCATGGAATCTACAAACTTAGTATTTGATGATATGGATGATTATGCAAAATACTGACAAGAGGAAAGCATAACCAGCTTTATAGAAGATACAGAAAAATCAGATTCTGACAACAACAATAATGAGGCAATTTAGTTATGAAAACTGTTGTTATATCTGACACAACAAAGACAATTGACAACTTAAATCTGAACAGAACGTCAATCAGAAATGAAGATAAAAGAAAAGATCAACCCACTTGGATACAAAAGGCACATTCAACTAGCTCTATCATTGGAACACCAGATGGTATTATGAAAACTAGAGGCAAGCTAAGGAATCAGGTAAGATTTGCATGTTATGTTTCATTAGTTGAACAAAAAAATGTGAAAGAAGCTTTAAAAGAAGATGTTTGGATTCAATCAATGCAAGATAAACTTATTCAGTTTAAAAGGAATGAAGTATAGGAATTAGTTTCTAGACCATAAAATGCAAATGTCATTGAAACTAAATGGATATTCAAGAATAAAACTGATGAAAGTGGTCAGGTAGTAAGAAATAAGGCTAGGCTAGTAGCACAAGGTTACACACAAGCAGAAGGCATAGACTTTGATGAAACCTTTGCACCAATAGCTAGACTTGAGTCAATCAGATTACTACTTGCAATTGCTTGTTTGCTTGATTTTAAGTTGTACCAAATGGATGTTAAAACAACATTTCTAAATGGCTATCTCAATAAAAAAGTTTTTGTTGAACAACCTAAGGGTTTTGAAGATCCTATACATCCTGATTTTGTGTACAAATTGCATAAAGCTTTGTACAGATTTGAAACAAGCTCCTAGAGCTTGGTATGAAAGGTTGACAAACTTTTTGATCAACAGAGGTTATAGAAGAGGCAACAGTAATAAGACTTTGTTTATCAAACATGCATATAACTATTTTATTGTTGCTTAAATATATGTAGATGACATTGTGTTTGGATCAACAAATAAAAGCAAAACTAATGAGTTTGTTAAGTTAATGCAAGAAAAGTTTGAGATGAGCATGGTAGGAGAATTAAATATTTTTTTTGGATTGCAGGTTAAGAAAATGAATGATGGGATATTCATATCTCAATTAAAATATGATAAAAATCTTGTAAAGAAATTTGGGCTTAAGAATTCAAAACTAATGAAAACTCTTATTAGTACTAACCTGAAACTTTCAAAAGACAATACAAGAAAAGTGGTTGATGCAAGTTTGTATAGAAGCATCATTGGTAGTTTATTACACCTTACAACAAGTAGACCAGACTTATGCTTTAGTGTAGAACTTTGTGAAAGATTTCAACCAAATCCCAAAGAGTCACATCCGGCAGTAGCTAAAAGAATCATCAGGTATGTACATGAAACCCATGATTATGGTATATGGTTTTCTAAAGATACAAATGATTATCTTGCAGGATTTAGTGATGTTGACTAGGCAGGAAATGTAGATGACAAGAAGAGCACATCATAAGGATGTTTTCACCTTGGTACTAACTTAGTTTCTTGGCACAGTTAAAAGCATAATTCAATTTCTTTATCTACTGTTGAAGCTGAATGCATAGCAGCAGGAAGTTGTTGCACACAACTGCTTTCGATAAAGCAAATGTTGAGTGATTATGGTATTTAACAAAAAGCTATAACTATATTTTGTGATAATACTAGTACTATAAATATTTCCAAAAATCATGTTCAACATTCTAGAATAATACACATTGATATAAGATACCATTTTATAAGAGAACTTGTAGAGTCTAAGGTGATACATATTGAACACATCTCCACTGATAAATAATTAGCTGACTTATTCACTAAGGCATTGGATATAACAAGATTTGAGAATCTAAGAAAGGCCTTAGGTATCTGTCAGTTTTCTGAATAAACATTTCTTGCTGTTATGTTAATTATATCTGCAATATCATAAGTTTTCTAATTTAGCATGTGTGAGCTATAATATAAAAATTGTGTGAATGATAAGATAAATGATTTAAAATAAAAAATACAGAAAGGGCTACCAATATATGATGTGTGAAAGCCATCATTGAGAGTAACCTCAAGGTATCTAAGAAATATGGTGAGGTCATCTACTCAAATAAAAAGGGCTACCTCTATATTGTGTGAAAGCTATTGTATTTATAATCTAATGAGATTAATTCTTAATATATCAAAATCATATTTTTGACATCTCAATCAATTGAAAAGATACATGAAAATAGCTTTCATGTGAAGAGAATAAACAGCTCTGAAATATGCTTCCTTAGAATGATTCATATAATGTTCAGATTTGTTATTATGTTACATTTAATTGTTTTCTGTTATGTTTTTCATATCATACGATGTTCTTTGTGCCTATCTAAAATTTAACTTTTCTTGTGTATCTATGTGTCAAAATGCCACGTCATATTTATTGAATTGAGGGGGAGAAACTTCAGTGGCGAGAATCCTAACTCTATTAGAATTCCTTATTTAATGGCAATCAAATTTTAAATTCTTGTTCATTAATGATATATATTAAGTTGTTTTGGAAAAGGATTTAAATTTAAAGTTTGTGGGAAACGAAGATATATTAAAAATCAGCCCTTCCCACATATATCACAAATATAGTTAGGGCATTCTCTGTTCATACCATGCTCGATCAACAGTGTCTCCACTCTCTCTCGTCTTGCTTCTCTCTGTTCTGAGATAATCTTCCAACCTTGAAACCCTAGCAATGGCGACATCTTCTGAATCTTCAAAGATCACCAATTCATCACCTCCCAACACGACTCTGGTCATAACAGTAGTGATAGCTTACAGTCGTCTCATTCACAACAACATCATGCAGAGATCCCAATTGATCCTGCAATGAGTGAAGACGAGTTAATTTCTATCAACAGAATGAAAGACAAGATAAAACTGAAGTTCAACAAATTCCTCTCAGTAGTCGTTAAGCAGAACTTCTTGAAGTATGCGTTAAAGAGGAAGTTATAGATTGAAAGGCCAGTGAAGCTAACCAACTTCAACAAATATGGTTTGAGTGAGCTTCTTGAGTCTATTTAATGGACTCGAATGGTAAAAAACTTCCTACCCCTTGTTAAGTCTTTAATTCAAGAGTTTTATGCAAATATCATGCTTCCATTGATGACCCGAAGAGCTATCATTATCACAAAGTGTATTGTAGAGGAAAGTTTGTGAAATTCTCACCGAATGTCATCAACACATTCTTTGATATGCCAATAGGTAGTTTGCACTCTGTGGATGAAAACTTTGATATGGTAGTTGTGATTAAGGAGTTAACTGGTCGAGGGGATATAGATTGCAATCCAAGAGATGGAATTGATCAATAATATCTTAAAAAGAAGTATATGGTACTGCATAAAATTGCTCAATTTGACTGGTTTCCCTCTTCACACCAAAACCAAGTCAAGGGAGATAGAGTGAAGTTTTTGTTCTATTTGGGCATAAATAAACCCATTAATCTAGGATTATGGATTTTATAGGATGATTGTTCAGATTACACCATATAAATCTGACTACCATTTGCTTGTCTTTCCTTATTTAATTTAAGTTATTTTAGCGCAAAATGGTATTCCCATTAGCCCCAAATAAAACACTGAAATTCTGTGTAAGTCAATCACAAAAGGATTTCTTCATCGCTTGCATGATAAAACTGATCTGCCTGTACCTGAACCAAAACTAAGAAGAGTTCGCAAAAATCCAATGAGCAATATGGAAGAACAACTTGCTTTGATCAATTCTGTTTTGACTGATATTGTGTAGGATCTTAAGGACATCAAAGCAAAGTAGTCTATTTTGGAGGCAAAACTTGTAGGATAATCTGGTGTTGCAGAAGAACCACAGCCTATCAAAACTGAAAATATGGTACATGAGCAGTCTTCTGAGCACATCCCAAAGATTGATGCACCAATGCCTGAGGCAGCTGAGCAAATGCCTGTAGAAAATCAAGCTAAACAACCTGCTGTTAAGACAAACATAATAGCAGAAAAGAAGATGAAGAAAAAGAAATCCAAGAAGAAAGCAAAGGGAACTAATTTGAGGGGCAAGAAGAAGGTTAAAGTGGTGAAGAAAAAGTGTAACACGAGGAAGAAGAAAATTGAATCAACAGTCCTGGAATTGAGGGATGAGTCCTTGTCAGATGAACTAACACAATAAGAACCAAAAATGACATTGCCTTCACCACTTGCTGAGGCAAAACCTGATGTTTCTCCAGTCCCTAAAGTAGAACATCCTGACTCTCCACCATCACCACAGTCACCCCCACATGTCACAAAGACCATATCAGGTGCAGAACACACACAGAAACCCATTCATGCAACAGACACATCAGAACCAACCATAGTACTCCCATCTCAACTTGTAGCAGAATCACTGGTACCTCCACAACACCCTGTTGTTGAGTTACAACCAACAGAAACCAGTGCTGACTGACTTGATAAGGAAATATGCAAGATTGTGGCTGAATTCACTGCCACTTCCTCAGATACAATTGAAGCATAGCTAGCTCCTATGACCTCTGAACAACCTACACCTACTACTACTGGGAAAAAGTTCAAAATGAAGGCTAGAAGATTCAAGAAGTGCTCTAGCAATTCCTCTTCCCTACCTGTTCGCACGTCTCCACGACTTCGTTAATTTTTTAATAGAACTTGTTCTGAAATCAATGGGGAAAATCAGTTTCTGATATAATTCTATTTTGATTTTGATTTGATACTGCTAATTCTAACTTTGTTTGATATTTTTTGTTGCTTCTTCCTCTCAAGGGTAGTAAAGTAAGGAGTAAGAGGGAGTAAGAGGGAGTAAGGAAATTTTATGCTTTGTATGCATTCGACCTATTTTATGCTTTGTGTTTTTAACTTATTTCTTTACCGTGTTCTGTGTTATTCTCTGCCTGTTACATTTGATGTATTTTTTTTTTTTGGTTATTTGTTCTGATCATGATTTGGTTGAAGTGTTGTTTGACAAGTTTGTCAACTTCACTTTGTGTTGTTTTTGTAGGATATACACATTCAGACATTGTTCTGTTATATGCTTTGTAACTGCATACTCTTATTATTTCTCTAAGCATGATATTTGTGTTTGCTAGATCATGAGTGCTTATAGTTATATCTGACTTATCTTTGTGTGATTTTCTTTGATAAGAAACAGTTTGGTGTTTTCATTACAAGTTGCCAAAAAAGGAGATATTGTTAATGTCAACGTGTACTACACTTGCATGTGACATGCACATGATAATTTTGACTAACTTGTGATAAAATTAGAATGTTATATTGTTTCTTATTTCACTGTTTCTAGAAGTATAATTTAGGAAGTATTTGATTCATAATAAATATCTTCTTAGATTAAGACATT
The DNA here is from genome assembly GCA_013180625.2 of Boswellia sacra. Lineage (NCBI taxonomy): Eukaryota > Viridiplantae > Streptophyta > Magnoliopsida > Sapindales > Burseraceae > Boswellia > Boswellia sacra. The sequence goes on along the minus strand of SNVD02008762.1, from coordinate 25,207 downwards.
ATTTAATGTATACAAGTTAAAATAGGAGAATATTTATTTGTGTCATAATTCTTTTAAGAGTTACTTTTATCACTTTCTATTATATTTATCCTAATAAGAGTTTGATTAGGATTTTTACAAGATTTTAAGGAGATTTCGATCAGGCATCCCAATATATGTATTTATAATGTTATATATATATGTTGGTTGAGTAAGTCTATGTCACGACATTCCAAGAACTAAGAGGAGAGCTTCAACGTAAATTGGAATGCTTCATTGATTTGATTTTATAAGTGTTTTATTCATATATGAGAGGTTGTAATCCTGTATGAATTTTTTATTAGGTCTGTCTGAGTTAGTATACACTTGAGAGAACTTGCGAGTTAAGTGTTTATGTAATTCAGTGTTAGACATCGTAGTTATGATTTACTTAACAATATATTGTTAAGTTATCAGCGATAGAGAGTTAGCAGTGTCACTAGAGTTTAAGATCTTGGCAAGATTTTGTTTTACAAAGAATAGGTTAGTTTGTGAGAGTGATCAGCACTGTAAACGATCCTAAAGATTGTATAAACAAAAACTTAGTGAATTGCAGCTTTAAAGCTGTCTGTGGATGTAGGTTTTATAATTAAACCACATAAAATCCTCATGTATCAATTTACTTTACAGTTTACTGTTATATTACTTATAACTGTATACTTCCAGAACTTACAATTGTTTTATCTTATTTTTTTGTGTATGTTTTTATTTATTTATAAAAATTAATGATTTATATTTCTTATATCTAGAGTAATTTATTCGTCTCATTTTCTTGCATATATAAAATATCATATGTATACATACATACATACATACATACATAAATACATATATATATATACATACATACATACATATATATATATATATATATATATATATTTTAAGAGAGTTGTTTTATGTATACAATTACTATTATATTTATTTTTGTATAATAATTTTATTATCTATGAATTTTTTTAAAATTTTGTATTTAATTATTAACTTTTCATCATTTTATACTTTGTTTTTTTTAAAAAAAATTTACCAGAGTTTCTTATGATTCTAGTCTTTTTATTTTTATTTTTTATTTTTTCCTTAAATTGTTCATATCTAGCTTGATATTTTACAGGACACATGCCTAAAACTATCAATTAAATAATTCCAAACTAATATGTAATAAATAAATATTTGATAAATAATATTGATAAAAATTTAAAATAACAAAAAGAAACATGGAGTGATAGAACCTACAATTAAAATTATATTGAGATGATCTACTCTCCTTGTTAGTTGAGAGAATATGAAAGAGTTTGATGTAAACGAGTAAAATTTTGAATTAATGACATAATAAAATGTACAAACATTAAAATTTTTAATTCTTATAATAATATTTGACTATTGCAAAATTGGACATGAATTATGAACTAATAGAGGCTCATCCATGCTATGAGGTAGGAAACGAAATATTGAAATAAAAATAATTTATTGTATTTAATTTTTATTGGAATTAGTTATTAGTAAAGAAGATAGTTAATGATATAATTTGACTTTATATTTTTTAATTTTAATTTAATATAAGATGATAGTTAAACAGGAAACTTATTATATAAGATTTGAGACAAATAATGATACAACAAATTTTAAGGGTCTTAATATAAATGGTATAACTTTTGAAACCTTAAAGAATTAAAATAACGTTTGCTGGCCTTTAAGCATTCTGGACTCCTAAGCAACTTGAGGGCGGTAGTGATTTCAACCTTGTTCAATTCGGAATCTTAACCTTAAATACTGCTCGAAAAGCGAAAAAATAAATTCCTGTTCTTCTCCTCCCGCTCCGCTTAGAACCCTTTTCCCTTCTTCATCAAATTTACTAGTAAGCCTCTGTTTATCTTCTTTTATTTTTGGTTCAAATTTTTGGCATTCTTGTAGTTCTGTCAATTATATGCTGGATTTTTATTCTATTATCATTGTTATTTTCTTTGTCTAAGCGTATGAAATTCAGTTTACTTCTAATGATTTAAGAAGATTTTGACGTGAAATAAATTATATAATTTCCTTTGTTCACTAAATTTTAAGGTATTTTACATTGTGAGTATTACAGATTTGAAGAGTATGGGTAAGGCAGTTGACGCAATGGATCGAATATCGGCGTTGCCTACTTTTATTAATCATCATATCATGTCTTACCTGTCTGCAGAAGAAGTGATTCAAACTAGAATCTTGTCGAAGAGATGGAATCATCTACAGCAAACGTTCCCTATCCTAGATTTTGATCAAAGTTAATTTTGCAGGAACATGTGTATATGATGAAAATTTTCCAGATTTAAGGAATGATCAGGGGTTTCGTGAAAGGCTAGAGAAGTTTACATAATTTGTTGATGCTTTCCTTCATCGATTCTTCCAATTTAAGTTGTGCCTACAGAAATTTAGACTCTTGATAAGTCTTCTTGATGTTTAAAAGTCATCTTCTGTTCTTGATAAATGGATAGGAATGGCAATAGAGAGTGAGCTCAAAGAGTTTGAGATCGAAGTTGTATCAGATACAAAGGCATCATACTCCTTGCCTCAAACCATCTTCTCTGCTAAATTTCTAACAACGTTAAAGCTAAGGAGCTGTAAATTAAAGCGTCCATCTGATTCTATAAGGTTTCATTCTCTCAAAAAGCTAGCTCTAAGCAGCGTTAGCATAGATGAAGAGACGGTACAAAAACTTACTTGTGAAGGCCCTTTGCTTGAAGATTTGTGTTTTGACTTCTGTCCGTGTTTGAAGCATTTGTGTGTCTCTAAAGCTCCCAAACTCAAGATTATGAAAATTTATGCAGCTGATGATGAACTTGAAAGTTTTGAAATCGTTCTTTCGAGTCTTGAAGAGTTAGACCTTCTGTTTACTCTTGAACAAACACCTCAAGCAATTGACTTTAACTATCCGCATTTGAAAAAGTTAAAATCTGGGAGTATCAATTGTCACACCCCGTATCCAACAGAGTAATACTGCAGCGGATAAGGGCTTGCCAAGGGAACACAATCGTCATTATGCCGAAATCCTTCCTTAATCTTTTACTGATCGAATACCTGAGGTACACAACAGACTAGTGAGTATGAAACTCAGTAAGCAGCTAGAATTATAAAACTAGCGTAACACTCAAAATAAAATAATAAATGGCGATAACCATTTCAGAATATGACTACTATTCAATACTTATTCCATAATCACTTATTACTGTTCATTTCTTAGTATACAAGCCAATCGTGCTTTACTAAGAAAATCATAACACTGATTTCAGTGTTCAAGAAACGCGCCCCTATGCGAGAAAACTGGCACGGCGACGCCAAGTTTCTGATTTCCAATCCGTTACAAATTCCAGTTTCGCGCTCCTGTGCCAAGGGAGGGCACGCATGCGCCAACTCTCTATTCTCTCTTACTTGAGTCAGTGCAAGTAGCGCTTCAGCATGAAAGGTATAGCGCAGCGATGCCAATTCTCTGCCTATATCTCTTTAGATTCGTTAAAGATGCACCCTTGCACCACTTAATTATGCTCCTGCGCCAACCCTGTATCATTGGCCATTTCCTAGACCAATTACTCTCTTATCCAGTCACATTCCTAATTCCATAAATACCTGTCTATGGGCAATCAAGCATGGCTTTTCCATGACAAAGCTTATCACATACACCCATTTACATACACATCTCATTTACACATAAACTTTTCACAAGTCTATCACATCCTCATGTGCTCCCATAAACATATAAATCATTCACACATGAGTTTCAATATGCTAGCTACATTGTTCATATGGATATCCATTTCACATAATTTCGGAAGCTTCCACAGTACAGTCACAGATACTTAGGAATAATGCTCTCTAATTAAGGTAGGACTTTTCGTTTCACAGTCAGTTCCCATATGTAGGCCTACCCATGAATCAACTCAAGGCTAGTCTGACATTCCGGGTGATACAGGGCCCATGCTACCGAATCTCGTCTAGAGAAACACATGGTCCAGACCTCCCCTCAAGCCATAGGAATACAGAACAGTATAGATACATTCAGAGGCCTACCCATGAAATAGCTCAAGGCTAATCTGACAATCCGGGTGATACCGGGCCCATGCTACCAAATGTCGTCTAGAGAAACACATGGTCCAGACCTCCCCTCAAGCTATGAGAGCCAAATATCCTAAGTTGTGGCATGCCACTCACATATCAGTTTTCATATTCAGTCACATAAGTGAAGCTCTATATTAAGCTTTCACTCACGTATCACATTCCACATTTCAGTCACATAAGTGGAGCTCTATATTAAGCTTTCACTCTTATCACATTTCATATTTCAATCACATAAGTGAAGCTCTATATTAAGCTTCTAACCTAATCACAACTTGTCACAATTCATTCACTTTAATGCTTGTATTTAACGGTATCACATTTCACATTCGACATTTAATATATTCCCAGAGGCTTGGCATGTAATTTCGAATTCATAACACATCACACCGTTATACATGCCTTCACACATCACAATATTGCAGTTCACTATCATAATTGAGGTTCTACGTAGGCTTCTCATTAATCACATATACATTCATAAACACAATAAGCCTACATATCTCACATATACTTATGGATATGCACAATCCACATATTGACATCATTTCTACACATATAGAACCCCTTTGAATTCTTTATTAGTGCCAACCCTTCCATTACGCTTCGATGTATTTCAATCACATCGTTGCATAAGTATGTCCATGTATAACTAATCTCATTCAATTTCCACTCGTACACATTCATGGCACTCTAATACACATGGTTTTTCAGACATTCATTTGTCATGTCATCTCACATGAGGAAATAGTATCATCGAATGTTTGGCATGTATTTCATTCTTCATATATACACATAATTTCATTGGCAATATTATTCAAGCCATATCACAACAAATTCACATATATGAGGGCACAGTCACATTTCTATATCTCACACACATAGAAGTTACACCAACATGTCAATCACATACACATCAAAGTGTGTGAAATCACACATTTCATAAATCACTATAACCCCAATCAAATCATTTCCTATATCAAGGTCTATGTATTCATGGCCCCATACACATTCCATCAACACATTTCACATATATTCACGAACACAATCATTAAACACATTTAATTAAAAGTTAACATCTGTTGTGTCCTCAGAAGGGTCTAGCTACTTACCTGGTTAGCCTCGCCTCTTAATTTTGCTCTCATATGTTTCTTGATAAGCAGTTATTTAAAGTTCATCTCTTCTTCTTCTCCTTCCTCTCTGGTAACCATTGCCATAGTCATGACACACTGATTAGTGTCCATTTAGAAGTCATTAAATCCCTTATAGGTTAATAACAATTCAACCAACCAATAACATCATTTATTAAACTCTATAACACACACATATTGGTTGGATTATTATAATAAGGAGTTATTCGTTTCCAATCATCACCAAACTTCATGGAACTCAAATAGACACACATATTATAGTCCCTGAATTTTATTGAGTCAAATTAAGGTCATATACCCCTTAAAAATCATTGATTTCATTCACACAGCAAATCTGTTTGCAGACCTCTCTACTGAACAGTGAAACTTTGAAGAATTTTATAAAATTCTACAATAATTCAATCTCTACCAAAGTTTCCAGTATAAAACTAGACACATATAAGAGTCATTCCACCAAAAATCATGATTTTCTAAGGAGTTTAAGGCAGTCAGATGGAATTTATTTCACATACTCAGTTCTGGAACTTAACATTTACAGTTCTTTAAGTCCAGATTTGAAAAATCATAACAATTCATACACAACTCCAAAAACCATGAAAATTTACAGTCTAACAGAAAACATACCCAAGGGTTTTTTTAATAAAAAGCACAAAATTTAACAAAGATTTGCCCCCTCAAATCGAGTTCATTCCCCCTGCCCTGTTTTAAAACAGGGGAATTCTCAATTTCGAACCAGAACTTCAAAACTTCATTACAATTCACACACTACGAAATTTTGAGTGTTTCAAAATTCTATAAACGCCTTGAGATGTCTATTTTATCATATCAAAATTTCAAAGTCAGCAAACAACCATGGAATTTATGGGAATTTTTGGATTTAGCACTGTTCAGAAAACAACTCTGCAGGATTCATACTCATACTTTACTTCTAGCTTCCTAGCATCATCAAATCTTTAAATCCTTCCATAATTCACTCTAATTCATGTTTTTCTAGCCATTTACAGAATATGTCTGACATGAAATATTACAAAAAATAATAAACCATCACTCAATTGCATGGTTATGGCTAGAGTTAGAGAGAGAGAAGTGAATTCTTACATCTTGGCCTCTTGTTTCCTTCCTCTCTTCTTGATTCCATGGAAAAATTGAGGGAAAAAGAAGGAGAGAGGGTGCTGGACGTTCAAAGAGAAAGGGGGAAGAAAAATGAATTTTCTAGACTTATCTCATGCTTTATAGATATACATCACACAAGCATTTCAATTAAGCCCCCACACTTTCTTAGCTTTTCACTCACACCCTTCCATCTCTCATCTAATTTCATTCCTCTCCATATATATATATACATACCTCATTATGTTAATAATACATATTTTTACAATATACATGTAAGTCAAACTTACTTAAAATTTGGGGTGTCACTCCCCCACACAGGTAAAAGAAGGTGTCCTATAAGGCCCTGTTTCCCGATGTGGACAAAACCGTGAGGGACCGGTGGGTCCCAGAGCGGACAATACTGGACTGTGTCCATCCGAGAACAACCGTAAGGTCCCGGTGCTGCGATGGGCCCGGGCGGGGGACCGGATGTGACATAAAAAGGCGTCTTTTTATGTAACGACCCAGACTTCAAGAGGTGGCCCCCGTGTGGAACTTTGTGGCCCTTTCGCATTCAAGAGGTGGCCCCCACATGATACTTTGTGTCCGATCGCACACAGTCCGGTATTGTCCGCTCTGGAGCCCACCGTCCCTCACGGTTTTGTTCCTGTTAAGCCCCACAGGCCCCAGGACGTCTCCCCCACTCGAACCCAAGACCTCAAAGGTCATTGGCGTTCAAAGTGAGTACCATTCGGGCAATTTGATTTCATTTGATTTCAAAATCTCTATCGCTTGAAAATCTGACCTTGTCTGGCTGTTCTTTTCTCGAAGAAGTTACAATTTCAAGTATTCAGCTTAAGAACTTAGAAGTTAGTTACAGTTATGATCTGAAGGCACTTAATCTTGATACTCCAAATTTACTTTCCTTTACTTATGATGATCGTAATTCATTTCTCACTTCTCCTATAAAAGCTCCATGCCCGTTGGAAATCAGATTTAATCCTCAATATGTATTTAGCACTCAGTGGTGCCTTAAACTAAAGGAATTTCTTGGACTTAATAATCAAATTGAAGCTCTAAGCATCTCGGTGGTGTGCAACATAGTATGTCTAAGTTCCATATATTTTAGTATTATTGTTTCAATTGGTTTTGGTTACATCCTGTTATGATTATTCTAATCTCTTTTTTCGTTTTGATTTATCAAGGGCTCATTTAATTTAGATGAGTTCAGAGAAAGTTGCCTTTCACTTCCTTGCAATGTTGGGAATCTGGATCTAAGCATAGGACATCTGCCATTGTCAGACTACAGGTTGTTGTTGGAGGGTTTTCTCTGGATTTGTTATCCAAGGACTTTTTCTGTGCGAACACGATCATGTTCTCTCAAGGACCAGAATGAAACATTGAAGGTATGTTCTTTCTAATTATTTTTCCTTTCATGGAAGGTCTAATGAGAGGAAAGGAAAGAAAAAATTTTAGTTTACTTTGGAGTCAAGGAGAAAGAGAAGTGTAGTAACTAAATTCACAAGTTTTCTTATCTTTAGTCTTCAGAAAGTTCTCTTTCGGGAATAGGTTTGATTTGAATGAAATTTGTTCTATTTAATAATGAGCAGGGGAATGGTGGTGAATAATTTCTCTATTTTCCACTTTTATTTTCCTATTCTCCATCAGGAGGAGAATTGCTGGCTTTTTCATTCTTAATATGTCTACTTCTTTAAGTGAATATGACAATGTATCTTTTTTTTTTTAATTAATCTTTTGTTTGGGTTTTATCTGATTTTCTTGAATTACAGTTGTTGTACGACCAGCACAATGACAGAGGTGTGAAGTTCTGCAATTTTAATCACATCAAGTGTTGGCGGCATTACTTAAAAGATGTAAAAATTAAGACTTTTCAGGGATTTGAAGATAAGAAATTATATGATCTAGATAATTTGATGAAGCTGCTTAATACAGATAATTTGATGGAAGTCTGGCCTAACCTGCCAGAAGGGATTCTGCGATTTCATCTTGATTGGTGTTTCCCCTATACTTCTCGATGAGGCTCAAGTTAATTTTCTCTTTACTGTACCAGATTTTAACATTATATTTTCATCTTTATTTTATATGCATTCTCTTTTAATTCTTTATGTTAAAAGTTTCTTGGAAAGCATGGAATGGATGACATTTATGCTTGATGAATGTCCGAGGCTGTGAGAAATTATGATGTTAAAATTAATCAAGATTTACAGAACTCCTTCCCATCAAAATTGTCTATCATGCCCTTGCCTAAATTTTTAGGCGGAGGAATTGAAGAGTGCCAATATTTATGTTGCAGTATAAGTTATTTATGAAACAGAATTAATTGGTGTTTACAATAGGATGCATGCAAGATGTTGATGTCAATAAAGAATAATTTGGATTATTTTATGTTATGAATTTTATTTATTTAGAGTTCTTTAACATAAAAAATTAAGAAACTGGTTTTGATATTAATATGACCTCCATAAGTACTTTTTCTCCTAAGAATTTTGTCGTTGCTAAGACATTATTGGAGACTAATTGTTTTCATATTACTTTGTATTGCACATGGAAATGCTTGCTAAAGGGACAGACTCTCTTAATGTTAAACAGAAGATTGGGCAGTCAAGTTAAGAACCAAAACTGCTTTACTCTTTTGCCTGACTTTAATCAATTTACAATTTTCATGCAAGAATGATTAAACTACGAGAAATTCTACTCAATGTCTTTGAAATCTTAGATTCGATGTACGAATAATGTTATAACACTGACATCGCAGTCTTTTTTTTATATCATTACAGAGCAATTTGCTCTGTTCTTCCCCTGCTTTCTTCTTTGAAATCAATGGCCAACGTGCTTTGAGACTTGATCTCTACCATATATGATGTTCTCTCGTTGCATAAATTGGACTGCTAGAAATGCAACATATGTAACTGATCTCGACAAGAATGTCATTTCTCTGAAGAACGAGTTCCAAAAATTGATTGAAGCAAGGGATGATGTGTTGATAAGGGTTGTCAATGCTAAGCAAAGACAAATGCAGCGGCTGAATAAAGTGCAAGGTTGGCTTTCAAGGGTTCAAGCTGCAGAAACTGAAGTTCATAAATTGATAGGAGGTAGCTTTCGAGAACTCCGGAAATTATTTCTTGGAGCTTAGTGTTCCATGAACTGCGTGTCAAGCTAAAAGTGGCTAAAAGGCTGTCAGTTGTAGAGTCATTAATCGCTCAAGGAAATTTCCCTATCGTAGCTAAAAGGCCTCTGGAACCTGCTGCTGATGAAGGAGCTATGCATCCAACAATGGTACGCCTGCAACCATTGTTTAATAAGTTCTGGAAATGCCTTGGAGAAGAACAAGTGGACATTATTGGCGTATATGGTATGGGGTTGCTGGTGAAACTACCCTATTAACCCAAATCAACAACAAGTTCGTTGATGTGCCTTGTTATTTTCACGTTGTGGTATGGGTGGTGGTTTCTAAAGAACTTGAAAGCATTCAAGAGAAGATAGCAAGAAAGATAAGTTTATTTAATGCTTCCTGGAAGAATAGAAGTCTTGAAGAGAAAGCGGTAGACATCTTCGAGATTTTAAGTAAGAAGAAGTTTATATTGTTATTGGATGATGTATGGGACCATGTGGATTTTAATCAAAATTGGTATCCCATGTCCTGGCTTGACAAAGTCATCCAAGGTAGTTTTCACAACTCGGGACTATGAGGTTTGTGTTAAAAGGGAAGCACATCAATGCTTCAAAGTGGAGTGTTTGGGACGTGATGATGCCTGGGAATTATTTCAGGAGAAGGTTGGAAGAGGCATTCTTGATGGTCATCCTGAAAATCCTAAGCTAGCAAAAGTAATAACAGAAGAGTGTGGTGGCCTGCCACTAGCACTTATTACTGTTGGTCGAGCTATGGTTTCCAAGAGGTCACCTCAAGAATGGAAACATGCAATTGAGGTCTTGAGGAAATCAGCTTCCAATTTTACAGGTATGGAGAGAAAGGTGTATTCATGTTTAAAATTCGGTCATGATAATTTGTTTGATGAGACAACTAGATCTTGTTTCTTGTATTGTTGTTTATTTCCTGAAGACTATGAAGTTGATAAAGAAGAGTTGATAGATTGTTGGCCAGGGGAGGATCTTTCATATGAATATAATGGCTATGATGCAAGAAACCAAGGACACTCCATTATTGGTGTTCTTGTTTCTGCATGTTTATTGGAAAGAAGAGATGATGGTATAAAAATGCATCATGTGATTCGTAACATGGCTATATGTATAGCCTGTAATATTGAGAAGGAAAAGGAGAAATTTTTGGTTATAACTGGTGTTGGATTATCTAACCCACCCGGGGTCGGATTTTGGGAAGAGATGAAGAGGTTGTCTCTCATCAACAATAAAATTGAGAATCTTATAGAGACTCCTACATGTCCTCGTCTTCAAACTTTGTTTTTGAATAGAAATAGCTTATGAAGGATCAACAGTAACTTCTTCCAGTTTATGCCCCCCCTTGAAGTTTTAAATTTATCAAATAATGGTTCTCTAGTTCAATTGCCACCCAGTATACCAAAACTGGTTCATTGCGGGATCTTAATCAGCCACGTACGTGTAGAAGAGAGTTGCCAACAGAGTTAAAAGCCTTAATAAATCTTAAATGTTTAGGCTTGGAGTATATAAGTGCTCTGGAAAAGTTCCACATCAGCTGATATCTAATATGTACAAGTATTGAGAATGATAAGATGTGGTCTTCCCTCAAATGCAAAGGTTGCATCTATTATTCAGGATGGGGACTGGGCTTTTCCTGATGGTGGGCCGGTCCTTGGACGGATTTGGAACTCAGTCAGCATCTGGCCTATGATGGGGAATCCCTCCATATTGTTTGGAAGGGCTACAGCTCTGGTATTTTCTCTATTAACTCAGTATGGGGTTTATTACGGAGTAGGCGATCAGAGAACTCATTTCATCATCTTCTCTGGTTCCCTGGCCATGTTCCAAGACACTCATTTCATCATCTACGACATCATGGCATGTCATCATCTTCAGATTGTGTCCTCTGTGCTTCAACAAATGAGAGTCATGACCATCTTTTCTTTAACTGTCCTTTCTCGTCTTCTGTATGGAGGGAGATTTCAGCTAAGACTCTTATTGTTTGGCCTTCTTTTGGTTGGCTCTCTCTACTTCATTGGGCTTCTCAACATCTTCAAGGCAGGAAGAATTTCGGGCATATCCTTGCGCGTTTAAGTCTTCTCTGCTACAGTGTATTTTCTTTGGTATGAGAGGAATGATCGTGTGTATCAACAGCGTCGTCGGACTCGTCGTCAAGTGATTGATGAGATTTTTGCTTTGGTTCGCTCTCGGCTCCTAACCTTAGAGGCCAAGTATGTGATCAGTCCTTAGCTTCGTACCATATGGGGCCTACACCGTTAGTTTGTTTCTTGGATTTTGTCTGCTGTTTAGGCCATTGTGCCCCTTTGTCTTTGTTGTTTTACTGAAGACAGTCTGTTATAGTTGGTTTTGAGCCAGTGCGTCATGTTCTGTTTTGTTTGGGACTCTGGGCTCTACTTTATGTTTGTTTTGTTTTGTTTTGGGGTCTTTGGGCTTCTTATTTCCTTTTAGACTTGTGAGTACTAGATACTCTTCTTGGGGTATGCCCCTCGTATTTTGTACTTTCGTTTTTCTTTTTATGTAAATAGTAATTTTTCCAAAAAAAAAAAAAGATAAGATGTGGTCGTGATTTTCTACTTGTAGAAGAATATAATCTTTTATGTGATGGCGGTGAATCATTGGTAGAATTAATTAGGAAAGATTTAAATCTTTTGACCATCTCCTTGCGAAGTTCGTGTGCACTCCAAAGATTTTTGAGTTCCGTTCAGTTACAGAGTTGTACTCAATCTCTTGACCTTCAAGACTTAGACGATTCAAAGTCACTCGAGGTTTTCAGCTTGACAGATCTCAAGCATCTTGATACATTACAGATTCGACGTTGCGTTAATTTGGAAGAGTTGATTGATCATGCGGGGGAAAGACAAAAATCGCGAGAATCTTATTCTTTCTGCAACCTTCTTACGGTTTATGTTGAAAGTTGCTTCGGATTGGGAGAATTCATGGCTTGTTTTTGCTCCTAACATCAAGCTTCTTGGGATTTACGAATGTTATGAGATGGAAGAAATTATTAAGTCCTGGAAAAGTGGGCGAAGGTATTGTGACAAATCTAAACCCTTTCCCGAAACTCCAATCTCTTGAGTTAATGGAAAATCCAAAATTGATGAGCGTTTACGGGAAGGCTTTGCGCTTCCCACATATTGGTCGCCTAGAGCTGAAGAAGCTTCCACTCGATTCCAGTAGCGCAAAGGAAAGTAAAATTCTTATCAAGGGAGAGAAAGATTGGTGGACAAAACTGAATTTTATACAAAATGTCCTTCATTTTGTGCAATTTGTTAAGCGTTTCAATTTAAATGACGTTTCTATTTTACTCGTCTTTTATGGGCGCAAGGACTTACTATGCTTCTGCCACACGTATATATATGTGCCTGATTTTTTGTTAAACCAATGCTTAATCAGGAGTTCGCCTTAGTTATTGGATGTCTGACTTTGCTGCCATATTGCTATTGGTTTTCAATGTCATCTACTGCTCATTTTTCAACTCAAAACTTTTGAGTTGCTTCAAGGTTTATTTTGGTCCCACTTGTGATGTCTTGTATGAATGAAGACAACAATAAAAATAGCGTTGAGGTTATATTCCAATTACTAGAGGTTTAAAGCTAAAGTAAAAACTTTAAAAGCAAGTAAATGCATGCAATTCTCCATATTTTTATCTAATACTTCACTCAGCTAGTTTGTGCTTCGTTTGTAATGAAAGCTAACTGCATCTACATTCTTAAGTAAAAGAATATATTGCATTTTATGCTGATGCATCAAGTTTTATCATAATAACAAATTTCTCAAATCTGAATGATGCTGGTTGCGTATATCTAAAAACGAATTTTAATATTTCTTCAAAATTTGTTGGTTGGTAGATTATTGCAAGAAAATCAAATGAAATTTTTTCCTGTACATGACATTAAGGACCCTACAAACTTCAGAGATTGTATTGGAAACTTTCTTATGATATGAGAATGAGCATTCCAACAGGGGCCGTTTGGTATAAGGGATAAGAATCTTGAGAATGAGATTCACAATGCTGGAAAAATAAAAGATGGGAATATGATATCTGGGAAAGTATGATTATTGTGTTTGGTTTGCCACAAGAACCTCGGTTTAGATTACTATAGGAATCAGATTATTATGTTTGGTTGTATATAGAAATGTTAATTTTTTTTACTATGTGAGTAACGTTGATAACACAAATTTTTTTACTTTATAAAGAAGACTTAAAATTTTTTTCTTGTTCTAGTATAATTGTAATATAAATATACATATATATATAAGGATAATAATTTTGAAGATTTTAAAAATTATTTATTATGAATTGCTATAAATAATTTAAAAATATTTTGAATTTATTATAAATCCGTTATAAATTACAATAAATATTTTTTCATAAATTTATTATAAACTACTATAAATAATTTATAAATTTATCGTAAAATGTAATAATAAATTTATCATAAATTTATTTAAATTTTGTTGTTGCTATATTGGAAATGTCACATGCATGAATGTTTTTTCCTTTTAAATCATACTTTTATTACAAAGAAATCATTCTAGCACATACACAGAATGTTGTTTTCTGTTTCGTTAGATTTGATTTAGTTTTTATGGAATCTTAATTAGGGATTTGAGTTTCTGTCGGATTTGTGAATTTATTCTGTATTTCTAGAGATAAATCTAGTATTATTATGTGATTTTTGTGGTTTGATGTGTATGAAAACTGTGGAAACCGACGGATTTCATCATGAGGTAGACAATGGCGATTATCTCGACTCCACTCGACACTCGACACTTACATGTCGAGTCATGTCGGATTCACAACCGATACTTGATATCAATCTATTTTCAAAGACATCGAGTATCGACACAAGCTTTCATCTGACATACTGAGTGTTAGATACGTGAAAATCGACATATAGATGTATTGAACCATGTATTCGATGCTTGACATGTCAGATGAAAGCTTGTGTCGAGCTCTATTGAGTTTTGTCGGGTTTTGTTGTGATTTGGGTGGTGTTGTCTAAAGATTTGCGGCTTGAGAGGATTCAGGAAACAATTGGCAAAAAGATAGGCTTGGTTGACCAGTCATGGAGGCGTAAAACTTTTGAAGAGAAAGCCATGGACGTCTTCAAGATTTTGTGCAAAGGGAAATTTGTATTATTACTAGATGATGTATGGGAGAGAGTTGATTTAATCAAAGTGGGTCTCCATCTTCCTAGCTCAAGAGTTGCGTCTAAAATAATCTTCACTACTCGTTTTCTTGATGTTTGTGGCCTCATGGAAGCTCACAAGAAGTTTAGAGTGGAATGTTTGGCAGAGGAGGAAGCTTGGAGTTTGTTTGTAAAGAAGGTTGGGGAAGAAACTATTGACAGTCATCCTGATATTCTTGAGTTAGCTCAAATTATAGCCAAGGAGTGTGCTGGTCTACCACTTGCACTAATTACTATCGGTTGAGCCATGACTTGCAAGAAGACTCCTGAGGAGTGGAGATATGCAATTCAAGTGTTCAAGAGATCAGCCTCTAAATTTCCTGGGATTGAGAAAGATGTTTATCCTCTTTTAAAGTTTAGTTATGATAGTTTACCAAATGACACCATTAGATCACGCCTCTTATATTGTAGTTTATTTTCAGAAGACTATAAAATTCTTAAAATTGAATTGAATGATTGCTGGTTAGATGAGAAACTTTTGAATATATATGATGAAAGCGATGTCTACAGTCATGGGTACTACATTGTTAGTATTCTAGTTCATGCATGTTTATTGGAAGAAAATGAAGAGCAAGGAGAAATTTTCGTCAGAATGCATGATCTGATTCGTGACATGTGTTTGTGGATAGCATGTGAAATTGAGAAGGAGAATCAGAACTTTTGTGTTCATGCAGGCTCTGGATTGACAGAAGCTCCAAATGTGGAAAAAATTGGAAGGTTTAAGAAGAATGTCATTGATGGAAAACAAGATTGAGCATCTATTAGAAACCCCTAAATGTCCAAATCTCCTAACTTTATTTTTGAATAGGAATAGCTTGAAGACATTTAATAGTGGGTTCTTTGAATTTATGCCTTCCCTACGAGTTTTAAACCTATCAAATAATCAATCTTTAATTGAATTGCCTTTCTGGAATTTCAAATTTGGTTTCATTACAATAACTGAATCTAGCACGAACTGCCAAAGACGTGTTGCCAATAGAGTTAAAATCCTTGGTCAATCTTACTTATTTGAGCTTGGATTATACAAGATCTCTCCACTAATCCAAGGAGATTGATATCAAACTTTTCAATGTTAAGTGTATTGAGAATGTTCTATTGTGGTAATTATTTATTTGGCGGTGGTGAACTTTTGTTGGAGGAATTGCTTCGTATGAAATATTTAAATGTGTTGATTCTTACCCTATATTTAAATGTGTTGATTCTTACCCTGAGAAGTTGCCAGGCATTTCAAAGATTTTCAGGCTTCTTGAAATTGCAAAGTGCTACTCAATCACTAAGTCTTCAACGCTTCGATGATTCAAATTCACTGGTTTTTCTTCAAAAAATCTTAAGCAACCTCGGGTCCTAGATATTAAAAATTGTCAGTATTCGGAAGAGTTGAAGATTGAACACATAGGACAAGTACAAAAAGCAAGAGAAGCTAACGGATTATGCAACCTTCACACAGTTCAAGTATCCTCTTGCTACAGACTGATGGACTTGACATGGCTTGTTTTTGTGCCAAACCTAAAGCTTCTTAACATAAAACGTTGTGAGGAGATGAAAGAAATATTTAGTGTTGGAAAATTGGGTTAAATTGAGAAGATGGTGGGGGGTCTGAATCCTTTTGCAAACCTGCAACTTATTCATTTACAAGAACTACCAAACCTTATTAGCATCTATTGAAAGGCCTTGCCCTTTCCACATTTGAAGGAAATTTGTGTGATAAAATGTCCAGAGCTTAAGAAGCTACCACTGGATTCCAACAGTGGAGAAGCAGGTAAAATTGTTATCAAGGGACAGAAAGAGTGGTGGAAAAAGCTGCAATGGGAGGATCAAGCCACTCAAAATGATTTTCTTCCTTGTTTCAAGGAAGAATTCTGATGATTAAAAACTTTAAAGTGCACTGACATGAATAAAGACTTCTGGCAGGTGCTTCTTCCATTTAAAGTGTTTTCCTTATTATTATTTTTAATGCGTAATTCAATTGTAAGCCCTTCATTGTTGTCACTCATATACCTTGTATTATTTTTTTTTTTAACTTTTTCTGTTATTTATTAGTTGTTTCTTTTCCTATTCTAGTGATAGATTCCTGGATGAGGATTTCAGATTATCAATTAGTTGTTTCTTTTCCTATTCTAGTGACAGATTCCTGGATGAGGATTTCAGATTTCTGGTGTCAGGGCACTTCTGCTCGCTTGTGGCTTGACAAATTGTCTCTGAAAATCTAGATTCAAACGTTTGCTATAGCTTTGATCCAATGAATTTAATTAAAAATGAGATACCTAAGAACTATATACATAATCCTAGTTGTTTTCAACCCAGTCCTTGGACAAACCTGTTGTGGAATAATTCGTTTTGCCATAAGTATCCTGTTAAGAACAGAGCTGCATAACAGAGGTTTATCCCTCTGCCTTTTAAAGGTTTTCTCTGTCTTGATATATCATCTCTACAATAACTAAAGCATTAATCTACATTCATTTGATCTTCATATTGTACTGATTTTGACTAATTGATAGTTAGTTGGACAGGTCCAGGGAAAGTTGGTACTTTGCCAATGTCTACAACTTCAAATTCATGAATGATTAACTCTGTTCAACCTCTCTGTCACTTGGCAGAGCAGAGCAATGGCATTGAAGAAGGATGTTCAAAGACAGTCTTCTACAAACGGAGGTTCACTAGGAGGCAGTTTGCACCAGGCATAACAGTTAGGTGACAGACGAGATAGGGCTATGCAGCTTTTGGAGAGTGATTTGAAATTAGGAACTTGATATCCTGAACCCCAATTTTAGTAATACTTGCTGAAGAATTGTATAATTGCAGGTTCTTTTCCAAAATTTTAGTTGTTATTATAATGAGTTCTTTCTTTTGATTGCGCCCGCACTTAATATATTTTAGTTTCGTAGTGAACCTTCACCGTATTGGATGTTAACTTGCATAATAATTGCCCAAAGACCCAAAAATACAGGGAGTAAAATGATGTGTTGAGGAAGAAATGATACCGGTACTCAAGGAAGAGGTGAACATGGTTTTCGATTTTAGCAAGGTTTAGAATCAATTAAACATGAAACAGAATTGCAATAAAAATTGCTTGGCAAATTAACAACTTAAAATTTTCCATGTAAACTTGTCATTTAATTGTCTCTTAAATTATTCCAAGAACCTGCATTTGAATGTATATTTTAGCTGGCTATTGACTCCTAAGCGAGCGTGCTAATGAAAAGAATGGCAAGATGGACGGGTGGTTGACGGAAAAATGGACCTTTTTAAGGATTCTTCGCAACATCTTTATACTATTAACGAGGGCAACCCCACAGAGGGTTGATTCAAGTGACAATGGTACTTCAGGAAGGAGTTGGTAAGTCAACGATGAAGTCTTGGATTTTGATTCTCTACAATGATCTTTTCTATGATTTAAGTGAAAAATCGTAATAGTAGATTGTGATTGCGCTAATCTCCTCCAAAAATTAATCAAAGTACACGTAAACTGACCCAAATACCTCGATTAAAAAAAAAAAAAACCAGTGCCAATTTGAAAAAATACTCTCAAGTTTTTTATCCAGTTCGATGCAAGAAGGACAGTACATTTTTAACCAATTATACCCTTTTGAGTTTGTTTTAACACAAATAAAAATTCGAAAGTACTCTTTTACCCCTTATATTATCTGATTAACAAACATTATCCAACCAAAAATAACATTTTAATTAACAACCTTAAAATTAACTAAACAAGGAACAACAAAACTCGTATCAGATCTCAAACGCACACCCATCGTGAGAATGTGAGGAAGAGAGACTGGACCGGGAGTCACATAAGGGCGATTGGCAGAGACGGACTTGAGAAGGTGGGTGGTGGTGACGTGTCGCGATCTAGCGGATGGATTTTTTTTAATAGATCTGGACCGGGTCGAGAAAGGCAATCGGTTTGCCCGAGTTCGAACCGTATTTCAGGCGCTAGCCACCAGGGATTGGAGGCGAGGCGTGTATGAGATCGCCGTGAGAGAGATTAAGGAGAGGACGTATGAGTTAGCCAAGAGACAGATTGTGAAAATATGGAAACTTAAGGAAGCTGGGTGGAACCTACGGAGACTGGAATCAACGGTAGCGTTTAAGTCGTTGATGACAAGTTCTGCTAGAGAGGAATGGAGGAGTGTTTGGGAGAGGCAGGTGCTGGAACCAAGCGTGAAGGTTGTGAATACTCCTTGGAAGAGTTCAGCTTTTTCAACCGATTCTTTGTTTTTTTTTTTTTTTTAAATTTAATTTGACTTATTTTTAGTTTTTATTTATTTTTGGTTAAAAGATTTTTGATGTAACGGGCTGTGGCTGTTTTGGGGTGGCGCTGGTAGTAGTGTGTCTTCGGATTTTTGTGAGCGGCAGTGGCAGAATTAATTAATTTAGAGAATTTCTAATCAACTGAAATGTTAATTTTTTGTATGAGATTCTCGTTTTACACCTGTTTTTTAGTCTAATTTTTAATGGAATTAGTGAGTTGATTAAGAAAGTGATAATTTAAAAGGTGCGGTCGATCTAAGATACGTAGTCGATCAATCTCTATTGAATAGAAGACTAGAATTTAAAGATCTTTTTTTAAATAGTCTTATTAATTAATTAAGAAGGATAGATCGATTTCTGTCAGATAAGAGATTAAAATTAGAGGCACTTTTTTAAATAATCCTAGTAATTAATTAAGAAGGATACAAAGTTAAATTAACATACAAAAACTAGAAAATAATTATGAAAACAGATAAAAAAATGTTAATTAAGCATTAATATTTTTATTGGATGTAGATCACGTTCACACTTCACATATCTAGCTTATTTATTAAGGCCCTTTCTTTTGCCTTTTGGTCAAACCCCTATTTAAAGGATGCATGAACCCGCAGCCCCAACCTCTAGCTTTTTCCTCTTTTCATTTTCGAAGAAATTTCTAATTGGTGGGATACAGCGAATGCCATGTGAAACTTTCAACTCAATAAATTATTTAATCGAAGAAAGGACAACAAGTTTCAGAATTGAAACTTTATTAATGAAATTATTATTCAAGGGTAATATTGTCTTTTAGATTTACTAGTTATATCTCATCCAATATATCATTTAATTTATTTGGAATTTTTATTTTATTTATGTGGAAGTCTGAGAGGAGCTCTCTCTCTCTCTCTCTCTCTTCTCCAGATTTTTCTTTCCTCAAAATCTTATACAAACTAGCTATGGGTAACATTTTCTCAATCTCACTCTCATGTGATGCCCTTTTCTCTGTTTGTCTACATTGCACTATAAGAAAAGCCACTTATATATGGGAGCTGGAAAAAAATGTCAATTCCTTGCAGAACGAATTGCAGAAATTGATTGAAGAAAGGGATGATGTGAAGAGGAGGGTTGTTATTGCCGAACAACGACAAATGCAACGGTTGAACCAAGTGCAAGGATGGTTTTCAAGGGTGGAAGCTGTGGAAACTGAAGCTGGAGAACTGATAAGAGGTAGCTCTCAAGAAATTGAGAAATCATGTCTTGGAGGCTACTGTTCCAAAAACCGCAAGTCAAACTTCAAGTTTGGGAAAAAGGTGGCTGAAAATCTGCAGGTTGTGGCTAAGTTAAGGGCTGAAGGAGCTTTTGAAGTGGTAGCTGAGAGGTTGCCAGAGGCTGCAGTGGATGAAAGACCTACTGAGCCAACAGTAGTAGGACTTCAATCAACTTTGGATAAAGTTTGGAAATGCCTTGGAGATGAGCAAGTGGGAATTATTGGCCTATATGGCATGGGGGGAGTCGGTAAAACAACTCTTTTGACTCAGATTAACAACAGATTCATTGATATTCCCTATGATTTTGATATTGTGATTTGGGTAGTAGTGTCAAAAAATATACAACTTGAGAATATCCAATACACAATTATGAAAAGAATAGGCTCGATTGACGAATCATGGAAGAATAGAAGTCTTGAAGAGAAAGCCTTAGTCATCTTCAAGATTTTAAGCCAAAAGAAATTTGTATTGTTATTGGATGATATATGGGAGCGGGTTGATTTGATTAAGGTTGGTGTTCCTCTTTCAACTTTATCCAAGGTTGTGTTCACAACTCGTTCTTTTGAGGTTTGTGGTGCTATGAAAGCCCAAAAATCCTTTAGGGTGGAGTGTCTGGGATTTGAGGAAGCTCGAAAATTATTTCAGGAGAATCTGCAAGGGAACATTCTCAACAGCCATCCTGATATTCCTGGAATAGCCGAGACAATAGTACGAGAGTGCGGTGGTCTACCACTTGCACTAGTTACCATTGGGCGAGCCATGTCTTGCAAGAAGACAGTGGAAGAATGGAGGTACGCAGTTCTTATATTGAAAAGCTCTGCCTCTAAATTTGCGGGTATGGGAACTGAGGTATATCCTCTTCTGAAATTTAGTTATGATAGTCTGCCTAATGATGCAATTAGATCTTGTCTTTTGTACTGCTGCTTATTTTCAGAAGATTATAGGATTCATAAAGCAAAATTGATAGATTATTGGATAGATGAGGAACTTGTAGGTGGATTAGATCGAAGTGAGCTATACAACCAAGGATTCTACATTGTTGGTGTTCTTGTTAATGCATGTTTATTGGAAGAAGAAGAAGAAGAAAAAGGAGAATACTTAATAAAAATGCATGATGTTATTCGTGATATGATTTTGTGGGTAGCAGATGAAATTGAGGAGAAAGGGAAATTTTTAGTTCATGCAGGTTCTGGATTAATAAAAGCACCAAAGATTGAGAAGTGGGTGGGGATTAGAAGGATGTCATTAATGGAAAACAAGATAAAGAATCTACCAGAGATTCCTTCATGCCCTAATCTCCAAACTTTATTTCTCAATAGGAACCATTTAAAGACTATCAAAAATGGCTTCTTCCAGTCTATGTCTTCTCTCAAAGTCTTAAATCTATCAAACAACAAGAATCTCTGCAAATTACCATCAGGAATTTCAAATTTGGTCTCACTACAACATCTTGATTTATCAAGGACTGATATCGAAGAGTTGCCAAGAGAGTTAAAGGCCTTGGTAAATCTTAAATATCTGAATTTGGAGTATACATTTTATCTACGTATAATTCCATGGGAAGTGAGGTCTAATTTTTCAATGTTACGCGTGTTGAGAATGCATCGTTCTGGTTTTTGTGGTCAGATGTTTAACTTCAAGTTCCTTGGTGAACTTTTGGTGGGGGAATTGCTTCTTTTGAAGCACTTAAATGTCCTGACCATCACCGTAAAGAGTTTCTATGCCCTCCAAAGAATTTTGACCTCCACTGAATTAAAAAGTTGTATTCAGTATCTAAGTCTTGAAGAATTTCAAGATGATCAGAATGCATCGTTCGATCTCTCATCTTTAACAGAACTCAAGCATCTTCATACTCTAGATATTATACGTTGGATATGTTTGGAGAAGTTGGAAATTGAGCTAGGGGGTCATATTGTGCCAAAATCAGGATTCTACAGTCTTAAAACAGTTCGAATAGTCTATTGTGACAAACTGAGGGACGTGACAAGCTTGATTTTTGTCCCAAACCTCAAGTTTCTTTACATAAATCATTGCCATGAGATGGAAGAAATAATCAGTGTTGTGAAACTGGATGAGGTTATCAAGATGGTGGGAAATTTGAAGATATTTGCAAACCTCCAATTTCTTCGATTACGATCACTACCCAATTTGAAGAGCATCTACTCGGGGGTCTTGCACTTGCCACATCTCAAGGAAATTGATGTTGTACTATGTCCAAAGCTTAGGAAGCTTCCACTTGGTTCCAATGGTGCAACGGATCATAAAATTATTATCAAAGGAGGAAAAAGATGGTGGAAAGAACTGCATTGGGATGATGAGGCCACTCAAAATGCTGTTTTGTTCCTTGTTCGAAGCTTCATTGACTAGCATGGAAAATACTGGTTTGTACCTTTGCCATTTATTGATTTGGTTCTTGGATGTGAAATTTGCAATCAATCAGATAGCTTATAAGCTTTCTGAAAAATTATTGCTTGGTTTTCAGATTCGAAGGTCATCTATGTCTATTATCAGATGACATATTCCTCTTTTTTGCATTCTCTCTTTAACAATTCAGTTTAGGGAGATTCTTGATTAATAATTTCTTGATGTATTGATTTAATTTGTGGCCGACTGCAATCAAATGTCTTGATATTCTTTTGAAAGACACGTGAGCTTTCCTGCTTCAATCTGCAACCTTCCTAATCTACTCCTTTTATTGACTTCAGATAAATATGGAATGTGGAGTTAGGAGCTAGCATCTGGAAGTCTGCTGCATTTACTTGGAAGAGGTAAACGATGTCCCTGTGAGGTATTTTTATTGAGAAAATAACAACAAAATTTATTGCTCTGTTCTGTTTCCTTTGTTCTGGTGCAACAACCAGCGCTATTGCCCTCCAAAGACCTTTTGGCTCTCTCTGGTCACAGAGCTGCATTAGAGGACGGTCAAGGTAGAATTACAAAATTCATGAATAATTAACTTTCATCAACCACTCTTATGAATCGGCAGAAAAAAACCATAGCATCAGAATAAGCTGTCAAACCCGATTGAGAGAAATTGAAGTGCAAAATCCGGTCCTCATGATCTCAATTGATGAAAGCTTTCTTGCCGCATGCCCATATAGCTCTCTATTGCGACGCGTTGAACACTTTAAAGTCGATATTGAATCAAGCATAACAATATGATTGCTTATTGGCAGGTATAGAAAATTGCTTATGAACTGGAAACATAATATTGTATGGACTCAATTGATCACAGAATAGACACATAATCTTAATAAGAATTATTAGATTTATCAAATAATCTGAAAAACTATGGCAAGAAAGCATATGAACAGAAAACATACTGAGAGTAGAACCAATGTGATAAAATTTGTCAAAGTTATATATGCGGTGGGATGAGAGTCTCGGTATATGCAATTGCTTTTGGTTTATATTCACGGCACTCACCCTTTGTCATAACCAATCATCAAAGGTTCAAGTGTCCTTTCTTTGTAATTGAACCTCATAATCTCATTTCTCTTTTTAAGGATCGCAAGTTTGCGATCACATCTCATTGTGAAGTATGGCATTGGCAGCCCCATGCAAAAATCATGAGGAATGTCTAGTATGAATAGCTTCTCCCCAGAGAACTTCATCACCCAGAACTCAATAGCATGTACCTGCAGCCATTGCTAACCGTGATCACCACGTTTCCGATGGATTAAACTAAGGCAACCCTCAACAACTTCCAATGATGCCTGTGCGACTCTAGTATCAAGACTAGGCATGGGCGAGTCTCTCAGCTTCTCGTCTGCCAAGTAAAAGGCGGTAATCACACAGCCAAAAAACCTGCCAGACTTAGTCAAGATTGTTTGCCAATGGAAGGTTCCATTCAAAAGCAACCCTTGTGCAGATTGACGCCAATAGAAAACGCCCTTACAATGGAATAGGAGAATCATATTGAACCTTCGTCCAAGAACTCGTTTGTATTGTAAATTGCAACCATATTATCATTAAGACTCTCTTCTGGATCACGAGAGCTTACAAGAACCTTGTAATGCTTGGTGGATGAGTCATAACCAAAACCATATGAACAATATATCGAGCAGAGAAAAAAATGAAGATTTGGTAACTTTCTGTAGGCTCCAGTACATGGTTTCTATATAAACAAATTCCTTGCAGCCGTCAAAGGATATACAAACCAAGCCATTGCATGAGCCAATAACGAAAGCCCTACCATATGGTCTCCTTAAAGGAAAATCAAGGTTTACTAGCGCGCCTTCATCACTAAAAAGTTGTTGAAACGTCCAAGGATTGAAGACGAGAAGATGCTGATAAAAGGATTTTGTAACGGTTGATTTAGGGATCTAGGGAGGCTTGTTTCTGTTGCAATACAGCACACAAGGGATCAGAAATCAGACGTTGCCATCGCTTGGATACACACTTGAACCGCAACAGAGACTTGACGGACAATCTTGCAAGTATCTCTAATAAGATATCGTTGAAAAGATCCGGCATTCTGAAGTAGTTTAATAGTGTGGGAAAATCTGTTACTTCCCTTGTCACGGCAACCTAAACTAGTTTAATAGGGTTCACTTTTATTGGGATTAGGGAGGGACAGTACTATTAGGTATAGGTTTCTTCAACTACTTCAAAATTTAATCAAAATGTTATTTCCACTTTACATCATTCCGAGGTTCTCAATGAAATTGATGCCCACCAGGTTACGGGATCCACTATGTAATGTAAAGTAGGTTGATGAGAATTCAATGTGGATGAGGATTGAATGTACCTTTCTTCACTTGGATATGTTGGTTGCTGTGCAGCCATATATATGGGGAAGGGGTCCGGGGAGCTTCAACAGTGAAGTGATTTTAGACTACTCTGGAATCCAATACCTTTTACTATGACCTTTACACACCTGAAAATTGGTAAAGATTATTTCAGATATTCAGAATCATACATACACAAGATGTCACGTATCTGATGACCATTGGATGAATTAAATTTCAGTTATCAACAGTATATATGGCATCATTTACTGTTACTCAAA